>CM022947.1:35144855-35718259 GCA_012931725.1 Litsea cubeba
ACCTAACAAGCTGTATGTGGCAAGTTAGGGGACCAGGATTTGGTTCGGATTTTTGTGGAATGTCAATTTCAAGATTTCGGCTCAATTTGGTATATGAGGCTGGATGGTTTTATTTCTGGAAGCTCATGGGGCTTGGAATTCTTTTTTGTATGGTCTAATCAACTCAAAAGAGGCATGGAACCATTTTTGTATGCTCTTGGTAAGTGGGATTTCTCTTTGACTAAAAGCCCAAATTTTTTTTTAGTGCCTAGGTGGTCAAACCTGGCTCATATGGGCTAACCCATGGGACCTTAAGCTTTTGAAATGGCTTAGATCTCATATGGTGTCATTTTTGTAAAGAATATCTAAAAATATCTCCTTTGGATAGAGAATATCTAAGAATATCTTTACTTGGAGAGAATCTCTCATGTTCCCTTTATTTTGGGAGAGAATATCTCAAGATATCTTCCTTTGGGAGAGAATATCTCAAATCTCCTATCTTTTGAGAGAAAATCTCTCATTGATTTCTTTTTGGGAGAGAATCCCTCAAGATATCTTTCTTTTGGGAAAGAATCTTTCTAATTTCTTTCTTTTGGTAAGGTTACTAATTAGTAACACTTACCTCTCTCTTCTTTCCTTCTTTGGTTTGCTCTCTTCTATAAAAGTAAGGAGGAGGTTTGCTCTCCTATCTTTGGTTTGCTTTCTTGCTCTTATTTCTTTCTTTTGCAATAATCCCAAGAGGGCTTCAAGACCAAGAGTTCTTCTTCTTCAAGATCTTCAAGACTTTTCTTCTTCTTCTCCATCAATGGCTTCAAGTAAGTTCCCTTTTTTAAGAAAACTCCATTATAGGAAATAGGATGATACAAAGTTCTTTCCTTTCTTTTTTTTTTCTTTTCTTTTCTTTTCTCTTTTTTTTCACGTGTTTGCTCTTTTTTTTACACGTTTTTTTTATTCTTTCTTCTTTTTTTTTGCATGTTTTTTTTCTTTTGTGGGCCGTACGAACAGATCCGTACGGATCTGGCCGTACAGCCACGTGGCCTGTGGGCCAGCCCCCTTCCTCTCTTTTTTTTTTGTTTTCTTTCTCTCTTTTTTTTTTCGAGAAAGTTTCTTTTCTTTTTTTTTTTATCATCATGATAATGCATTTTTTTTTTGCAAACTAAGATGTTCATGCATGTATATTTTTTTTGTAAATTGAATTGTAGCATGATGTGATATCATACCTGAAAGTTTTTGCAAATTTGGGAATTTGGAGCTCATAGCGATGTTGAGCCCTTCCTAATTTTGCTGAGACTTTTAGGTTTCGAAAGTTTGGAGTTTTGGAGCTTGCAGCAATGTTGAGCCCATCTTCAAGCTTTCTATTTCTTTCGGAATAGTTCCTTTTCTTCGGAATTACCCGGCATCATGTCAAAATTTTGCCAGATTTTTTTTAGCGAAATCGTGTCATTTTGATGATTGATCTTTTTCTTTTCCATCCTTTGTAGGTGGTTCCTCCAGAACGAACAAGGGTAAAGAGCCTGCTACCAGTGTACCTTGTCGATCTACTAGATCTTCTAATCCGGCCGTTCAACAGGCTTGAGACAAGGTTCAGTATGTTGAGAGAAACCTGGAAGAGTGTGATTCTCTCAATAAAGATAAGATGAGGCAGCGACTGATAACTCTCAAGGGAAAGGAATTCTATAAGATCATGGTAAGCAGTCATCCATGGGTGATAGATGATCATAGGGTTTTGCCCAAGCCTACCTTCTTCTTTGGTGATGTCATCCCTGATGACACGACATACTAGAGGAGATGTTTTCAGTTTTCTTTCACCGCTGATAATGAGAAGAAGACTATTGCTACCCGGTCGACGTTTGATCGCACCGTCTCGATCATGAGCCTTACCCCCGCGTGCTCTAAGAGGGAAGATCCTCCAAGCTGGGTGAGAAGGACAAATGTAATCAAGACCGGGGTTTTTGTTGGCGGTTCTCCTGGATATGCGGAGAAGTCGCCTGCTGACATGGACATGTTGATGCCGGCCAGCGGCTACCAGGGCTCTGATTATCCGTCGGTCGATTTGGGACCGGTGGGCCTTGGCATTTTCAGCGGTGATGGCAGTAATTGGGTGAAGCCTTTTCGACTTCGTGGCCGTTTCAGTGCTGACTCCAGTGGAAGTCATGGACTGATCGCGTCCTGCTGATTGGTGGTGCCGTTTTGAAGGAAGCCGGGTTGTAGATGCTGATCGAGTCCTTGAAAGGAAGTCTCAAGAGGACAAACAATGGCAAACTGCTCGGGATAAGCTTCCCGGTGTGAAAGAAGGGTTATAGCCCACCCCAGCATCTCATGGCAAGTTCCTGAAGAAGCGTGCCCTTGAATCCCTGACGGATGAGGCCAAAAGTCTGCTTGAGGAGTTAAAATCTTGGCTGGAGGGCATCTTTGGCTGAGCTTCTGATTTTTGTAGCAGAAACTATCCTTCTTTTTTTTTGGTACCACATGTATTTTTTTGGTACTCTCTTTTTTTGTAGTGTTTGTGAACACTTTCTTTTTTTTTGGTACCGCATGTATTTTTTTGGTACTCTTTTTTTTGTTTTCCCTATGTTCACTTAAATCTTTTTGTGATGAAAGCAATTGCTAAATGGGATGTTTTTTTTTGTTTTCCCTACGCTCACTTAAATCTTTTTGTGATGAAAGTAATTGCTAAATGGGATGCTTTTTTTTTTGTTTTCCCTATGCTCACTTAAATCTTTTTGTGATGAAAGCAATTGCTAAATTGGATGCTTTTTTTGTTGCTTTTTTTTTTTGTTTTCCCTATGCTCACTTAAATCTTTTTGTGATGAAAGAAATTGCTAAATGGGATTTGATCAAAAGTTTTGTCATTTTGTGAAAATCTTTTGTCAAATGATTTTTTGGCATGGGAGCCAGGAAAAAAAAACTTTGTGGCATGGAAGCCGATTTTGGCATGAGAGCCAGTTTTGTGGCATTGATAGCCGAGTTTGTGGCATTAATAGTTGGGTTTTTGAAAGCCAGGCATTGATAGCCAGTTTTGTTTTGTGGCATTGATAGCCGGTTTGTGGCATTTATAGCCTGTTTTGGTGGCATTTATAGCCGGTTTGGTTTTTAAAAATGAAGTGTCGACTAAAAGTTGCCTCCTTGCTGAATGGTCTGGCAAGTATCGATGGAATGTCGCATCCTTGCTCATTCGGTTGCGAGTATCGATGGAATGTCGCATCCTCGTGGATTTGGGTGCAAGTGTCGATGGAATGTCGCATCCTTGTTTTTCAAAAATTTTGGTTTTGCGAGTACTGACTTGTTGTCGTTTCCCCACGATTTTTGAAATTTATGGCTTTCTCGAACCTTTGGGTTGTGGATATCAACTACAATGTTGCGTCTCCACAGTTTCTTGGTTTTTTTTTTGAACCTTTGAAATTTGGGTTGTGGATATCAACTGAAATGTTGCATCTCCACGGTTTTTAGGTTTTTTCGAACCTTTGAAATTTGGGTTGTGGATATCAACTGAAATGTTGCATCTCCACGATTTTGGATTTTGCAAGTATCGACGAAATGTCGCTTCCCTACGATTTTGGAAGTGTCGAATGTGGTTCGCATTCTTCCGATTTGTGCGAGTATCGACTAAGCGTCGATTCCCCGTGGTTTTTGGAAAAAACCATTTTTTGTTTAAAGACACGAGGGTCATAAGTTTTGACCTAAAACCATTTTGGTGGTAAAAGGCAAGGTGGACTAGGGTAAAAATCCCTGAATCCGGATTTTGTTTCAAACCATGAATTTTGGGTTCAAGGGTTGAAAATTTTGGTCAAGTTAGGGAAAGGTTCCTAAACTTGGATTTTTGAACAATGAAACGATGAAAGTAAGCATTGTTTAAATTTCTAGAAATTTCAGCATTTGATATGAAAATTCTAAAAAGAGTGCGATTAGCGAGCGAGTACCTGGAAACCAGTTTTAGCCGTACAGGCATTGCTCTTACCCAGTTGGGTAAGTCTTTAAGGGTAGTACCGCTTTAAGAACTTGTCGTTGATGGGCAGCATACATCTATAACCCTCCATTTTTAGGAGTGCGTATGCGCCGTTGGAGAAAACCTTGTCGATGACATAGGGTCCCTCCCATTTTGGCTCAAACTTGCCTTTGGACTTGTGAGCGAAGACCATTGGTCTTTTTACCGCAAGAACCAAGTCACCCTTTTTGTAGGCACATTGCCTGACCTTTTTGTCGAAAGATCCTGCCATGCGTGCTTGGTAAAGTTCAATGCTTTGTCGAGCTTCGAGCCGTCTCTCATCGAGATTGTCCAGCTCATGGAGTCGCAATTTGACATTGCTTTCTTGAGTCATGTCATTTTGCAAGGATACCCTCAAAGAAGGAATTTGTACTTCCAAGGGTACGACAGCTTCGCATCCATAGACCAAGGAGAATGGTGTGCTATGGGTTGGTCCTCGAATGATGGTTCAATAGGCCCATAAAGCTTCGGACAGTTTGTCGCTCGAGTCTCTTTCGTGACTAGAGACATTTTATTGAGGATTTTACAGAGTGTCTTGTTGAAAGCTTCTGCTAATCCATTTGCTGCCGGATTGTATGGAGTCGAAGGACAACTTTGGATTTTGTATTTGTCGCAGAACCTGTAGAATTGATGATCCCGGAATTGTGGTCCGTTATCATGGATGAATTTTTTGGGTATGCCAAAACGACAAATAATGTTGGTGCGCAGGAACTGAAGGACTGATGAGGTCTTCATTTCATTGAGCGCAAATGCCTTTGACCACTTGGAGAAATAATCCGAAGCGGCGAAGATGAAGCGATGACCTTTGCTTGAAGGGGTAGAAATAGGACCTATGATGTCCATACCACAGGCTTCGAAAGGCCATGAAATCGTTGTAGGATGTATCCATTCTGGAGGCATATGAATGTAATCTCCATGAACTTGGCATTGTTGGCAACGCTTAACAAATTGTATTGTGTCAGCTACCATGGTGGGCCAGTAATAACCTAACCTTTTTATCTGATCATAGAGCTTGGGACTAGCTTGATGAGCTCCACAAAGACCAGCATGAACTTCTTTGAGTGTTTCTTCAGCCTCTTGTTGTGACAAGCAGCGTAGAAGTACTCCGTTGAAGGATTTCTTGTAAAGGATTTTTGAAGGAATATCCAAATGAAAGTTTGGGGTTCGCCTTTGGATGCTTACCGATTCTTTTGGATCTTCAGGTAGGATTCCTAACATAGTGTAATCAATGAACGGATCCCTCCAGTCGCTGATTGAAGGTTGAAGGATAGAGATCCGACTTCCAACCACTCGGTGGCATTCAACAACTGCTTAGTGTGTCTTAAGAGGATGGAGGATCCTTCTCTCACACACTGTGATTTGCATGTTTTCCCCTTCCTGGATCGCCATAGACGCGGCAAGTCCAGCCAGGGCATCTGCACGGATGTTTTCACCTCTACGAATGTGGGTGATGTGACAGATGTCAAACTTTTGTAGAAGCGATTGTGCCTTGTTGTAGTAAGGCAGCAGATCAGGCTTCCTGACTTTAAATTTCTGATTCATCTGGTTGACGATCAGTTGAGAGTCTCTAAAGACTTCTAGCATGGTGATACCGGATATGGCGAGTTCCAATCCTAGGATCAGAGCTTGATATTCAGCTGCATTGTTTGTGCATGGTTCCAGTAGCGCGAAAGCGTATGGAATCATGTATTTGTCGGGGCTAACAAAGAGGATGCCAACTCTCGAGATCAACTGTCTTTTTTCATTTGTCCTGGTTGCACCGTCAAAGTACATGTCCCAGGAGGCACTTTGTGAGAAAGTCTCCACATTGTAGACTAGTTTGTCTGGGAGATCATCTCTGAGTGGAGAATCTTTAGGCAATGCATGCTCTGCGAGAAATTTTTCAAGAGCTTGTCCTTTGATTGCCTTTTGCGGTACATACCTAATATCAAATTGTGACAGAAGGATAGACCATTTTGCCAGTCGGGCACTGAGGGAACATGCTTTTGTGATAAGGACCTTCAAGAGGTTGACCCTTGAAACTAGGTAGACTGTGTTGGAAAGCAAGTAGTGACGCAGCTTTTGTATGATGAACATCACTGCAAGGCAATCTTTTTCGACTGGAGAGTAGCAATGCTCTGCACCTACTAGCATGCTACTGAGGTAGTATAGAGCAGCTTCTTTTCTTTCATCATTTTCTTGTGCAAGTAGAGCGCCCAGAGAGTGATCAAGGGCTCTTGTGTATAAGATGAATGGTTTTCCAGTGGTAGGAGCAGCTAACACTGGAGGTTTGGTCAGGTATGACTTGATATCTTGGAACGCAGCTTCACAGTCAGCATCCCAGACAAAGTTTACACCTTTTTTCATTAACCGGGAGAATGGACGGCATTTCCCCGAAAGATTGGAGATGAACCGTCTGATGTAGGCCAATCTCCCTTGAAGCCCTTTGAGTTCTCTCAAGGTTCTTAGAGAGGGCATTTCTAGAATGGCTTTGACTTTTATGGGGTCAAGCTCTATTCCAGCTTTCCGAACTAGGAACCCGAGGAACTTACCCGACGAGACGCCGAAGAAGCATTTCAAAGGATTCATTCGCAGTTTGTATTTGCGAAGCCAGAGGAAGACTTCTCGAAGGTCTTCAAGATGATCTTCTTTTCTTTTGCTTTTGACGGCGAGGTCATCAACGTAACATTCAACCGTCTTGTGCTGCATATCTTGGAATATCTTCATCATAGCCCTCTGATATGTGGCACCGGCATTTTTCCAAATGGCATGACAGTGTAGCAATACACGCCAAATGGGGTCCGAAAAGATGTATGTTTTTCATCTTCAGGATGCATCTTTATCTGATTGTAGCCAGAGAAACCATCCATGAATGTCATTCGCTAGAATCCCAGGTATTATCAATCATTACCTCTGGTATGGGGAGCGGAAATTCATCTTTAGGGCATGCGCCATTCAGGTCTCTATAGTCAATACAGACCCTGATCTGCCCGTTTTCTTTGTCACGGGGACAATGTTGGCCAACCATTCAGGATGTTGTTCCTCACGGATGAAGCCGACACTTTTGAGTTTTCGAACTTCTTGTTTAATTTTATCCATCACATCTGGACGGATTCTTCTTTGGCCTTGCTTAACAGGCTTGATGTCTTCTTGAAGATTGAGTTTGTGGACTGCTATTTTGGGGTCTAAACCAGGCATTTCAACGAAAGACCATGCAAAGCAATCATCGAACTCATGAAGAAAGGCGATATACTTGGGTAACTCATCATCCTTTATATTCTTGCTTATGAATACAGGACGTGGGTTATCAGGTGTTCCCAAGTCTATCTTTGAACAGGATCTTCTGTTGGAAGGTTCGAAGGTGGTTCCTCCATAATATTTTTGGAGGCTTCCAGCTCGACGAAACCTTCTGGGGTTTCAAGGGCATTTCCAGACCAAGGTTTTGCTCCTTTCTACGGGTCTTCTTGATCGACAATTTTCTCAAGGTTTGCTATGAGATGATCCCAATCGCCTATTGAAACCGGGTCGAAAGTAGGGTACTTCTTTTGGAGATGAGGATTCTTCTGGGTCAGAAGTTCATACGTCTGTGCCATCGGACAACTCCTCTTCATTGTCAGAGAAATCGTACCAATTGGATGAGCATCCTGGATCTTTGTCAGTTGACTCATCGAAGAGATATCCAGGGAGATCGATGTCTTCATGGATACGAGATGTTAAGGCTTTGTCAGTAAATTTACTTTTAAGCATTTGTGTCGACTGTCTCAGGGGAGTGTCAGGATCATACCCTAGCCCGTGTGAAGACTTTTCTACATAGCCGTAGAGTCTCCAATCTTCCAGCTGGCATTTGGTCAAGACGGGCTCCAATGGCGTGAGAATACCACGTCCTTCTCCCAAACCGACTGGGTTTTGAACGTCATAGCCCATTTTCTTCATAATAGCTTGTGCCACAGAACTATATAAGGATAGTTGAGGCATACCTTCATTTTGGAAAGGTTCAAGCATGGAGTTTGATGAAGAAGCATCCGATCTATGGAAGAAGATCGGCTTTTCCTTTGCTGAAGTTGCTGGAACAATGAAGGAAGCTGACGTAGGATCTTCTATGTCAGAAGGTGTCTCCATTGGAGTAAGAGCAGGCAAAACTTGATGAGTATCAGCTTGGCTTGACGATGTGTCGTCTTCTGGCTCTAAATCTGAATCCGTATCTTGCATGATAAAGACAAAAGAGACAACAAATTTGCCCCCAGGCTTTTGCTTTGCCTTCTTCACTTTAGTCGTGATGACCAAAGGCTTTGAAGGTTTGAGGGAGATGATGAAGGGAGTTTGAATGCTCTCTTCAGATTTACTGGATTGTTTGTTTTCTTCCGGTAATTATTGAGGAGCCCTGCCTTTATCTTTCTGGAGATTTACGGAAAAGGGTGTTGTGTGCTTTTCCTCTTCTTCTTTTTCACCTTCATACATCTGTGAGTCTGCAAAGTGGACTTCTTTACCTTTGAAGGGTTTTCTGTCCGCAAAGACTCGATGTATCATGCCGTCGTCGCCAACAAACTTGATGCATTGATGTAGAGTTGAAGGGACAACACCATTCTCATGGATCCAGGGGCATCCGAGAAGGATGTTGTAGCATGAAGGAGTTTTTATTGCGTACACAATGACCTCAGAGATAAGATCACCGATCTACAACTTGAACTTGATTTTGCCGATAGGCCTTTGAGTACACCCATCGTATCCAAAGATAGATACAGATGTGTGGCTCAGCTTTATGGGTGGGATGCCCAACTCTTCGAGAGCCGATGTGGAGATGAGGTTGAGTGCAGAACCTGGGTCGATCTAAACTGTGTGCATAAGCATTTCCTTGATGTACCCTGTGAAGTACAGGGCTCGGTTATGCCTTGTTTCGCCAAGTAGGAGGTCTTCCTTAGTGAAGGCGATGGTTGCACTGGCTACTTTTTGAACCGAGAGGCATTCAATGCATGATCCCTCAGTTTTCTTCTTTTCTCCCTTTGAGGTAGCTTCTGATTTTTTGACCCTGTAGTCCATTTCAATTTGGAGGACTTGCGGGGCATGTTTGTCGACATCCTCATTCAGCTTTTGTAATTCTGAAATGAGATTATCACGAGTGTGCGGAGACATTCGCAATAAATCTAGGATGTGCACACTTGTAGGTATTTGCTTGAAGTGTTCAATCAAGTCATACTTGAAAGCCTCCTTAGGGCCTGCATGCTCATCATTGTTGCCACTAGGGGCACTTACAACATCTTTTCCCGAAGGATTTACATATGTAAAAGAAGATTGGTTGTAATTTTTGTGGTAGTCCCAGCCAGAGTGGGTGCCTTTACCAACTTCGAGAGCTTCTTGGGAAGGGTCTTCATTTAGAAGATTGTCTTCAACATCAAGAGGCTGTCGTTTTTCATTTGTTGAGGATGTATCAGTAGCAGAGTTGCCATCCTCAGTGATTGTGTTGCACGGAGCATTTTCCGGGAACAAGTCCTGAACAGCATCCAGCAACCTTTCTTCTTCGTTGACCAATTCATCATCCCAAGCATCAATAGCTGGGAATTCTTCAGTCAAGAAGGGTGTGAACTTTGAAGTCACAGTCTCAGGAGAAGAAACCTGAGAGGGTGTCGTCTCAGTGAAAGTCACGTGAGATGAGGTAGCTCCAAAAGATACATTGCTAGGAGTCGTCGGAGTGTAAGTGATCTCATCAGATGATGCTTCGGAAGAGTTATAATCCCGAATTATCACATTACAGGCAGCTCTGACAGGAGACGTTGACTGATCGGAGTCAGACTCGTCCTCGGATGTAAGAGGGTCGTCTATCCAGCAATTTTCTCCATTTTCAGGATGTACCTGATGGTCTTCAGGGACTTCCGGCTCTGGATTGCGAGGAAGCTCGTTGACGCGGTCTTGCTCTTGTTCTAGAGTGAGACGCTGCAAGATCCTTGCATATTCTTCAAGATCAGGCATAGGAGCCAAATCTTCTTCTTCATCAACTCTTTGTGGCTCAACATTGTTGATTTCCACTAGAGCAATGAGGGGTGCTGGGTCAGCAACATTTTCTTGTACAGCCTCTTGATTTTCTTCATCATCAAACCAGGATCCTTGCAGCTGTAGGGGGTTATACCAGATTACTGGCATAAGATGAGTCTCAGGAACCCATTCTTCATCGGAGAGATATTCCCCTGTTTCAAAGGACTCCTCCCACTCGTCGGTGTAGCTAGATTCAAATCCATCATCGGTGTTGCTGGACTCGTATCCATCAATGGAGAATCCAACTACCAAATTGCAAGAGTATGATGCACCCTGCGTGGCTTCTTTCAATTGAGGTGGCATGAAATCACTGAGAGTGAGTTTTCTTACCCCCTTTGAAGTCTCTGGAAGGGACGTCTTTGTTGCCTCCAGTGAAGCGGTAGAGGAGGACTCTGCCTTTTCTTGGACTTCTTGTTTTGGCTGGGTCTTCTCTTGCCGTTTGAGCTTGAGGAGATGTTTCCTAGCCTGCCTTTGCTGTTGAGATGTAGGCTTTGTTTTCACGACCTCCCAATTTTCATCTTCCAGGGGATCGGGATGTACCCATATGGGTTGTCCGTCTGGTGTCGGGTAAGGAACCAGTTCCTCGGACGCTTGGATTGAGTTTATCACCTTGAAGGAAGTAGTGATCTTCTTCTTCGGTGATTTTGATGTTTGTCCACATGTCACCATGTTGACGGAGGCAGACCCATAGTTTTCGTCAAAGGTGATGACTCTATTTTTCCACATCTCATTTATTTTCTCCCTCACAACGAAGCATTGATTGAGAGGATGCGAGATCATCTGGTGGTATGGACAGTACCGAGGATCATTGGTTTTGCCAACATCACTCGGTCTTTTGGGTTCAGGCAAAGTGAGCTTGCCGTTCGCCATAAGAGCCCCGAAGATTTCATCAACATCTTCATCAAACGGGTATTTCTTCTCTACTCGTTCTTTGAAGGCATCTGAGAGTTCAGGTCTCTTACCAACTGCTTTGTTTTCAGCTTTCTTTGGTGGCTGAGGAGCTGACTTGGTCTGCAGATTGAGGACCTCTTTTTTCTTTGGTTTAGAGGTTGCAATGGCGGTTGGCTCTATTCTTGATGATTTCTGATTGTTGAGGTCTTTAATCACTGTTGCAGCTTCCATGGAAGCTTCTAGGAGTTCTCCCAAGTTCTTTGATTTGTTGCCGATGATCATGGAGCGGATTATGGCTCTCATGTTGTTTCGGCAGATGTCGACTAGTGACGCTTGTGGCAATACATCAGAGCATTTGTATGCCATTGCTTTCCACTTATGAATGAAGTCATATGTTGACTCATTCTCCCCCTGTTTTAGGCTGCACAGCTGAGCCATAGTAGCGGGATGATCCTCACCTTTGAAGTGAGTCAGGAAGCGTGTCTCTAGCATGGCCCAATTTTGGATGGAGTCCTCTGGCAGAGTGGAGTACCAATCGAAGGCCGTACCTTTTAGGGTACTTGCAAAGAGGCGGATCTTGAGTGCATCTTGATCCACAATAGCTCCCGTCAAGATCTTGAAGTGGATGACGTGCTGTCTGGTTGATCCTTTCCCCGTATATATTTGGAGAGTAGGATGCTTGAATTTTGTAGGGAACGGGACCGAGTCCATCCATAAGGGATATGGTGGCTTGATCCCATGCTCCTTGAGTATATCCTCTTCTTTTGCTTTTGCGAGGATACTGTCTACGCCCTTTTTTGTAAGGTCGCATGACTCATTTTCTTCCCATTTACCTCATCGTCTTGATGATTCGCAGGAGGTTCATTGTTTGCCTGATTTTGGAAAGCGAGGAGAAGGTTTTCCATCAGAGTTTCAATCCTCTGTTGGCCTTGTTCCAACTGCTAGATGCGTGTGATTGCATCATCTTGAGGTGGATTACGGGGTGGTGGCTTCGGATTTGTAGCCAAGACGTTCATCCTTCAGGATTCAAACGAAGAAACTGTCCTGGTGACTGAGCTGGGGCTCATTCTTTTTGAAGAAGAGCTTGAGGAAGGATCACTCTGCCGTCCTTTGCTTGAAGGAGCAGGGGATTCTTCTGAATGTCTTCTTGTCCTGGAGACGCTGCGGGTCATCGGACGTTGGACATGGATTTTTGTTGCTGACTTTTGGCGTCTTCTGGTTTTTCCAACCATATGGATAGCAGCAACTTGGTTAGGTCTTTCTTTTTCGACCCATTTGGGAGAGACTTGAAGTGTAGGAGGCTGGGTCCTTTGCTTCTCTAGTCTCTTTTGTAGATATGACGCGCGGCGGCGTATATGACAAGCAATTTGAGCTTCGGTCAGCTCTGGCTGGGCTTTGATGATGAAGGATGTGCTCCCTTGGGCGCAGCAGCCGAGCCTATCTTCTTTGTAGCTAGGCAAGGACATGATGCGAACCCGGTCCTTCACCTGTTGCAGTGAAGCTTTGAAATTTTCAAGTTCGGCCCCTGTAGAGATGAAGGGTCGAACTGCGGGATTGTAGGCCTTAGCAGGTGCTTGTAGAGGCCTTGTGATGCATGACTTGATTTTGCGCTTATAGGAACAAGCCGGCTCATGCTGGGTTGACTTGGGAGTCAGGTTGGAGATGGGTCTCTCCTCTTTCATGCAGGCAAGAGGGTAGAATTGGTTCTCCTTGAGTGGGGCCAGGAATGCTGGCTTGGTGGATGTTTGGGACCTTCTTTGTCTTGGTGAAGGTCTTGGGGACCAAGTCTTGGGATAGACCTGGTCGTTTGCTGGTCGAGGCTTTGTGGGGGTGCTACGGGCTTCGGGCCTTCTAGTGCTCACCTTTGTTGTCACGGTAGTGACACGTTGAGAGGTGACCTTCTGCTTCTTGGAAGGAGCAGTTTGTTCTTCGGGAAGTGGGAATGGTCCCAGCGTCCCAAAGACGATAGTCCGGGGAGTTGAGGTCGACCCGGAGTTCAAAGAGTTACCGAGAGTTGACGCTTCGACAGCTGATGGGACGCTTGTAGGTGCGCGTGGTTTGCTTCTGTTGAAGAATGAGCTTATGCTTGCTCTCATCGAAAGTAATGGTAAGCGATGCTGCCATTGTTAGTTTTTTTTCGAAAAATTTCTGCAACAAGACCACATCCATTAGTAATCACAAGAATATAATGATCATAAATGGGAAGTTATATGGTTTTGTCTTTTCAAATCACTCAAGGGATATGACCGAAGCAATATGAAGAAGGCAAAAAGCCATAGAGGGTACAATTGTTCTGATCGTAGGTATGGTAAGCCCAGAATGACCGTTCCAATGACTGCTAGAAGCAATGGTGAACCTAAATTCGGCTTATCGAGAAGCAGAGCTTGCTCGAGGTAAGAAGAATATAAGTTTGGAGTTACAAATGTGCCGGTCGCGAATACAGTAGACCCTGAAAGGGCGTACTAGTACCGCTAAACACAAATGTTTTGACACCGCATCCATGAGATGAGATTCTCTGTTTTGAAAGGTCAAGATTGGATTCATCAAAGAGAGCAGATGGTATTCCGATCCAACTACGGTCTCAGCGATTTCCGCGAGCGCCAGTACTCAGAAGGAAATGAACCATAATTTCTCCGAAGATTGGGTTCTTCAAAGAGAGCAAAAGGCATTCCAATATGAACACGGGCTCAGCGATTTCCACAAGCGCCAGTGCTCAGAAAGGAGGAGACCAAAATTTATCCAATCTGAACCCAAAATGACGGAAGTTTTTTTTTTTTAAAAGAGATTTTTTTTGAAGATTTTTTTTTTAAATATTTTTTTATTTTTATTTATTATTTTTTAAGATTTTTTTTTGAAAATTTTTTATTTTTTATTTTTTATTTTAAAATTTTTTTTTTTTGAAAATGTTTTTTATTTAAAATACGAGAGAGTACACATAGGCCTCCTAACCCGGTCTTATGAAATCTCGATTGATAGAATTGCCCCCAGGTAAGGGTAGGATTACTTAATGAACCAGTTTGGAGGACCCTTGCCTAGAACAGTCAAGCTGTCTCCACACTCTGGATAAGGCTTTTCTTGATTCAACCGTGATCAAAGAACGCAGTTGGTTTAACCTTAGTGGTCTATGTCTTTTTTTTTATTTTTTTTTTATTTTTTATTATTTTTTACTTTGTTTTAGATCTTTAATGAACTCATTGAAGAGAAACGATGGCCCAAATCCTAATTCGAACTGGCTCAACAATTTCTGCGAGCACACGAACGAAAGGAAAGGATCAAAATTTCTCAATTTTGAATCCAAAATGAGAAATCTGATTTTTTTCTAATTTCTAATGAACTCATTGAAGAAAAACAATGGCCATTTCCACAATTCGAACTGGCTCAACGATTTCCGCGAGCATAGAGACGAAACGAAAAGGATCAAAGTTTCTCAATGTTGAATCCAAACTAAGAAATCTGATTTTTTTTTTTTGAAAAGAGAAAGAGTGGAAATAAACTCAAAGAATTAGAAATTTCCAAAAAATCTCATCTCAATTTTTTTTAGATGCGGAATCCAACAGATGCCACCAATTAGAAAGTAGCCAAGGAATCGATAAAAAAAATATAAGCATAGAGCAAAAGATATGATATGCAAATATTTTATTTCTAGCATCGTGTTCTCAAATGAACGAGTCCCACCGGATGGAGCCAGCTTGATGGACAGCGCTTCTATTGCTTGGTTCTACCGAGGTCGGCGGACATGGGAATCCGTTTGGGTCCGACCCTTTCGTAACCGGGGGGCAGAGGCATGCATCAACATTTTTTTGTATGGCTGTGCCAGATTTTCTATTTTACTTGGAATTGCAAGTGGTGTTCCGGAGATCAACCTTCGCAAGTAAAACGGAAATCAACTTCTTTCGAGTTTTCCATTGCACATATATTTAAGAAAAGAGACATTTTTCTTGATTTGCCGTGAAAGACGATTTTTGGCATTTATAGCCGATTTTGGTGTTTATAGCCGATTTTGGCATTTATAGCCGATTTTTGGCGTTTATAACCAATTTACAATTCTTATCAATAATGAAAGACAAGAGTTGTGATTTTGTCTCTTTTGGAAAAATACAAACTACAATGAAAAGCAAGAAAAATGAGGATCTAACTTCTCAGGAGATTGTGGGGGACTCATTCAGATTGACGGTCGCAAGTCATATGTGGACTTCGCCATCATCCATGCAGATGAGTACAGAGGATGCTCTTGATTCGCTTGGCTTGGCTATAACCTCAGGTTTTTAAAGGACAAAGACCAAAAGGAGGTCCTATGTCCAATAAAAAACTAAGTAGACGGGCTGAAAAGCCACGTCTAAGCCATTGGAGGCAGAAGGAGAAGGCAAGGACCTTGGGGGGGGGGGTACCCCCCCAAGGGACTTTTATCACCTTGTAACGGTGGTCGGTGTAGAACTTCCGCAGAGTTTTCTCTTTTTCTTTCTCTTAGATTTCTCATGCCTTTTTTTGTTTGAGTTTCTGGATTTTCTGTAGTCTGTCGTGCTGTCCTTTCTTCTTGGAATGCTCTCCTATTTATAGGCTTTTTGGTAGCCATTTAGGAGGGTTTATGGGCTTTTATTGTCATTAAGCTGCATAATGGGAGGAGTTACAGGAATTAATTCCTTTATTTTGCAACTCCTTTTTCTTGGCTTCTGATTGGCCGGAGGAGATTGAGGGCATTTAATCGCCTTTAATCGCCATGATGGGAGGAGTTTCATTGGTTAAATGCCATGAATCAATTGACTTTTAACTCCTGGATGCTTGCTTCTGATTGGGCCGTCCAAAGAAGTGGATTAATGACTATAATAAATCTAGTCAATTAATCGCATTAAGTGGTCGCCGAGCAGTTGAAGAGTCGCGGGCCGTGCCGCGTCTTTTGGGATTCTTCTGGTGATGATCATCGATGGATCTTCATGTAGATCGACATCGGATGACCATGTAACTTCAGGTATTGGTTGCCAACAGCGGGTCGGTGCCATCTGTCCTGTCGATTTCTCAATCGGTCAGGTAAAAAGCACACTTTTTTTGGTTGATCGGTTGGCGATCAATGTTGATTTTGATACTCTTGATGATTGACCCGTGATTTTGACGGATGTCAAAGGATTGGTGTCTCAAAAGTATGAATTTTGGAAAATCCCAAGGGTTGGACGCTTCAAATTGCGAAAAACGATGAAAAATGGTGCTTCCGGGGCCCTCCCGGCGATCCCAGGCTCCAGGGTCGCAGGGGTCTGCGACCCTGGGGGGGTTTTCCCCCCTTTTGTCCCGTTTTGTGTCCGTTTTTTATATTTTTTATTCTTTTTTCTTCTGTATTTTTTCTTGACATTTTTTGATCATTTATTGGCCTGATTTCCCTGTAGAAAACCTGATGAGAATCCTTGCATTTTGGTTTGCAAAGTTTCTAATTTTCCGAGAAAGCCGAAGACTTTGTCGCGCAGAGCTGCCGATTTTCCGTCAGAAGCTGAAACTGGGACAAACGATGTCGGAATGACCTGAAATTTGGGGTGAAGCCTCCTGACCAATAAATAAGACCAACCATAGGCTTTTGTTTGAGTTTTAAAGCCTTTTGGGGTTTTATCACTAGTAGACTTGTTTTTGTTGCGATGAAGATGTCACAGCTTGATGTGTTGACTTCAAATTTGACAGGGAACCTATTGGAGTCATTTTAAGATGATCCATAGGTTCTATCTTGGAAACCATGGTCCCAGGGAGCTTCGCTACCGAGAGGCCTGATTTGGTTTCCGAGCGTCAAAGTCTGGTCAAATGTTGTCGAAATGACCTGAAATTTGACGTGTAGCCCTTTGTAAGAATTTTGAAGCCGTCCATGTGCTCTATCTGATGAGTGATGGACTCGGTGGTTCTCGCCGCTAAGAGTCTTGATTTAGCTGTTCGAGGGTTGATGTAGGGTCAAACGTTGTCGGTTTGACTCGAAACTTGACGTGGATCCTTTTGGATGTATTTTGAGACCATCCATCGGCTCTGATCGAAGATTTGGTGTCTCCGATGCTTTTGCCGCCGGGAGCTCCTTTTCAGCAGTCGGAGAAGCGAAGTTAGGCCAAATGATTTTGAAATGACCCGAAACTTCTTGTGTACTCCTTTTTTGGTTGTCTTGATGGATCTTGCAGTTTTTGTTTGATTCTGACAATATTTGATTTTTGGAAGTAGCATTGCCTATTAATGGTAGGCTGCGACTTTATGTAGCTTTCTGGATTTTGAAGAAACAAAGTGACACATTTTTTGGTGTTGACATGAATCTGTCCGTACGGCCCACAAAAAGGAGAAAAAAACATGCAAAAAAAAAAAAGCACGAAAAAAAAACGTGTAAAAAAACACGTAAAAAAAAGAAGAAATGAAAGAAAAGAAAGAAACAAAAAAAAATAACTTACTTTTTTTAACCATCCTATCTTCTACATGGAGTTTTCTTGAAAAAGAGAACTTACTTGAAGCCATTGATGGAGAAGAAGAAGAAAAGCATGAAGATTCTTGAAGAACTCTTGGTCTTGAAGCACTCTTGAGATTTTTGCAAAAGAAAGCAATAAGAGCAAGAGATTCAACCTCCCTTTGCCTTTATAGAAGAGAGCAAACCAAAGAAGGAAACAAGAAAAGACGTAAGTGCTACTAATTACTAACCTTACCAAAAGAAAGAAATTAGAATGATTCTTTCCCAAAAAAAAGATATCTTGAGGGATTATCTCCCAAAAGAAAGCAATCAATGAGATTTTCTCCCAAAAAAAAAAAGAGGAGATTTGAGATAATCTCTCCCAAAGAAAGATACGTTGAGATATTCTCTCCCAAAATAAAGGGAGCATGAGAAATTCCCTCCGAGTAAGGATATTCTTAGATATTCTCTATCTAAAGGAGATATTTTTAGATGTTCTTTACAAAAATAAAACCATATGAGATCTAAGCCATCATCAAAAGCTTAAGGTCCCATGGGTTAGCCCATATGAGTCAGGTTTGACCACCTAGGCACTAGAAAAATTAAAAAATGGGCTTTTAGTCAAAGAGAAATCCCACTTACCAAGAGCATACAAAAATGGTTTCATGCCTCTTTTGAGTTGATTGGACCATACAAAAAAGAATTCCAAGCCCCATGACCTTCCAAGATTCAAACCATCCAGCCTCATATACCAAATTGAGCCAAAATCTTGAAATTGACATTTCACAAAGACCCAAACCACTCCAATGGACCCAAATAGTCCCAAAGAGTCCCAAAGAGTGACAAAAAACCACATTCGAGTCCCCTAACTTGCCACATACAGCTTGTTAGGTCACAAGACCAAAACTAAAAATCAAATCCTGGTCCCCTAACTTGCCACATACAGCTTGTTAGGTCACAAGATCAAAACCAAAATCGACCCCCCAACTTGCCACATACAGCTTGTTGGGTCACACGGTCAAAACCAAACCCGGCCCCCTAACCTGCCACATACAGCTTGTTAGGTCACAAGGTCAAAAACAAAAACCCAAATCCGCATCCCTAATGTCATTTTCAAAACATTGTATCGAGATGGTATGTGATTCCTTTCACTACCCTAAAATTCCCCTGTAAGCTCAAAAGGCCACTCTAGCTACCAAAAGAAAGATTGCTCAAAGACTCTTGGTCAAGTCACAAGCTCTCCTTCAAAAATCTCTTCGAGGCACATCGACTATAAAAGTTAAGCAACTCGTCGCTGTACCACGAGGGGGCATTTGTTGACACCAAAAATGTCACTTTGCCTCTTCAACATCAAGAAAGCTACATGTGTTAGGGATTTTGTTTCTTGCAATTTGATGGATGCATTAACATTTTAATCATCATTTGAATTTTCACACATGCATTGATTTAGAAAATCTTGAAATCTTGATTTACTCATGCATTGTTTTAAATCTTGTAAATCTCTTGTTACATGCATGTTTTGGTTTTAAACTTGGATGCATTTAATTTGAAAAAGAATTTTCATATATCAAGCAAGCCTATGGTTTTAAAACTTTCTAATCATTTTAGGTTTTTTATGTTTCATGATTTTAAACCTCTTAGTTTGATATAAATCATGTTTCCAAGCTAGAACTTTTGTCCCAAAAGAATCCCCTCAAAAATCACTTTGATATATGAGAAAAAATGGGAATTCTGGTCCCGGGTCGACCTGCAGTGTACCAGGTCGACCTGCCCATGGACCAGGTCGACCTGGCACATTGCAGGTCGACCGGGCAGAGAGGCGTTGGCTCTCCAACGGTCATATTTGTGACCGTTTGCATGAGGTCGACCGGGGCTTGTATGGGGTCGACCCAAGACGCGCTGATACTCACTTTTTGAGTATAAATATGAGTTCATCCCATGAGAAATGTGTGGAACTTTGAGCAACTTTCAAGCCTTTGTTGAGGTGTTTAGAGACAAAGAAAAGGGGATGAACCAAGAGAGACCAAAGGGTCTATAGGAAAGCTAAATCTTGGAAATCATGAAGTTAAATCTCTAAGTAAGTTTTAGTTTTCTTAATCATATGTTTCATGCTTTGCTTAAATTATTGGTAAATGATTTTTTGCATGTTAACTATGATGTATTGAATTCATTACCTTCATTCTATCTTTGATTTATGTTGTGATGAATTCTTTACTTTGATTCAATCCAAGTTTGTTTTAAAACTTTATTAATCATGCTTTCTCAAAATCTTTGATTTCCTTTTTAGCATGATTCCTTCTCTTGGTTGAGTCTATCATTGTTGTTTTCAATCTCTTTAGAACTTTAGTAAACCTTGCTTTTGAAAACAACATTGTAAATGCATCACAAGTTTAGACATAATTAATTTCATACAACTTGTGAGCTTTTGACTTTCATATTATTAACAAGTTAGTATCTTTTACATGTGATAAGCATTTAACTTCAATCATATCTTTATGTGCATTAAACTTTTAAATGCTTTAAGCATATAACTTGTTGAGCTTTATTTTAAAATTGATTGAAGTTTTCACACACACTTCATTAGCATTCATCTTTGTAATTCTTAGTGTGTTTGTGTGAGCTGTTTTACACTTTCATATTCGCCTATTCAAGAGGCAATTAAATTGAGATTAAATTGTAATCTCTTAGAGTGTTTTGTGAAGATACTTTCTTTGAGAGAAATCTTTTATTGTAAAGGTTCTTGCTAAGCCTTTGAAAAGAATATTGTATAGGTTGTTGTTAAGCCTTGAAAAACAACATTGTAAGGTTATTGCTTAGCCTTGGAAAGCATAGTGTTGAGGTTATTGCTTAGCCTTGGAAAGCATATTGTAGAGGTTATTGCTTAGCCTTTTGAAAAGCATACATAGTGGAAATCCGATGGGGTGTTGAGTCACAAGCCGGTAGTGGATGTAGGCATTGAGGCTGAACCACTATAAATCTTTGTATGGTGGTGATTGATTTGTGGTGATTGTTTTGTTTAAGCTTTCGCATTTTGTATGTTAATCATCACATGTGACTAGTTAATTTTAAAGAAATTAAAATTGGCCATAATTAGTCATTAAGTGTAGATCACCCGATTCACCCCCCCCCCCTCTAGGGTTAGGATCCCTTGGACTTTCAACATGAAGTCGCAGCCTACCACAAATGGGCGATGCTACTTCTCAAAAAATCAAATCTTGTCAGAATCAAACAAAAACTGCAAGATCCTTCAAGAAAGCCAAGAGAGGAGTACATAAGAAGTTTCAGGCCATTTGAACATTGTTTGGCCTAACTTCACTCCTCCAGCAGCTGAACAAGAGCTCCCGGCGGCGACAGTGTCAAAAACATGAAATCTTCCATCAGAGCCTGTGGATGGTCTCAAAATACCTCCAAAACGCTCCACGTCAAGTTCCGAGTAAAACCGACAACGTTTGACCCTACATCAACCCTCAAACAGCAGAATCAAGCCTCTTGGCGGCGAGAACCACTGAGGCCATAACTCATCAAACAGAGCACATGGGCGGCTTCAAGATGCTTAAAAAGGTCTACACGTCAAATTTCAGGTCAATTCGACAACATTTGACCGAACTTTGACTCTCGGAAGAAAAATCAAGCCTCTAGGCGGCGAAGCTGCCCGGGACCATGGTTTCCAAGATAGAGCCTGTGGATCTTCTCAAAATGACTCCAATAGGTTCCCTGTCAAATTTCAGGTCAATCAGACATCGGTTGACCACACATCAAAGCGCAACATCTTCCTCGCGACAGAATTAAATCTACTGGCGACAGGACTCCATACGGCTTCAAAACTCAAACAAAAGCCTATGGTTGGTCTTATTTATTGCTCAGGAGGCTTCACCTCAAATTTCATGTCATTCCGACATCGTTTGGCCCAATTTCGGCTTCTGATAGAAAATCGGCTGCTCTACGCGACAAAGTCTTTGGCTTTCCGAAAAAATTGGAAACTTTGCACTCCAAAATGCAAAGATTCTTCTCAAGTCTTCTACAGGGAAATCAAGCCAACAAATGTGCAAAAATGTTAAGAAAAAATGAAAAAGAAAAAAGAATCAGAAAAACCACTGAAGTGGCCGAAAAACGACAACCGAAGGGGAAAAATCCCCCCAGGGTCCCCACGACCCTGGGTTGCCGGCGACCATGGAGATCCGGGTCATCGGATTTGCCCCGGAAGGGCCGTTTTCTGTCCATTTTTGCATTTCGAAACTTCCTGCCCCTGTGGTTTTTCCAAAATTCAGCCTTTTGAGGAATCAAATCCGTCGACATCCGTCAAAATCACGGGTCCGTCTTCAAGAGTATAAAAATCATCATTGATCGCCAACCTGTAGACCAAAACGTGCACTTTCTACCCGATCGATCTAGAAATCAACAGGACAGTTGTCATCGGCCCGCTGTTAGCAATCAATGTCTGAAGTTACATAGTCATCCGATGTTGATCAGCATGAACATCCATCGATGATCATTGCCAGAAGAACTCCAAAAGACGCGGCGCGGCTCGCGACTCTTCAACTGCTCGGCGACCACTTAATGCAGTTAATTGACTAGCTTATTGCACTCATTAATTCATTATTTTGGATGGCCCAATTAGAAGCAAGCATTTGGGAGTTACAAATCAAGAGATTCATGGCATTTAAACCATGAAACTGCTCCCATCATGGTGCTTAAAGGCGATTAAATGCCTTAAATCTCCACTGGCCAATCAGAAGCCAAGAAAAAGGAGTTACAAAGTAAATGAATTAAAACTTGTAACTCCTCCCATTATGCAGCTTAGTGGCAATTAAAGCCCATAAACTCTCTTAAATGGCTACCAAAAGCCTATAAATAGGAAAGCACTCCAAGCATTCCAGAGACGGGAAAAACACTTCGGAAAATCCAGACAAAGAAAGGCATTAGAAATCTAAGAGAGAAAACTCTGTTAAAGTTCTGCACCAACCACCACTACAAGGTGACAAAAGTCCCTTGGGGGGTACCCCCTCCCCAAGGTCCTTGCCTTCTCCTTCTGCCTCCAATAACTTAGACGTGGCTTTTCAGCCCGTCTACTTAGCTTTTTATTGGACATAAGACCTCCTCTTGGTCTTTGTCCTCTAAAAGTCTGAGGTCATAGCCAAGCCAAGCGAATCAAAAGCATCCTCTGTTCTCATCTGCATAGATGATGGCGAAGTCTACACATGGCTTGTGACCGTCAATCTGAATGAGTCTCCCACAATCTCCTGAGAAGTTAGATCCTCCTTTTCTTGCTTTTCATTATAGTTTGTATTTTTCTAAAAGAGACAGAAAAATGACAACTCTTGTCTTTCACTATCGATAAGAATTGTAAATCGGCTATAAATGCCAAAAATCGGCTATAAACGCTAAAAATCGGCTATAAATGCCAAAAATCACTTTTCACGGCAAACATCGCCTTTCACGGCAAAACAAATGAAATCATTTTTTACAGAATTTCAAAAACTTGTCTTTTTTCTTAAATATATGTGCAATGGAAACTTGAAAGAAGTTGATTTCCTTTTTACTTGCGAAGGTCGATCTCCGGATCACCACTTACAATTCCAAGTAAAAATAAAAAATCTGGCACACGCACCCAAAAAAAATGTTAATACCCATTTTGCCCTCCTGGCATGAAAGGGTCGGACCCCACGGACTCCCACATCTGCCGACCTCGGTAGCGCCGAGTGAAAAGCGCGGTCCATCAAAAAGGGCTATAGGGAAATTCACCATGCCTTGCCCTTTCACAGGAAACCAATGAAACCATGGTGCCCTTTGCACTTAGCCTCAAAAAAACCAAACAACCATAAAAGAAAGCAAGAGATTTGTGGGCCATATGGAGAGGACATAGATAACCTGCAAAGTTAGTATCTCATACAACCATACAAGTCACAAAACCAAGTTGCCAAACCACAATGGAAAAACAAGATGCCAAAGGAAAAATTCTGATAAAAAAACCAAAACTATCTGCCCAGTTCGGCTAGCCGACCTGCGCAGTTCGGCTGGCCAAAATGACGGACCAAAAAATTTAGGTTCTTACAGATTTGCTTCCCGCTGATCCAAAAATGTTCCTAATGATCCCAACTACCTTCTAATGGCTTCCTACCACCCTTCCATCATAATTAAACCCTTTTGTGACATACCAAACATGGATCTACTATAAGACCCCGACCCCTAATTCTCGTGTTTAGTGTTTTCTTAGTTGTAGATTTGCTTTTTGAGTGATTAGGAGTGGTTTGGCTTCGTTTGTGAGTTTGATTAGATTTTTCGTAGCTTTGGAGAATTTTTTAGTGTCTTTGAGTTTGGTTTGACCCGACTCGGGGTGGCCCGTGTGATTAGTGTTCGTGTGGAAATTTATTCTTGATTTCAAAATTTTCCAAATTTTACTCCTTTCGATTTGTATTATTGATTTCAATAACTTTTATGTTTCGTCTATTAGAATTTGAAACTCAGAAATCGCATTTCTCAGCAAAAAGAGTAAAACAAACTTTTCACCTTGAAATTTGTGCATGAATTTCATTGTTTGCAAAATCATGTGAAAATTATATTTTTAGAAACTAGATTTCTCGACGATCGTTTTACTCTCTTTCGTCGATCTCATCCAAGACCCGCATGATGGTGTTTTTAAGCCTTGAATTTGTTTGACCTGGTGGGGCCCACACCCCACCCAACTCAAAAGAGAACCCGCGTGTACCTTCTTCTTCATTCCACACTTACATGTTTTCCAAGTAGCCAAGTTCAGGGAGAGAAACCACCATTTTCCATTGCCTTCTCTCCTTTGCATGTTGGATTTTCCTTGACATAAATGGAGATTTGAGTGCATTTTCCTCTTCCCCATCACTCAAGCCTTCTATTGGTACAATTTTCAAGAGATTTCAGCTGGGTTCACCTTCTTCTTGAGGTTCTTCTTCCTTGTTAGAGCTTCTAGAGGTAGGCCATGGCTTCCATTTTGAAATTATAGCTTTTATGGACACTTTAAAATTGTTTTATCATGCATGCAAAGGAGTTCTTAGAGAACTCCTCTTTTCAAAATTGGAGGATTTTTGAGCTCTTTTCATGGGGCTTTTGTAGATTGGAGGTTCAGCTGAGAGTGATGTATTTGGGAGATACTTTTGAGTGCATTTTGGACCAAGGCAAGTGAATGAATGAAATATGAATGTGCATGTGTTTATTTATGGATTTTATTTTGATTTCTTGCTTTTGAATCTATTTTGTTTAATATTGTTTTACCTTGAAGTTTAGTTTACTAAACACATATTTTAATTGTCACATGTTTGGGTGTAATTCATTGAATTGTGTTTTGAAATTTATTTCATTTAATTTGGGATTTTTATGCATGAATGGTTAAAGTTTGGAAGTAATTGAAGGAGGTTTGGTGGGTTGGACTTGAAATGATCGATTGGAAGTTTTGACTGATGAAATGGAGGAGATTTTAGCTCAGTTTATTGCAGGGAAAAAGTAGTGTTGTATGGAGAACTAGATGGAGAAAGAAAGGACTGAAAAATGCACCTATTGTGAATTTTCCATAACTGTCACCTAGTGGCTAGCCGAACCAGGCCCCAAGAGCTGTATTTTCAGTTCTGAAAGAGCGGTCAGCCAGCGGCTAACCGCCGAACCCCTCGGCGGCTAACCGCTAGCTAACCGAAGAGGTTCGGTTAGATTTCCAGAAGGCTGTTTTGATCAGGTGACCCACTGTCAGCCAGCGGCTAACCGCCAGGTAACCGAAATCCACTAGATTTTTAGAAAATGAAGAGAATGAAAGGGATTTCTATCCCAATCAATTGTGGACCTTTCTTAGTCGAAGTGAACACCTTGGTATCCTTAATGTCTTTTAAAAATTAAGCACCATCTAAACGAATGATCTGTTGGGCTTAGTAGGTCCAGACCAATTGGGTTCATGGACATGGGCATTATGGTAATTGTACCGGGACTTTCTTATTGACTAAGATAGGGCCTCTTAGGGAATAAGAAAGAGAACATTATATATATGATGTAATGTGTAACCCATGAGAGATAGACAGACAGAGAAGAGTGAACCTAAAGGAGAGTCGAGTTTTCTTTCCCGTGGACGTAGGCAAGATTGTCGAACCACGTAATTCTCTTGTGTGTGATTGTTTGTCTTGTGTGGTTTAATTGTTCGTTCGATCGCTGATTCACGTTTCCGCATACACGCGCAATCTCCCCCTCCAGACCATGGGGAAGACGTCTCTGAACCCCTTACTAGGAGTCCAGTCCTGCCAACTCTGAACACAGCTCCAGCTTTCCCTTAGACACGACCTTAGTCATCATGTCAGAGGGATTCTTGTCAGTGTGAATCTTTTCCAGCTTCATGAGATTCTTCTCGATGACCTCACGAATCCAATGATATCTCACATCAACGTGCTTTGTGCGGGCATGGTATGTAGCATTCTTGCTAAGATCCATAGCACTCTGACTATCACAGTAGACTACATACTCTCCTTGCTTCAAATCCAGTTCTTTAAAGAAATTCCTCAACCAAATCATCTCCTTCCCTGCTTCATTAGCAGCTATGTATTCTGCTTCGGTTGTAGACAATGCTGTACACTTCTGCAACTTAGACTGCCAGGAAATAGCTCCCCCTGCAAAAGTAAATAAGTACCCAGAAGTAGACAACCGACGATCAAGATCGCCTGCAAAATCAGCATCTGTAAAGCCTTCAAAAACTGGTTTTAAGCCTCCGAAACACAAGCAAAAATCTGATGTGCCTCTTAAATATCTGAAGATCCACTTCACTGCTTCCCAATGCTCTTTCCCAGGGTTAGAAAGAAATCTACTCACTACACCCACTGCATGAGCAATGTCTGGCCGTGTACACACCATGGCATACATAAGACTCCCAACTGCTGAGGAGTATGGAACAGACATCATCCGTTCCTTTTTTGTATCTGTAGTAGGACATGATCTCTTACTGAGCTTGAAGTGACTGGCTAAAGGCATGCTAACTGGCTTAGCATCTATCATGTTGAATCTTGCTAGCACCCGTTCAACATATTTTTCCTGTGACAACCACAGCTTCTTGGCATTCCTGTCACGACGTATTTGCATTCCCAGAATTTGTCGTGCGGGACCCAAGTCTTTCATGTCAAAAGTTTTTGACATGTCCCTTTTCAATCTGCCAATCATCTCACTATCCTGTCCAACTATCAACATATCATCTACATATAAAAGAAGGATGATAAATTTGCCATTACCAAATTTACGAACATAAACGCAGTGATCTGCAACTGTCCTCCGGTACCCATGACTCACCATGAATGAATCAAACTTCTTGTACCACTGTCTCGGCGCTTGTTTCAGCCCGTAGAGACTCTTTTTCAACCTGCAAACCAGCTGTTCTTTTCCTTCTACCTCAAACCCCTCCGGCTGAGTCATGTAGATCTCTTCTTTCAGATCACCGTGAAGAAAAGCAGTCTTCACATCCATCTGTTCAAGTTCAAGGTCCATGCTGGCAACTAGACCCAAGATAACTCTTATAGAAGTCATCTTCACAACTGGAGAGAAGATTTCATCGAAGTCAAGACCCTTCGTCTGCGCAAAGCCTTTAACTACTAGCCGTGCTTTGTGCTTTATCAGTTTTCACTGTCATCTCTCTTCACCTTGAACACCCATTTGTTCTTCAGAACCTTCTTGCCTTTTGGGAGTTCCACCAGCTCATAAGTATTGTTCTTTTTCAAAGAACTCATCTCATCCTGCATAGCCTTCATCCACTCATCTTTATCTTCATGAGTTTTTGCTTCTGGGTAGCTCTCTGGCTCCCCCTCATCAGTAAGCAAAATATAATCTGATGCAGGATATCTTGTTGATGGTTGACGCTCTCGAGTAGACCTCCTAGGAGGTTCCGTGGTTTCTGACTGAGGAGACTGCTCCCCCTGCTCAACACCATGTTCATCTGGCAACCCCTGCGCCTCATCACGATCTAAATCGTGTTGTCCACCTTCTCTACCTGTAGTCTGCACTGGAGAAGGAGTCGGTGTGAGATCAACCACTCCATCAACAACTTCTTTAGACTTTTCAGGCTTTTCAATATCTCCAAAGAACTGATCTTCATGAAACACCACATCCCTACTTCTGATAATTCTTCTTTTCTCTGGATTCCATAACCTGTAGCCAAACTCGGCTCCACCATAGCCAAGAAAAATGCAACACATTGCCTTATCATCCAGCTTTGAACGCGGCTCCTTTGGTACATGTGCAAAAGCCTTGCACCCAAATACCTTCAAATGAGAATAAGAAACATTTTTACCTGTCCATACTCTCTCCGGAAGATCAAAATCCAAAGGAACTGAGGGAGACCTATTAATCAGGTAAACGGCAGTCAGAATAGCTTCACCCCAAAATGGCTTGGGTAGCTGTGCCACTCTAATCATGCATCTCATCTTTTCAAGAATAGTACGGTTCATTCTTTCGGCTACACCATTGTGCTGTGGAGTACCAGGAACTGTTCTTTCATGTCGAATACCATGCTTTGAGCAATAGCCTTTAAACTGGTTGGATGTGTACTCACCACCATTATCTGTGCGGAGACACTTCAAGAGCTTTCCTGTTTCTCTTTCAACCATGACATGAAACTGCTGAAATACGTGGAACACCTGATCCTTCGATTTCAACGCATAAACCCAGACTTTCCTGGATGCATCATCAATAAATGTGACAAAAAGCTTATTGCCACCCAATGACTCCACCTCCATGGGACCACAAACATCAGAGTATACCAAATCCAACACATTAGATTTTATAGTTGATGTTTTAGAAAAAGAAACCCTATGCTGTTTACCAAATAAACAATAATCACAAGGGTCAAGGGATGTACCTTTGGAGTATTGAATCAAATCTTTCTTTGCCAATAACTGCAGTCCTTTCTCACTCATATGTCCAAGTCTCTTGTGCCACAGATTTGGAGAGGATCTGTCTTCAACAGCATTCAACACACCTTTGCATAGCTTCACATGTGTTTTGTACAGCGTGTTACACGCCTTCCCTCTCGCAAAAATAAGAGACCCTTAAGTGAGTTTCCACCTGCCATTTCCGAAGTAACTTTCATAACCTGCACGGTCCAATGAAGTCCCGGAAATCAGATTCAACCGCAGATCAGGAATATGTCGCACATCTTTCAGCGTCATTGTGCAACCAATATCGGTTTGAATGTAGACATCACCGATCCCAACAATATTTGAATGACTTGTGTTGCCCATCTTCACAGTACCAAAGTCCCCTACTTTGTACGTCGTGAACATCTCCTTACAAGGAGTAGCATGGTAGGATGCTGCTGTGTCAACAACCCACTCAACCTGATTATCTGCAACACTCAAACACTCTTCAACTTCACTGGTAAGAATCACTACTTCATTATCCAAAGTAGAAGTAGTGTTCGAGTCATTCTTCTGCTCATTGTTGGTTTCTTTCTTTTCCTTCAAGGCAAAGCAATTCTTTCTAATGTGACCCTCCTTGCCACAATGAAAGCATTTTCCAGACTTTTTCTTAGTCTGTGATTCCTTGCCACCTCTGGACTTGCCACGACCCCCCTTTGGTCCCCTACTCTTACTCCTCCCTCTATTTTCAGTAACAAAGACCTATGCATTATCTGTCCCTGCAGTTTTCCTTCTTGTTTCTTCATTTAACAAGCTGCTAGTAACCTGACTCATTGATAACACACCATCTGGAGTAGAGTTGCTCACGGAAACAACCAATGTCTCCCATGTATCTGGTAAAGAACTTAGAAGAAATAAAGCTTGCATCTCATCATCAAGGATCATCTTCATTGTAGCCAGCTCATTTACAATGCATTGAAAATCATTTATGTGATCGTCAATTTTTCCACCCTCCTTGAATTTCATGTTCACAAGCTTTCTAATCAGAAAAGTTTTGTTTACGGCGGTTTTTCTTCTCATATCTTTCTTCTAACTTCATCCAAAGGGTTCTCGCATTGGTTTCATTAGACACGTGATGAAATATGCTGTTATCCACCGACTGTCTGATGTGACCAATGGTCTTTCTATGCATCTTTTTCCAATCTGGATCAGACATATTTTTTGGTCGGGCACTTTCCCCCTCAATGGGATCATAGAGGTCTTTGCAATAGAGTATATCCTCCATCTTAGGTTTCCAAATCAACCAATTGGTATGGTTGAGTATGATCATGGTAGTGTTCACAGTGTTGTTCTCCATCTTAATTGAATAATCAAGAAATATAAACAACTGTCACTAACCTCAATTTCTGCACCAATCTGTAGATCTCGTCACCACGAGCACGCTGGAAGAAACGGATCTGAAATCCGACTCTGGATGGCTCCGATATCGCAAAAATAGTTTTCTGCGCTCCGATTGGTCAAACTTTCTTGTTAACCGTCAAACTGCCAATCTTCTTCCACAGTTACGTAGATCTGCTCGCAACGAATCTGTAGGCGCAAACGGATCTCCGATCTGACACCGGATGATCAAGTTATTGACGAAACAATTCTCAGCCGTCAATCTGGTCAAACCTCTGTTGACCATAAAGTGCGCTGACGTGGCGCTGACGTCAGCAGAAACTGGAGTGGGCTTCCTGTTCACGGGTCAGGCGAAACTGACCCAGAACCTGACCTGAACTGACCTGGTCCTGTGGGCTTGATGCGCTGGGCTTTATGCAGACGGGTCAGGTTGACCCGACCCAAGCCCAACCTGTGAACCCTCCTTCCTCTTCTCCAAACAGAAACAGAATCTGGTTCTGTTTTGTTCTCTGTAACCAGAGAACACGATGGAGACTCTGCTCCTTCCGGCGATGGTGCAGCGGGACGGCACGCGGGCGGCGGCGAACTCCGGCGATGGTGCGACGGCGGCAAGGCGGCGGCGGACCGGCGATGAGCAGACCGGCGATCAGCACGGCAGCGGCGGCACCAAGCCCTGCGGCTGGTCTTTTTTTTTTTTTTCTTTATCCAGCAAAGGGCGGCGGCGAAACCGTTGATCAGCAGCAAGATGGCGTTCCTTCTTCTCCGGCGAGAGCCTCCAGCGGAAGGGCGGCCCAGTGATGATCAAAGAAGAAAAAAAAACCAAGATTTTTTTTTCTCTGTTCTCTGATCGTAGAACCTCTGTTTCGAATTATGAAATTCTGTGTGATCCGTGTGGCCCAGCAAAGATCGGAGACGATCTTACTTTCCTGCGACGAAGAACCACGCACAGAAAATCCGGATACCCTTGATCCGATCCGTCGATCGCAACGCGGCACAATCCAACCCTAGTAAACCCTAGGCTCTGATACCACTTGTTGTGCGCGTGTATGCGGAAACGTGAATCAGCGATCGAACGAACAATTAAACCACACAAGACAAACAATCACACACAAGAGAATTACGTGGTTCGGCAATCTTGCCTACGTCCACGGGAAAGAAAACTCGACTCTCCTTTAGGTTCACTCTTCTCTGTCTATCTATCTCTCATGGGTTACACATTACATCATATATATAATGTTCTCTTTCTTATTCCCTAAGAAACCCTATCTTAGTCAATAAGAAAGTCCCGGTACAATTACCATAATGCCCATGTCCATGAACCCAATTGGTCTGGACCTACTAAGCCCAACATGATCGACCTAGGATTTCAAAGTATATACGGTTCGATGATTATGGTCCTAAGGTATTGATGTAAAATTGTGATTTATGAACCAAATTCTCATTTTACGATTCGTATTAGCTTGAAAAGAATATTTCCAAGGTTTTTATTTAAACCCCATTTGGGAATCATTGCGTGAATTGTGTTTTTATACACATCGTGTCGGGACTACTATTTCGTGAAACTTTTATGAACGAGCGTGCGTGTACTTGATATAGAGTAAGTAGTTCCCGAATTTTGAAGTGTCAAACATTGTTTTGAAAGTGTATATTTTAGTGTCGGCTCAACTCAGCTTGGACGACCATTGCCGGTCTGATCAACTACCTTGGGTCCTTAAATCTTGTACCAACATTGGATTGGTAAATACATACGTGCTTGCTTGCTTATTCAGCCCGTTCCGCAGTGGGATTCGTGTGTGGTCCTCAGTTTTGAGCTACTGCAATTTATGGTAGTGTCTCCCTTCACCATTATGTGACGGAGAATCTTGAGTGCTCTCGTAAGTTCGTGTGATGGAGAATAGAGCTACATGTGTTGCCAAGGTATTGTTATCAAATGGTTATCTTGATTTATGAATGGATCTTATAAATGATATTGTTATCAAAATGCTTTGATTTATACAATTTCTCTTTATCGTACTTGTCATTTTTATGAATGGATATTATAAGTGATATTGTTATCAAAATGCTTTGATTTATGAAATTTCTCGTTATCATACTTGTTGTTTTTATGAATGGATCTTATAAATGATATTGTTATTAAAATGCTTTGATTTATGCAATTTCTCTTTATCGTACTTGTCGTTTTTATGAATGGATCTTATAAATGATATTGTTATCAAAATGCTTTGATTTATACAATTTCTCTTTATCAGACTTGTCATTTTATTTATTTCAAAATTATTGATTTATAGCATGATTGTACTTCATTCTTTTAGCTGCCAGACCGTCGTGTCTTACCCTTTCATTTTGGTGCTCAAATCCGGTTTCGTTGCCCTTGAGAAAGAGCACGAGGAGGTGGTTGTAGAGCAGCCGGTTGCGCGAGAATGGCAGCCCAACGATGTCATTTAGACGTCGGGTTTGGGTTTTGAGAAACGAAACATTTTGGGAATGATCTTTTATCTTGTTGGATGGCTTTTATTACCCTTTTTCCTTTGGGATTTTCATGAATTACTTTTATAAATTGTAACTTGAACATATGTGGGTAATGAATTGTCCTATTACTGCCAGCTCAGTATTTTAGGATTTTTGTTTGTTCCAATCTGATTACGAGCCTTGATTTGAAGGCTTTATGTTAGCGGTAGAGTGCGACAGGAATTTTGATGGTCATGGGCTCCAAGTCGCAACGCCACATTCAGCTTCAGTGAAATATTCAGGTTGTGATGAAATTTTATTATCCTCAGACACGCGGATCCTGGGGAAAGCAAGAAATTTTAATTAACCCCAAAATCACGCTCCTTGAGATCGGACCACTGCAGGATCCTGGTTTTGGGGCGTGATATCAACTACAAAAAGTAAGCAAACCCATTGTTAATATTATCCTCACATAGCCCTAGGTCTATCATCTTCGCATCTCATGCAAAAATTAGATCTAGATAACTGATCTAACATGATTAGAGATGAGGTATGGCTCTGATACCAATTGTTGGAAATAGGTGGGCCTCTAAGATAGGTTTCAAAACTTTTGACCCACTTGATGCAGGGATCAACTATCCAGAAGGCTACAAACCCAATCCAGGATCCATGTCCTCAATCTCAGCCATCATAGTTAGTAAATAAATCTATCTAGAAGATAGAAATAGCATCTAACAAGCAACAATAAAATCTACAACATGTAAAGAAGTAGATTATACCTTTGGAGCTCGGTTGTGCTCTAATGGAGAATTTGCTTCTTTCTTTGATGATGAACTCTTTCACGAATCAAATTAGAATCTCCAAGAACCAATCGTCTTCCACGCTATGACCCATATCAGATTCTCTTTTCTCAAGAAGATGGGTGGGATCTCCAAGAGAAAGTAACTAGAAGCTTTAAGGAAGAACTAGAAGAGAACTAGAAGAGGGAGAGGAGAATGGGCATGTGCAACTCTTGCACAAAGGGGTGTTGGGCGTGAATCCCAATGTGGGATAATGCATGGGACATCTAGCCCTTGGTTATTCTCTATTTATTACACTTAATGCAACCTCTTCTTTACTAACTAAAATAGAAGTCTCAATTCCATAATAATTGGCAACTTACTATATCACAATTAGAAGTCTCACTTCAAATATGATTTGTAACTTTCTAATTCTTTTCTAATTAAAATAGAAGTCTCACTTCTATTAATAATTAGTAACTTACTATTACCACTATTAGAAGTCTCACTTCAAATAGAAATAGTAACTTTCCTTTTTTTAGAGTTCAACTAGAATTAATATCTTTCTAATAATTGGGCTAGCGTGGGACCACTAGGGATTCTATAGAAAGCGGCTCCAACTAGGACACGTGACCCCACATCTCATGTGTAATTTGGGCCCACGGTTAATTGCAACTAGCTCCACTATATAAATGTAATTGAACTCCAGTCTTTGGAATAAATTACATAGAAGACACTAAACTTCCCTATGACCACAAGTAGTCCCCTCCATCTATATCCATAGATCAATTGGACCTATCCTCCAAATTAGATCTATATATTATTATCCTTGAGCCGCAATTAATTATAGTGATCATCGGTACCTATCCAATTAACTCTTAATCATAATGGGTGCGTACTTACCAATGATAAATCCATTAATTGGCACAAGGGCATAAAGCAGATAGAATTCATCTTGACCATTGAATGTTCCCACAGTCCTACTACCACATATCCAAATCACCGAGGTGTTGACCAACAATTGGCCTCACTCATTGGTGACTCAAACCGACAACGTTTGACTCTACATCAACCCTCGAACAGCTAAATCAAGCCTCTCGGCGGCGAGAACCACCGAGGCCATTACTCATCAGATAGAGCACATGGACGGCTTCAAAATGCTTATAAAGGGCTACACGTCAAATTTCAGGTCATTTCCACAACATTTGACCATAGTTTGACGCTCGGAAGTCAAATCAGGCCTCTCGGCGGCAAAGCTCTCCGGGACCATGGTTTCCAAGACAGAGCCTATGGATCATCTTAAAATGACTCCAATAGGTTCCCTGTCAAATTTCAAGTCAATCGGACGTCGGTTGACCGCACATCAAACCGCGACATCTTCATCACGACAAAAGCAAGTCTACTGGCGATAGGACCCCAAACGGCTTCAAAACTCAAAAAAAACCCTATGGTTGGTCTTATTTATTGCTCAGGAGGCTTCACACCAAATTTCAGGTCATTCCGACATCGTTTGACCCAGTTTCAGCTTCTGACGGAAAATCGGCAGCTCTGCGCGACAAAGTCTTTGGCTTTCTCAGGAAATTGGAAACTTTGCAAAATAAAATGCAAGGATTCTCATCAGGTTTCTTACAAGGAAACCAGGCCAATAAATGGTCAAAATGTCAAGGAAAAATACAAAAGAAAAAAGAATAAAAAAACAGCAAAAACGGACACAAAACGGGACACAAAGGGGGGAAAACCCCCCCAGGGTCGCAGACCCCTGCGACCCTGGCCCAGGGTCGCCGGCGACCTTGGAGCTCGGGGTCGCCGGGAAGGCCCCGGAAACCCCGATTTTCACCGTTTTTTCGCGATTCGAAGAGCCCAGCCTCTGGTACTTTCCAAAATTCATGCTTTTGAGACACCAAGTCCTCTGACATCCGTCCAAAACACGGGTTAATCATCAAGAGTATTGAAAACAATGTTGATCGCCACCCGGTCAACCAAAAAAAGTGTGCTTTCTACCCGACCGATCGAGAAATCGACAGGACAGATGGCACCGACCCGCTGTTGGCAACAAACACCTGAAATTACATGGTCATCTGATGTCGATCTACATGAAGATCCATCAATGATCATCGACAGAAGAATCCCAAAAGACGCGGCACGGCCCGCGACTCTCCAGCTGCTCGGCGACCACTTAATGCGATTAATTGACTAGCTTTATTACAGTCATTAATCCATTTCTTTGGACGGCCCAATCAGAAGCAAGCATTCGGGAGTTACAAGTCAAGAGATTCATGGCATTTAACCCATGAAACTCCTCCCATCATGGCGATTAAAGGCGATTAAATGCCCTCAATCTCCTCCGGCCAATCAGAAGCCAAGAAAAAGGAGTTACAAAATAAAAAATTCAATCTTGTAACTCCTCCCTTTATGTAGCTTTATGACAATTAAAGCTCATAAACCCTCCTAAATGGCCACCTAAAAGCCTATAAATAGGAGAGCTCTCCAAGAAGAAAGGATCATCAGAAAAAAAGCACAAACACACAGACAGACAGAAGCACAGAAATTCAGAGAAGGAAAAGAGAGAAAACTCTGCGGAAGTTCTACACCGGCCACCGCTACAAGTTGACAAAAGTCCCTTGGGGGGTACCCCCCCAAGGTCCTTGCCTTCTCCTCCTGCCTCCAATGGCTTAGATATGGCTTTTCAGGCCGTCTACTCGGCTTTTTATTGAACGTAGGACCTCCTTTTGGTCTTTGTCCTCTAAAAACCTGAGGTCATAGCCAAGCCAAGCGAATCAATAGCATCCTCTGTTCTCATCTGCATGGATGATGGCGAAGCCCACATATAGCTTGCGACCGTCAATCTAAACGAGTCCCCCACAATCTCGTGAGAAGTTAGATCCTCCTTTTCTTGCTTTTCATTGTAGTTTGTATTTTTTCAAAAGAGACAAAAATCACAACTCTTGTCTTTCATTATTGGTAAGGATTGTAAATCGGCTATAAACGCCAAAATCGGCTATAAATGCCAAAAATCGGCTATAAACGCCAAAATCGGCTATAAATGCCAAAAAAAATCGCCTTTCACGGCAAACCAAGAAAATGTCTCTTTTCTTAAATATATGTGCAATGGAAAACTTGAAAGAAGTTGATTTCTTTTTTACTTGCGAAGGTTGATCTCCGGATCACCACTTGCAATTCCGAGTAAAATAGAAAATCTGGCACACCCACACAAAAAAAGAAATATTGATGCACGCCCCTGCCCCCTGGTTACGAAAGGGTCGGAACCAAACGGACTCCCACGTCCGCCGACCTCGGTAGGAACCGAGCAGGAGCGCGGTCCATCAGTAATTTGTTCAGTCGGTTCGGTTTTAATCGAATAGTTTTTACATAATTATAAAAACCGACTGTTGAAAAAAATAAACTTACAAAAACTGTTCGGTTGGTTTTGTTTTAAAACAAATTCTATAATATGCTACATTTTTAAGGTTGTTATTGTTAGTCAAAAGGTTATTAAACCTTAATACTTTTAATGTGATTTTACAATGAGCCTGATTTGGGCCACGCCCACCTGCATCTAGGCCCTAATTTACAATTGAGGAATCAAGTTAAGGAGAACATGGGGTTGCTATGTTGGTTTGTAAGCCCGCATCTCGCCTGGTTACCAAAAGATTGATCCACATGTGTGGGCTTTCTCCCCACTTATGTGGGTTTGGTCTTTCACTTTACCCATGCATGAATGGGCTCATGTGTCCTAACCCACTTGGCTGTGGCTAAAAAAAAAAATTAGTTATGGTTTGAGTCCATCACATACCATCATTTGGGAATTCAGCCAGCTTATTTTGAAACTGGGCAGGCTCATGTCTTAACTCTTGTTAGTTCATACAGACATGGATCTAGGCTTTAGGATCACACCCGAATTTATAAGAAAATCATAAAAAATTATTTTTATGTGCATGTTGTTAGTTTTATGGACTCAATCCAGTAGATGATATAATAAATTGATTAATTTCTTTATTTATCAGTATATTCATGCGTTCCTTTCATGAGATGAACAGTGATTTATTATATACTTGCACATAACCAACACGAATGACATGATGGTTCATGAGATGAACCGGAGTCCACAAGTATATTAGATGTAACACATGTGTATGGATGAGATCCACATACGGGAGACATGTGTGACAAATCTTATACTTAAATATCTTCACAACCAGTGACGAGACTGGACATCTCATACTGACAAGGTTGCAGCACTTTGATCACTATGAGATAGTGTGATTTGTCTTGATCATCAGAATGGAAGATTCTGGATCATAGTGCTGGTACATTGGATGTATTGAAGGACCATGAGAAGCACCTTATAAACATTGTCTTTACTTTAAGGTCTACTCTCATAATTCCCTAGCAATAGGCTCTCGATCCTGAGACATTAATGAACTCAAGTTTCTATCTACTCATTTGCTTTGAGTCACCAATGAGTGAGGCCAACTGTAGGTCAACACCTCGGTGATTTGGGTATGTGATAGTAGAGCTGTGGGAGCATTCAATGGTCAAGATGGAATCTATCTCTAATATCCCCTTGTGCCAATTAATGGATTTATCATTGGTAAGTGTGCACTCATTCCGATTAAGAGTTAATTGGAAAGGTACCTATGATCATTATAATTAATTGGGGCTCAAGGATAATAAGATATGGATCTAGTTTGGAAGACAGGTCCAATTGAGCCAGGGATATTGATAGAGGGGTCTACTTGTGGTAATGTGAAAGTTTAGGGTCTTATATGTAATATTCCTAAGATTGGAGTTCAATTGCATTTATATAGTAGAGTCATTTGCAATTAACTGTGGGCCCGGATTACACATGAGATGTGGGGTCGCGAGTCCCAGTTGGAGCCAGCTTTCTAAGGAATCCCTAGTGGTCCCCACGCTAGCCCAATTATTAGAAAGTATCTAATTCTAGTTGAACTCTAGAAGGAAAGTTACTATTTCTATTTGAAGTGAGACTTCTAATAGTGGTAATAGTAGACTTACTAATTTCAGTAGAAGTGAGACTTTTATTTTAATTAGAAAGGAATTGGAAAGTTACTAATCATATTTGAAGTGAGACTTGTAATTATGATATGGTTAGTTACTAATTAATTAATGGAAGTAAGACTTCTATTTTAATTAAGAAGAGATAGTTACTAATTTTGGAAGTAAGACTTCTAATGGAAATTAGTAAGTGGGGCTTGTAAAATCTATAAATAGAGGAGAGGAGGGGTGGACGTCCATGTATGCTACATACCTAGGGATTCACGCCCAGCCCTCTCTAGTGCAAGAGTTGCACGAGTCTTTCCTCTCTTCTCTCTTCTAGTTCTATTTCTAGTTCCTCCCTAGAGTTCCTAGTAGTTTTCTTTTGGAGATCCCACCATCTTCTTGAGAAAAAGGAGAATCTAATACGGGTCATAGCGTGGAAGATCAAGAGGTCTTGGAGATTTCTATTTGATTAGTGAACGCGTTTCATCATCAAGGAAAGATGCAACTTCTCCATAAGAGCACAACCGAGCTCCAAAGGTATAATCCACTTCCTTGCATGTTGTAGATTATTATGGATGCTTATTAGTTGCTGGTTTCATCTTCTAGATAGATTGTATTTACTAATCATGATGGCTGAGATTGAGGACTTGGATCTTGGATTGGGTTTTATATCCTTCTGGATAGTTGATCCCTGCATCAAGTGGGTCAAAAGTTTTTGAAACATATCCTAGAGGCCCACCCTATTTCCAAAAGTTATGGATGCTTATTAGTTGCTGGTTCCACCCTATTTTCAAAAGTTTTATAGCCTTCTGGATAGCTCGACCCCCGCCGGGGGACACCCCCGGACCCCCTCTGCGTAGGGCATGAATCATAGTAGTGGCAATATTTAGTATCATGTCTTTCCATTGTTGTTTGGTAACATGGTTTTGTGAATTGCTTTGCTAGTATGAGATACTAACATGCAGGTTATCATGTCCTCTCCATATGGCCCACATGTCTTTACTTTTATTGTTGAATATTTATTTTTGGCAAATTGTAAAGGGCATCATGGTTTCCTTGGTTTCCCAGTTTGGGGCAAGGCATGGTGAAATTCCCTATGAGCCTTTTATTTCCATTAATAGATTATCATGTAAGTCTCATCATAGAGACATAGGAATTTATGTAATTTTCTAAATTTTTAAATTCCGGCGATGTCTGAGACGAAGAAGGAAAGTGAAGTTGGACTCCTAATCAAAGAGTTTGAATATTACCAAAGGTGTTTTGGAGCTTCCCAAAGTGTTTAAGGAATTCCAAATTTTTGGAAAGTCTCGAAGTCCAAGAAGTCTATTCCACTTGGGCCATGTGGAGGAGATAACTAGTTTCTAATTTTAGCGTTTTCTATTTATAGTTGAATGCTTTATTTAGAATGTTTCCAAATCTGATCCAAACATAGCAAGTTACTAATATTGGTCAAATCAAATTATTTTTTGGAAAGAGTTCTAATTAGTGTTGACGACCCATGAGATGGACACATTGGTAACACTAATTTAAGAAACTGGACTTTCCTTAACATAACTTGACTTGGAACCAATCTTAGATCATATCATGTGATGATTTGATGATTCATATATTTATATATGTGGCCCCTAATACCTTAAAAGGAAATCCTCAATTCCAAAATATTAAGTGGGAGCGGGGCATTCAAATTGAGAAATCCCCATGGTTTTCCACCATAGGTCCATTGTAAGGAAAGTATTAACCTCGCGCCACCAAGAGAGTGGTCGTTCCCCATGGAGGGCTTTTATTTGTCTGGTTACTAGATATGGGTCTCCAATGGATAGTATTGGTGAGATGTGGTGGGGGTTCACTCCCTAAGGAGGAGCTGCCCATCGCGGTTGTCTTGCAATATTAGTTGGTGGGTCGCACTTTACTAAAATAATGATGTAGTATCCCCAAGGATTTGCCTCATGTATTTTAGAAACCAAAGCTAATCGGGAGTCATACATTATTTGGTATGAGATACCTAGATGATAGTGAATGATTGGGGATCAAGGATAGTTAGTCTTAATCTTAATTTTGACGACTTTGATCCGCACCAATCTATGGGGCATTTGCACTCCCCAAGGAGGCATGCCCTAGGGGATTGGGATTCCGATGTATTCTAAATTCAGTGCTTATGAGGATTCCCATATAAATTTGGTTGAATACTAAACCCTAATGTCATTTATATTCTTTCATTGAATGTATGGTTATGTGCTTTAATTTATACAGCATGAATTCGAATACTTTCAATCCACTTGCGACCATCCTCAACCAGAACAAGTTGATGGAATCCAACTATGTAGACTGGAAAAGGAACCTGGATATTCATCTTCAAGTTGCAAATATGTCCTTACTATACCCTCCCTTCCTGAGCCTGATACACCACAGATTGTGAAAAACTTTTACACCAAGTGGACCAATGACAATGAAAAGGCCAGATGTTTTATTCAGGCATCCATGTCTACTGTTTTGCAAGAACAACATCAATCCTATAAGTCAGCATACGATATTATATCGAACTTAAAGGAGATGCTTGCAGACCAGGTTAGGCCTGCTAGGCAGGCTGCTATAAAAGTGCTGATGGAGACAAAGATGGCTGAGGGAACCCCAGTACAAAAACATTTGTTACAAATGAAGTTGGCATTGAATGAATTAGATGTATTGGGGAATATGATTGATACAGAATTGCAGATCGACATGATCATTCAATCACTACCGGACTCATTCAAACATTTCGAGATCAATTATAATAAATTGGAAATGACAATAGCTGAGCTGTCTCGCCAGCTGGTAGTGTTTGAGGAAATCATGAAGAAAAAACCAACTGCCCTCATGACAGAAAAGTCATTTGCTAAGTCTAAGCCGAAAGGCAAAGACCGGGATAGCAAGAAGAAATCAGTCATCAAAGGTCCTAAGGTGGAGTATGGTTCCACTAGTGGTGTGGCAAAGGTCAAGGATACGGGAGCAAAGGGAAAGTGTTTCCACTGTGGTATGACAGGATTTTGGAAGAGGAATTGTCCACGATTTCTATCAAAGGAAAAGACCTCAGGTATGATTGAGTCATTTGTTTCTGAAGATAGTTTTTCAACTAGTACTTCAGAATCTTGGTTTATAGACTTTGGTGCAACTAATTACATCAGTAATATGTTGTAGGAGTTACAGGTAACAAGGAGGATTAATGACGGGGAAATCAGTATTAACCTGGGATCGGAAGCCAAGGCAGAAGCAGTGTCAGTAGGAGTAATAACTTAGTTGCTTTCAAATATTAAGTTGATTTTGTTAGATACATTTTATGTACCATTTTAAGACGGAATTTTAATTTCTAGTATGATGAATAAGAGTTATTCTGTTACTTTTGGTAATTAAATTGTCTTAAAGTTGAGCGGTACTCTTATATATTCTGACAAGGTAATCAATGGATTTTATTTGTTAACTCCCACAATGTATGAGATACATGACACTGATGTTAATAATAGACCGTCATTAAAGAGGTAGTTACCTTCATCAAATCCAAGAAACTTTTGGCACCCAAGAGCCTAGATCATATGAACCTAAACAGGATTGACAGGCTAGTGAAATATGGTATCTTGCCTTCATTGGTGGTAGAACCAATGCCTGTCTGCAAGTCTTGTCTGGAAGGTAAAATGATCAAAAGACCCTTATTCATCTAAGGGCAGTAGGGTCAAAGATTTATTGGAGTTAATGTATACTGATGTGTATGGACCCATAATATTAGAGCGAGAGATTGATACGAGTATTTCATCACTTTCACCGATGATTACTCAAGATATGGATACATATACCTTATGCACCGCAAGTCCGAGATTTTTGAATAGTTCAAAGAGTTTTGAGCGGAAGCGGAAAAGCAATTAGGTAAAAGTATAAATACTCTTCGATAAGATCGATAAGGCGAATATCTCTCCGCTAACTTTATGGGATACTTATCAGAAAATGGGATTTGATCCCAGCAGTCTGCTCCTGGTTTGCCTCAACAGAACGGAGTAGTAGAAAGAAGGAACAAGACTCTTTTAGATATGATCAAGTCTATGATTGAGTTTTTACGGATTACCTATATTTAGGGATATGGAAACTGAAATATATATACTAAACCTCATTCCATCTAAGTCTATACTTGAAACTCCCAGGGAGTTATGGACAGGGCGAAAGCCTAGTCTACAACGTTTTAAGGGTTGTCCGGCACACGTGCGAAGGATAAGATGGATTAGTTAGAATCGAAGTCGGAAGTATATATGTTTATATTCTATCTCAAAAGGAACTAAAGGATTGGTTGCTCTATAATCCCAGAGAGCAGAAAGTGCTTGGCAGCACCAATGCGGTTTTCTGGAGGGAGATTATAAGATTAACTGAAAATGTTTAGAAATGGTTATCTTGGAAGAAATTCAAGAAAGAATAATTCCAAATCCAAGAATAACCAAACTTTAAGAAAATCCGCCCATACTTGACCCAGTAGTTACACCAGTGCCTTGTCATAGTGGGAGTATTGTCAGGACCCTTGACAAGTTCTTGGTCTAGGGAAAGTCTTACAAGGCAATCCCGGTGTAACCGGAACAAGATCCCTATAACTATGATAAAGCAGTTAATGACATAGTTTCGGGACGTTGGCTAGATGCTATGAAAGCTAAGGTGGAGTCTTTGTACTCTAATCAGGTCTGGATACTTGTGGACTTGCCTGCCAATAGCAAACCTATTGGGTGCAAGTGAGTCTCCAAAAGAAAAAGAGGACCCGATGGAAGAGTTCCATCCGAATACTCTTATCCATTGCGGTTCATCTCGATGACGAGATTTGGCAAATGGATGTCAAGACAGCATCTCACGACAGCAATCTTGAGGAAAACATCTATATGATGTAGCCAAATGGTTCTATAGCTAATAACTAATTGCAAAGAGTTTGCAGGCTGCATAAGTCCATTTATGGATTAGAGCAGGTATCCCGAAACAGGACATCCGTTTTGACAAGGAAATCAAGTCATTTGATTTTTGTCAGAATCCGGATTAGTCATGTGTGTAAATGAAAAGTCAAGAAGGCAGGGTAATCTTTTCTGGTATTATATGTCGACGACATCATTCTCCTATGGAGTGACATAGGGATATCGTCAACAGTAAAAGTTTTGGTTGGCTAAGACTTTTGATAATAAAGGACTTTGGAGAAGCCAGGTACATCCTAGGAATCAATTTCCATTGAGACTGGAAAAATAGGATGATAGGCTTATCCCAATGATGTGTACATAGATAAGGTTCTGGAACGGTAAGCTATGCTTTGGACTAGACCGGATATCTGTCACGCAGTACGCCTAGTCAGCAGATATAAGTCTAGCCCAGGTCTTTATCATTGACTATTGTAAGATGTGTTCTCGAATACTTGAGAAGGACTAGAGATCACATGTTGAGTTATAGCAGTGGTGAGTTGATTCCAGTCGGTTACATAGATACTGACTTCTAGTCAGATTAGGATTCCAGGAAAACAACTTTGGGTATGTGCTTGAGAAGCAACTACGGAAGCAAATTGGCTAAAAAGATTCCTTATGGAACTTGGAGTGGTACTTTTGGCAGGACAACCACTCACAGTTTACTGTGATAACAGCAGGGCAGTCGCTAAGTCCAAGGAACCCAAGAGCCAAAAAGCATGTACAGAGGAAGTTATACATGGTCAGATAGATTGTGCAGAGATGTGATGTACGATCACCAAGATAGCCTCTATAGACAATCTAGTAGATCCCTTTACTAAGCCTTTGACTACCAAAGTCTTTGAGCAAGATGTAAAGAGAATGTGCATGAGATGCAACTCTAACTGGCATTGAGCCCAAGTGGCAGATTGTTAGTTTTATGGACTCAATCCAGTAGATGATATAATAAATTGATTAATTTCTTTATTTATCAGTATATTCATGATTTCCTTTCATGAGATGAACGGTGATTTATTATATACTTGCACATAACCAATACGAATGACATGATGGTTCATGAGATCAACCGGAGTCCACAAGTATATTAGATATAACACATGTGTATGGATGAGATCCACATACGGGAGACATGTGTGACAAATCCTATACTTAAATATCTTTACAACCAGTGATGAGACTGGACATCTCATACTGACAAGGTTGTAGCACTTTGATCACTATGAGATAGTGTGATTTGTCTCGATAATCAGAATGGAAGATTATGGATCATAGTGCTGGTACATTGGATATATTGAAGGACCATGAGAAGCACCTTATAAACACTGTCTTTACTTTAAGGTCTGCTCTCATAATTCCCTAGCAATAGGCTCTCAATCCTGAGACATTAATGATCTCAAGTTGCTATCTATTCATTTGCTCTGAGTCACCAATGAGTGAGGCCAACTATAGGTCAACACCTCGGTGATTTGGGTACGTGATAGTAGAGCTGTGGGAACACTCAATGGTCAAGATGGAATCCATCTCTAATATCCCCTTGTGCCAATTAATGGATTTATCATTGGTAAGTGCGCACTCATTCCGATTAAGAGTTAATTGGAAAGGTACCTATGATCATTATAATTAATTGGGGCTCAAGGATAATAAGATATGGATCTAGTTTGGAAGACAGGTCCAATTGATCCATGGATATTGATAGAGGGGTCTACTTATGGTAATGTGGAAGTTTAGGGTCTTCTCTGTAATATTCCTAAGATTGGAGCTCAATTGCATTTATATAGTGGAGTTATTTGCAATTAACTATGGGCCCGGTGTAAGACCTCGACCCGAGAGACCTCGTTTAGAGTTGATTAAGTTGTATTTTAGTTTAAGTGTGTTTAGTAGTTTTTGGATTAGTTGGGGATTAGAATAGCTTTTATAATAGCTTTGGGGAATTTGGAGAGCCTTTTTACTTGTGGGACCCTTTGGGGGTTCTTGTTACGAATTGTGTGAGATTGGGGGTTTACCGATGATTTCTAAGAATCGTGTTTTAACCCCATTGGACTTATTTTGTTAATCCCTACAACTTCCATGATGACATCGTTTTCATTCGAGGACCTTAAACCCGATTTTTCACTAATTGAGGGCAAAATGGTCTTATTGTTGGATACCGCGATCACTGAGAGGGGGGGGGGTGAATCAGTGATTTCTAAAAACAGGTCCAATTCAACAACAAAACAAGTCAAATCACACAATGACACCAGATTTAACGTGGTTCACCAAAAGGCTACGTCCACGGATCAAAACCGTCCGAACACCGATCCGGTACAGGTCTGAATATATTTAGTCGCTACAACGACAAAGAGCACCAACCCTTAGTTTCAGATAGCACAACTATCTAGGAAGCACCTACTCCCTTGAGTTTCAGATAGCACCAACTATCTAGGAAGCACCGACTCCCTTTACAATTTATCTGCACCAACAGATAGGATCACCAAACCCCAAACACCAAGCACCAACTTGATGTAAAAACAGAATATAAGATCAACTCTGTCTACTGCCCTTCCCCTCTACAATTCTCTCTCTCTCAATCCCTTACAAATTGAAGTTAAAGCATAAACAGAGAGACACTTAACTCATGGACGAATCACCATCTTCAAGAGCATATTTTCGTCCACAATTGCTGTAGAAAACGTCACCACATCAGCACAACAGCAACACAGCAACAGCACCAGCACACAGCACACTCTTTTCTCTTCTCTTCTCTCTTTTCTCTTCTCTTCTGATGTCTCTTTCTTGGTGTGTTTATGAACGACCCAAGCATGCCTTTATATAGGTTTTAATAACCCTTAATTGTATTCAAAACGGGCTACAATTCGTTTAGAAAGATTCCCAAACAAAATAGATAACTGTGCTGAATTTTCGTGCTCAACTTCTAATTCTGCGCAACTCTGGTTCCCGTGCTCGGTCGACATCATGGCTTGCTCGGTCGACCGAAGACACTGACTGGAAAACAGACAATTTCGAGCTCGGTCGACATCCTGATGTCCCGGTCGACCGAAGACACACTGTGTCACGAAAATAACTGAGAGGTGCCTTTTTCTGTTTTCTGCAGGTTTCTTCTTTCTCGGTCGACCGCATGAAGAGCCCGGTCGACCGCGTGCTCTGCATCAGGAATTCTTAATTCCTGGCTGTTTCAATTCTGTTTCTTCTTTTCAGCTCTATCAATACCAGCTTATTAACATCATGTTTGTGACAATGTGTTGACAAGAATTCCAACTCAAATCAATACTTGAGATGATAACTTCTTCAATTCATCAAAAGACTTCTCAAGTCATCTCAAATTCCAACAATCTCCCCCTTTGGAATTGTTGGCAACACTATTGGAACTTCAACACTTTCAACTCAACAATCTCCCCCTAGCTTTCATAGCATAACATCTCTCCCTGCTATCATATCATAACATTTCTCCTTGCTATCATAGCATAACATCTCTCCCCCTTTGACAACAAGTCCAAAGGGACCAAACCGAGGAGCGAATAGGATATTCAATGAATGCATTGCTCCCCCTTTCAAGCACAACTCCTACGGTTTAGGAGAGTGAGTAACTCCTAACTTTTTCCGGAGATACTCGAAGACTTCCTTTGGCAGAGGTTTCGTGAAAATATCAGCCACTTGCTCAGATGTTGGAACATACTCCAACTTGACCTCTCCATCAGCAACTTTATCTTTAAGAAAATGATAACGAATTGCTACATGCTTTGTTCGAGAGTGCTGAACAGGATTCTTAGATATATGAATTGCACTCGTGTTGTCACATAGGATCGGCGTAGGATCCGTTGTAGGAACTCCTAGATCAGAGAGCATTTGCCGCATCCATAACACTTGCGTACAACAAGTTGCCGCTGCAATATATTCCGCTTTCGCTGTCGAAAGGGATACTGAGTCTTGCTTCTTACTATGCCAAGCAACTAATCTTTCTCCAAGATAAAATGCGCCGCCGCTAGTACTCTTGCGATCATCTACGCATCCAGCCCAATCGGCATCAGAATATGCAACTAGAGTGAAGGATTTGCCTTTGGGATACCAGATACCAAGCTCCATAGTACCTTTCAGATATCGAAAGATTCTTTTCACTGCTGTAAGGTGCGTTTCAGTTGGTGCTGCTTGAAAACGTGCAACCATACTAGATCTGAATTTTTGCTGATGAGAAAACCATCAGGTTGCTCAATGTAGACTTCTTCTTCAAGTAAACCATTCAAGAAAGCTGACTTTACGTCCATCTGAAATACCTTGAAGGTTTTGTATGCTGCCAATGCAAGAAACATTCGAATAGCTTCCAGACGAGCCACCGGTGCAAAGGTCTCTTCAAAATCTATGCCTTCAACTTGAGCATAGCCTTTACAAACCAACCTTGCTTTGTTTCTAATGACTTGACCATCTTCATTCAGCTTATTCCGAAAGACCCATTTAGTACCAATAACATTCTTATCAGTAGGTCTAGGAACAAGTTCCCATGTGGAGTTCTTCTCAATTTGCTCCAACTCCTCATGCATAGCTTTCAACCAACTATCATCGAGACTGGCTTCAGCCACAGTCTTGGGTTCAATGGTGGACACAAGTGAGTAATTGCTAACTACACTTTGTCTAGTTTGAACGCCTGCCTTAGGATCTCCAATGATTTGATCCTTAGGGTGTTGCTCTACCCAAGTGCTGTGCTTCTTAGGTGAAGTATCTTCTGAGTCATCCTTTGATTTCTCAGAATCATTAGATTCAGCCATCTCATCATCAATCTCACTCGAGTCCTCATAAACTGGACTGTCATTATGAGTTGCATTCTTTGGTTCAATATTCTCATCTATTCTCACATCAGCACTTTCTATGATTTTTCTGGTTCTTTTGTTAAGACATCTATATGCCTTGCTAGTAGAGGAGTAACCCAGAAATATACCTTCGTCAGCTCTTTCTTCAAATTTGCCCGGATTTTGTTCGAGCCGCTTGATGTAACACTTGCTGCCGAAGACTTTGAAGTGCTTGACTGTTGCTTTTCTTCCAAACCATAGCTCATAGGGAGTTTTGTCTTCATGTGGCCTGATCAAGCATCGATTTTGAATGTATACAGCCGTATGAATTGCCTCTTTCCAATACTTGTCAGCCATCTTGCTTTCACTTAGCATCGTACGAGCCATCTCTTGTACGGTGCGATTCTTCCGTTCCACAACTCCATTTTGCTGTGGAGTTCTAGGGGCTGAGTACTGTCTTTGAATGCCATGATATTCACAATATTTAGTGAACTCTTCAGATGTGAACTCGCCTCCACGATCAGACCTTAAGATCTTGATACGTTTTTCCAATTGATTTTCAACCTGTGCTTTAAACACTTTAAAACGATCAAGTGCTTGATGCTTATGCTTAAGAAACAATACCCATGTCATACGAGTATAATCATCAATGCATAACATGAAATACTTATCTCCATTGGTGCTTTGAGTTCGCATCGGTCCACAGAGATCAGTGTGCACTAGCTCAAGAGGTTTCTTGGAATGATGCTCCTTTGACTTGAACATAACCCTCGTTTGTTTTCCCTTTTGGCAAGAGTCGCAAATGGGATTGGAAGGCTTTTCAACTTTAGACATGCCTCTCACAGCCTTTGAATTGCAAATCTTTGACATGTTGTCAAAGCTTAGATGCCCAAGGCGTTTGTGCCACAACCAACTTTCCTCTGTCCGACTCATCAAGCAGGTCTTTTCAGCTCCATCTGACAGTGTATAGAGATTTCCAGCAGTTCTTGATCCAGTTGCCACTGTTTTGCCGTTGCTACTCTTCTTGATGGCAAACCCATTCTTTGTGAAGATAACTTCGTGACCCTTGTCACAGATCTGGCTCACACTAAGCAGATTGTGTCTCAATCCAGACACATATAAGACTTCTTCAGATCTGATTTTGTTTGCCATAAGCTGAATAACACCTTTTCCGCAGATTTTGGCACCATCATTGTTGCCAAACTTCACTGAACCGCCTTCATAGTGCTGTAATTTGATGAATTTCTCTTTATCACCAGTCATATGGCTTGAACAACCACTATCAAGGACCCATGGTGCTGTCTTCTTTTGTGCATTGAATGCCGTTTGCACAATGAGAGATTCTTTGAGACTTTCTGCACTTTGCTTTGCTCTCCAAGCCTTGACTAACTTGGGTTTCTTTTCAACCTGTAATTTGTTAGCAATAGGCAACCTACAATCCCTAGCCAAGTGTCCATAATTATGACACATATAGCACTCAATTTTGTGGCTACTTAGGATTGAAAAAGGATTCCTAGTCACAAATGGACTGTTTCTTACATAGAATTTGCAATCAGCTCTTTTATGTCCATATCTATTGCAATGAAAGCAATAACCATAGAATTTATATCTTCTACTTGAGTTTTCAAAGAAATAATAGAACTTTCAGATTCATGGAGAAGTTTCAGATTTTTCTTACTTGATTTGCGTTCCATGCTTAGCTCCTCAAGTGCGGCTATGAGTTCCTCTTCAAGATTGACTTCAGCCTCCTCATCCTCTTCCGGATCTAGCTCTTCTTCTTCTTCAACAGTGACCATGAAGAGAGCTTCGGTTGATTCATCATCGTCTGAAGTTTCAGACGTGCTGTCATCTTGTTGACATAGAAAGTTTTTAGCTTTGCCCCTTTTTCTGAAGTTTCTCTTTCCTTTACTCTTTTCAGCATAAGAGTCATTATCATTGTCTTCTTTTAGGGGACACTTCGCAGCAAAGTGACCAATACCTCCACAATTTTAGCATTTAAAGGGTAGCTTCCCTTTGTACTTGCCAATGCTTCCTTTCTTCAACTTTCTAACAAATTGAGCCTCAAGCTCATCATCATCAGAATCAACATCATGACCAGCAGTCTCTTTTGCCTTTTTCTGAACTTTGAAGGCCGCTTCTTTATCAGATGAAGATGTTTTTCCTATGCGCATCTCATAGGCAGTTAGAGAACCATGTAATTCATCCATGGAAAATGCATTCAGATCTTTGGCTTCTTCAATGGCTGAGACTTTTGAATCAAACCGGGGAAGAAGAGATCTTAGAACCTTTTTGACGATGACCGGCTCTTTAATCTCCTCCCCTAGTCCACGAATGTCATTCGTGACTTCATTCACTCGTTGCATATACGAGTCAACATTCTCGCTTTCCTCCATGCGAAGAGACTCGAATTGAGAGCGATGGGTTTGTAATTTGGCTTCTTTAATCTTCTCATCACCTTCATGTATGCTTTGCAACTTGTCCCAAATTTCCTTGGCTGTTTTGCATGCAATTACTTTGACAAGCTCGCTGTCCACAAGGCCACTAAAGAGTGCATTCTGCGCCTTGGAGTCGTTGTCTGCCAACTTCTTCGATGCTGTATCATTGGGTACAGTGGCAGCATTGTAACCGGCTCTGACAGCCTCCCAAACATCATAGCCAAGAGATTTGATGAAGGCTTGCATCCTAATCTTCCAGAAAGAGTAATTAGAACCATCAAACAGAGGTGCTTTCATATTCCCTGTATTGACTGCCATGTGATTTGACAAGAGATCACCCTTAGCGTATTAGACTGATCAAGGGAACCTCGCTCTGATACCAATTGTTGGATACCGCGATCACTGAGAGGGGGGGGTGAATCAGTGATTTCTAAAAACAGGTCCAATTCAACAACAAAACAAGTCAAATCACACAATGACACCAGATTTAACGTGGTTCACCAAAAGGCTACGTCCACGGATCAAAACCGTCCGAACACCGATCCGGTACAGGTCTGAATATATTTAGTCGCTACAACGACAAAGAGCACCAACCCTTAGTTTCAGATAGCACCAACTATCTAGGAAGCACCTACTCCCTTGAGTTTCAGATAGCACCAACTATCTAGGAAGCACCGACTCCCTTTACAATTTATCTGCACCAACAGATAGGATCACCAAACCCCAAACACCAAGCACCAACTTGATGTAAAAACAGAATATAAGATCAACTCTGTCTACTGCCCTTCCCCTCTACAATTCTCTCTCTCTCAATCCCTTACAAATTGAAATTAAAGCATAAATAGAGAGACACTTAACTCATGGACGAATCACCATCTTCAAGAGCATATCTTCGTCCACAATTGCTGTAGAAAACGTCACCACATCAGCACAACAGCAACACAGCAACAGCACCAGCACACAGCACACTCTTCTCTCTTCTCTTCTCTCTTTTCTCTTCTCTTCTGATGTCTTTTCTTGGTGTGTTTATGAACGACCCAAGCATGCCTTTATATAGGTTTTAATAACCCTTAATTGTATTCAAAACGGGCTACAATTCGTTTAGAAAGATTCCCAAACAAAATAGATAACTGTGCTGAATTTTCGTGCTCAACTTCTAATTCTGCGCAACTCTGGTTCCCGTGCTCGGTCGACATCATGGCTTGCTCGGTCGACCGAAGACACTGACTGGAAAACAGACAATTTTGAGCTCGGTCGACATCCTGATGTCCCGGTCGACCGAAGACACACTGTGTCACGAAAATAACTGAGAGGTGCCTTTTTCTGTTTTCTGCAGGTTTCTTCTTTCTCGGTCGACCGCATGAAGAGCCCGGTCGACCGCGTGCTCTGCATCAGGAATTCTTAATTCCTGGCTGTTTCAATTCTGTTTTCTTCTTTTCAGCTCTATCAATACCAGCTTATCAACATCATGTTTGTGACAATGTGTTGACAAGAATTCCAACTCAAATCAATACTTGAGATGATAACTTCTTCAATTCATCAAAAGACTTCTCAAGTCATCTCAAATTCCAACACTTTTTACCCAAAATCTGGACACCGATTTCAATTTCACCAAAATGTGCAAAATATATACTTTTTGGAAACTAGAAATTTTGCCGATCAACTTTGTCTTCTTCGTCGAATTCGTTTGAAGCCCCGAAAACCATGTTTTGAGCCCGAGAAGTCTTTTAAGTTGTGGGCCCCATCCTCACTTACTATATATAGAAAGCTTCTTCTCCTTTTTCCCATTTTTGGCAAAAACCCTAGAGGAGAAGAGAAATCCCAGCCCTAAGGGTTTTCCCTTACCTTTTTTCTTGCTTCTTCATCTTCAATCCCCCACTAAGCTAGTGCTAATGGAAAATTAGAGGCTACAATCTTCTTCCTCATCTCAAGGGCTTCATCTTGACACCATTTTTGAAGAAAACCGCCCACTCCAAGACTTCCTTTGGACAACACCTTGCTTTTTGAAGAACTTCTTTGTAAGTGATCTTCCTAAAAGTTTTATAATCTTGTTTGTTTGGCCCTAGGGTAGCTCCATTTCGATTATTGAAAGATCTCGTTTTGTTTTACTTGGATTTTGATATTCTAGGGTTTGGATTTAGGGGTTTTTGTATAGGTGTTTGATTGTGGACTTAAGAGGTGTCTAGAGCTCAATGTGATTTGCATTGGACCCAAGGCAAGTGGATGAATGGATTTATTTCTTGTTTTCTTGCTATTAAAGATTTGAACCCTCATTTATTGCTTTTACCCAAGTCATCTTTATGAGTTTTCATGATTTTGGAAACATGCATAATATTAGACTACTTATAGTTCTCTTGGAGAACATATGTTTTATTGTCTTGCTTTTAGATCATTTATGATCATTTATGGATTTTCATCTAATGGAGATGTCTTGGATTGAATGAAGTGGAAGTGATGGAGAGATGAATGATTTATTGGAATGGTTGTTAGAGAAGTTGATGATGAAATGAATGGGTTGAAAGGAAGGTTTGAGACCCTTAATTGTATGTATAAAAGGATGCCCAAAGGGGGATGAAAGGAGAAGAAAATGAAGGAACGGACTGTATTCAGAAAATGAGTTTCTGGACAGTTCGCTCGAGCGACCGTGACACATCGCTTGAGCGAACCCGTCACAGAACCTCGTTGGCTCGAGCCAACCCCTCTGATCGCTCGAGCCAACATAATCTGAGCAGGTCCGCTCGAGCGAACCTTAAAGTCCGCTCGAGCGAACCCCAAACAGAGAGCTGTTCGCCCGAGTGAACCTCCCAGTTCACTCGAGCGAACTGCCTGTCTGTCATGGGTCAACGCCTAAGGGTTTGAAACTTATTTTTAGGCTTGGGGAGGTATCATATGGAGCCCCAATGCCATGTAAGGCATTATATGAAGTCCGGAAGAAGGAGGAACCTCATCATGGAGATTCCATGAGGTTTTCTAGATTGACCAATGTGTATAAGGACCCGGAATGTCCCTAATTCTTAAAGAGTACCAAAATTTCATCATAACCGACATACGGGACCCTATTCGCACTGATTCAATTCTAGAAACCCTTTTGTTAGCCTGTAAAGATATTGGAAACTATTTGTATTTGATTTTCAATCAATCCCCTATTTTGAGATTTCAATCGTGATTTGTGAGTACTCTCGAACCGAGAACATTGTGTTACCATATTGTTAATTTGTTTAGACCCGTCCCGACTTTTATACGTTTTGTACCTATGGGTTCCCGCCCCGTTATGTGTATTTATTTGTTTTGATTTTCGCATGTTACCTATGAGTCGGCACCACTAAGCTTGGATAACCTTATCAGTTTGATCCACCGGTTTGGATATCCCCCTTCAGTTATACCCGCTGCAGCATGGTTCCCGCCTCGCCCCGATTTACCCGGTTCGCTATCGTGGTCCCGCAGAGTATTATATGTATTTATTATATAAAAATCGTTGATTCTCCTCACCTCGTGTGACTGAGGTCAACGTCGTTGATTCTCCTCACTTCGTGTGACTGAGGTCAATGTCCCGATGTGCTCTTATCACTTTTGTGAGAGAGGATTTAGCTTTGTGTGGTTGCCATCTTGTTAGTCCCCGAATCATTGGTACCTCTACATGATTTTATCGCATACGTATCTCTTTTACATGAGGCATCATTCTTTTATGAAAATTTATTGTTTATCTAGATTCTACTATGTTTCTAAAGGCATCATTGTTTTGAATTGTTGTTATATCTTTTCACCCACCTGCCAGACCGTCGTGTCTGATCCATTTATTTTGGTACTCAGGTCCCGAGCTTATTGCCGTTGAGGAGGAGCCGGAGGAGGCGGTCGGTGAACCGCAGCGAGTGATTGAGCGGCAAGCCGATGATGTCATGTAAACATTCGGCCTTGCCTTGAGAACGATACACTTTGGGGACTTATGATATCTTTACTTTAGGTTTCACTTGGTTGTACGGTCTTTGTTGACCGTTATTTTGGGGCATTAATCAACTGATATTTTGTAAATATACTTAACTTTACTTTTGGGGAAATATGCTTATGATCATTGCTCATCCTGATATCTTGTCATGTTAGCCATAAATCAGTCTTGTTTATGGGTTTGAATGGTATTAGTATGGTTTGCTACACGCTTCCGCAATCTTGAGAATACATTTGATATGGTTATATGTGAGATGATGTGTAAAGATAATCCTCACCGCGGAACCCTGTGGGAAATCACGTGCACGGACAAATGTTCTTTTAATTCCGTGTGCGGTTTAGCCAAAGAGATGCACGTGGCGCGGCATCACCCCCACCGCGTCCCGATCCCGGACTCGGCCTCTTTCCCCTAGTCCCGGTCCGGGGTCGCGACAGGACTCGTATCAAAGCGGGACATGTTTCAGGCAATTAAAAGAAACTAGAAATCTTAAGTACGTGGCGAGGATTCGTTAGATAGAATCGTGTGAGCAATGTGTGACCACCCTGTACTTGATTTATACGTGCTAACAATTTGTTTTGCAGCGTTATGCCACCTCGCAAAAGAACAGCAAACAGTAATCACGTTGCCAGTAACAGTGAGAATACAAAGCCTATTGCAGAGGAACTACAAGACAACAACATGCAGAACCAACTCCAACAGATGATGCAGGCTATGATTGACCAACAACGCCAGGCAAATGAGAACCAGGCTAGGCTCCAAGCACAAGCATATGAGACACAGACCAGATTGCAATAACAGATGCTTAAGAAAGACGAGGATCATGCTAGGGAGATAGCTCAAATGCAGGCACATTTGTTGGGGATATTAGAGAGGAGAACGGAACCAATCCCAGTTGCACCACCTGGTCCGGTGAATATTAGAGGAAATGATCCTAATATGTTGTATGAGCGGTTCAGGAAGAGAGGACCGAAAGAATTTTTGGGGACTGAGGATCCAATTGCAGCAGATGATTGGCTTGAGCACACCGAAAACATATTTGAGATATTCATATATACCGGTGTAGAACGTGTACAGCTTGCAGCCTCTATGTTTGTGGGTTTGGCAGATATTTGGTGGAAGACTGTCAAAGTAGAATACAGGACAATGGCTGATGCAGAAGCTTGGGTTAACTTCAAGAGACAGTTTGGAGAGAAATATGTACCTGCACATGTCAAGTGACAAAAGGCAGCAGAATTTCAGCAACTTGTGTAAGGGAACATGACGGTCCTCGAATACCTTACCAAATTCGAGAGATTGTCAAGGTATGCTCCAGAGCTGATAGACACGGTTGAGAAGAAGATAACCAAGTTCTTTGAGGGACTTCACCCGATTATTGAGAGGGATGCTACCGGGGTTGTACCACCCGTTACCTTTGAAGAAGCTGTCAAGAGAGCATACAAATTTGAGAACTTCCACAACAAGATCGTCAAGAACCAAGGAAAGGGTCAAGGCCAGCAGCAAAACTATCAGCAAAGAAACAATCAGAACAAAAGGCCAAGGCAGGAGCAGAATGCACAGAATCTAGTGGCTTGTATCCACTGTGGGAAAAACCATGAGAGTGCCAATTGCCGTTTTATTACAGGAGCATGCTTTAGATGTGGCTCCATGAACCACCAAATGAAGGATTGTCTAAGGCCTGATAGACATAATAGGCAGCAGCAAGGAGCACAGCGTCAAGCACCACCTCAGAATGCATTAGTGGTCCAGAATCAAGCAAGACCACTACAACAACAGGCACCTCAACAACAGTTTAGGCCACAGCAACAACAGCAACAACAGGCCCGTCAGCAGGGGCAGAATCAAAATCAGAATCAGCGTCCTCAGAATCAGAACAGGAATGCACAACAAGGCAGGCAACAGCAAGGACAAAACAGGCCACCACAGAGGGCACAACTCTATGCTGTCAATAGAGCTGATGCAGAGGCTGAAGGCAATGTAGTGGAAGGTACACTTCTCGTATGTGGTTTTGATGCTAAGGTTTTGTTTGACCCTGGCTCTACTCACTCATTCCTATCTCCAAAATTTGCTAAGTTGATTGATATGCATGCTAGAGAGTTGAGTTTCATTTTGACTGTGACTACCCCTTTAGGTAAGGAAGTTGTTTGTAAAACTTTTTACCCTAGTTGTCCAGTCATGATAGGAGAACTAGTATTACCGGCAGATCTCATTTTGTTGGAGATGCAGGATTTTGATGTCATCCTAGGGATGGATTGGTTAACAGGATACCATGCTACTATGGATTGTTTCCATAAGACCTTAACTTTTAAGTTAGAGGAGACCCAAGCAGGGGTGTTGTTTCAGGGAGAGAGGAGTAATTCTGGTGCAGGGTTTATTTCAGCGTTGAAGGCTGATAGGCTTCTAAAAAGTAGTTGTGAGGGTTATTTGGCGTTTATCACGGAGGATAAACGGTCCCAAGGGGTGAAGGAGATCCCAATTGTTTGCGAGTTTCCGGATGTTTTCCCGGAAGAGATACCAGGATTGCCGCCCATTAGAGAGATAGACTTCACTATTGAGTTGTTACCGGGGACTGCTCCGATATCTATCGCACCTTACAGAATGGCCCCGGCAGAATTGGGAGAGTTGAAGATGCAATTGCAAGAACTTTTGGACAAAGGTTTTGTGAGACCTAGTGTGTCACCGTGGGGAGCACCAGTTTTATTTGTAAAGAAGAAGGATGGTTCCATGAGAATGTGTATTGACTATAGAAGATTGAACCAAGTGACCATCAAAAACAAATATCCATTGCCAAGGATAGATGAATTGTTCGATCAGTTGCAAGGAGCTGCTTACTTTTCGAAGATTGATTTGAGGTCAGGCTACCATCAGTTGAGAGTTAGAGATTCAGATGTACCAAAAACAGCCTTTCGTACAAGATATGGACACTATGAATTTCTAGTGATGCCATTTGGTTTGACTAATGCACCGGCAGTTTTCATGGCATTGATGAACAAAATATTTGTGGAGTATTTGGATCAGTTTACAGTGGTGTTTATTGATGATATTTTAGTGTATTCCAAGACCAAAGAAGAGCATGAGGAACATTTGAGGATAGCACTTCAGCTGTTGAGGGAGAATCAATTGTTTGCAAAGCTTAGTAAGTGTGAATTTTGGTTGGACCAAGTCACATTTTTGGGTCATATCATCTCGAAGGAAGGATTATCAGTGGATCCGTCCAAGATTGAGGCAGTCATGAATTGGGATAGACCGAAGAATGCATCAGAAATTAGGAGTTTTCTTGGATTGGCAGGATATTATCGGAGGTTTGTGTAAGGATTTTCGTCGATTGCGTCACCTTTGACGAAGTTGACAAGGAAGAATGCACCATATGTTTGGACAGACAAGTGTGAAGCTAGTTTCCAAGAGCTGAAGAAGAGATTGACTACAGCTTCAGTCCTTACTTTGCCATCTGGGAGCGGCGGTTTTACCATTTTTACCGATGCTTCCAATGTTGGACTTGGATGCGTGTTAATGCAAGATGGGAAGGTAGTTGCATATGGATCCCGGCAGTTGAAAGATCATGAGAAGAACTATGCAACACATGATCTCGAGTTGGCCGCAGTTGTTTTAGCTTTGAAGATGTGGAGACACTACCTCTATGGAGAGAAGTTTGAGGTTCACTCCGATCACCGTAGTCTACAGTACTTGTTTTCTCAGAAGGAGTTGAACATGAGGCAGAGGAGATGGATGGAATATATTAAAGACTACGATTTTCCAATCAAGTATCACCCGGGGAAAGCGAATGTAGTTGCAGATGCCTTGAGCAGAAAGTCAGTGAGCATGGCGAGTCTTCGGGGGACATATGTGGTACAATAGTTAAAAGAGTTGGGATTAGAATTTCATCCACTAAGAGAGGGTGTCATGTTAGCAAACATGTCAGTGTCAGAGCCTTCGTTCGTTCAGAAGATCAAAGAGAAGCAGTTACAAGACCTAGAGTTGGCTAAGATTTCTGAGCACTTAGCAGATCGTCCGGATTTTCGTGTTGTAGATGGAGTTTTGTATTACCGAGACCGTCTCTGTGTGCCTAACTTGGAGGACTTGAGGAATGATATCATGTCTGAGGCTCACAATACCAAGTATTCCATACACCCGGGCAGTACGAAGATGTACCAGAATTTGAAGGGCAGATTTTGGTGGAATAACATGAAGAGAGAGATAGCAGCTTTCGTCTCTCGTTGTATGATATGTCAGTTGATCAAGGCGGAACACCAGAAGCCTCCAAGGTTACTACGACCATTAGAGATTCCGGAATGGAAATGGGAGCACATTACCATGGACTTCATATCGGGTTTACCAAAGACTAGTAAGGGCAATGATGCTATTTGGGTCATAGCGGACCGTCGCACCAAGTCAGCTCATTTCCTACCGATAAAGACTGGGAAGAAGATGCATATGTTACCTTTGGCACAGTTGTTTGTCACAGAGATTGTCAGTCGTCATGGACAGCAAGTTTCCATCACATCTGATAGAGACAGCAGATTTGTCTCAAGATTTTGGAAGACATTGCATGAGTCTATGGGTACGAAGTTACAGTTCAGCACGGCCTATCACCCACAGACCGATGGTCAGTCAGAAAGGACAATTCAGACACTTGAGGATATGCTTCGAGCTTGTGTGTTAGATTTCAGGACTCAGTGGGATGAAGCCTTACCGTTGTGTGAGTTCGCTTACAACAACAGTTTCCACTCGAGTATCGGTATGGCACCTTTTGAGGCTTTATATGGCAGAAGGTGTAGAACACCTGTTTGTTGGGAAGAAGTTGGTACTCGCAGTTTCCATGGACCGACCATTGTTAGTGAGACGAGTGACAAGGTCAAGTTGATCCAAGAACGTCTGAAAGTGGCTCCAAGTAGACAGAAGAGTTATGCAGACTCTCACAGAAGGGATTTACAATTCAAAGAAGGAGATAAGGTTTTCTTGAAAGTGTCACCTACTCATGGAACTTTGAGGTTTGGACAGAAGGGCAAATTGTCTAGGAGATACATTGGACCGTACGACATTGTGAGTAGGATTGGTGATGTGGCTTACAGGTTAGCCTTACCACCTGAACTTTCCGGCGTACACAATGTTTTCCATGTGTCTATGTTGAAGAAGTACGTTCCCGACAGACTACACATACTCCGTTATGAGCCGTTGGAAATTCGAGAAGATGCGACCTATGTTGAGAAGCCTAAGCAGATCATTGACACCAAGGAACAAGAATTGAAAACTCGACTATTCAGTGGGTCAAGGTACTTTGGGAGAATCATGGACCGGAAGAAGCAACTTGGGAATTATGGGATCAAGTTCAGAAGAAGTACCCACATCTCCTACCGGAGGTGAGTTTTAATTTCCATTTGGAGGACCAAATGTCCTAAGGGGTGGAGGATGTAAGACCCCGACCCGAGAGACCTCGTTTAGAGTTGATTAAGTTGTATTTTAGTTTAAGTGTGTTTAGTAGTTTTTGGATTAGTTGGGGATTAGAATAGCTTTTATAATAGCTTTGGAGAATTTGGAGAGCCTTTTTACTTGTGGGACCCTTTGGGGGTTCTTGTTACGAATTGTGTGAGATTGGGGGTTTACCGATGATTTCCAAGAATCGTGTTTTAACCCCATTGGACTTATCTTATTAATCCCTACAACTTCCATGATGACATCGTTTTCATTTGAGGACCTTAAACCCGATTTTTCACTAATTGAGGGCAAAATGGTCTTTTTACCCAAAATCTGGACACCGATTTCAATGTCACCAAAATGTGAAAAATATATACTTTTTGGAAACTAGAAATTTTGCCGATCAACTTTGTCTTCTTCGTCGAATTCGTTTGAAGCCCCGAAAACCATGTTTTGAGCCCGAGAAGTCTTTTAAGTTATGGGCCCCATCCTCACTTACTATATATAGAAAGCTTCTTCTCCTTTTTCCCATTTTTGGCAAAAACCCTAGAGGAGAAGAGAAATCCCAGCCCTAAGGGTTTTCCCTTACCTTTTTTCTTGCTTCTTCATCTTCAATCCCCCACTAAGCTAGTGCTAATGGAAAATTAGAGGCTACAATCTTCTTCCTTATCTCAAGGGCTTCATCTTGACACCATTTTTGAAGAAAACCGCCCACTCCAAGACTTCCTTTGGACAACACCTTGCTTTTTGAAGAACTTCTTTGTAAGTGATCTTCCTAAAAGTTTTATAATCTTGTTCGTTTGGCCCTAGGGTAGCTCCATTTCGATTATTGAAAGATCTCGTTTTGTTTTACTTGGATTTTGATATTCTAGGGTTTGGATTTGGGGGTTTTTGTATAGGTGTTTGATTGTGGACTTAAGAGGTGTCTAGAGCTCAATGTGATTTGCATTGGACCCAAGGCAAGTGGATGAATGGATTTATTTCTTGTTTTCTTGCTATTAAAGATTTGAACCCTCATTTATTGCTTTTACCCAAGTCATCTTTATGAGTTTTCATGATTTTGGAAACATGCATAATATTAGACTACTTATAGTTCTCTTGGAGAACATATGTTTTATTGTCTTGCTTTTAGATCATTTATGATCATTTATGGATTTTCATCTAATGGAGATGTCTTGCATTGAATGAAGTGGAAGTGATGGAGAGATGAATGATTTATTGGAATGGTTATTAGAGGAGTTGATGATGAAATGAATGGGTTGAAAGGAAGGTTTGAGACCCTTAACTGTATGTATAAAAGGATGCCCAAAGGGGGATGAAAGGAGCAGAAAATGAAGGAACGGACTGTATTCAGAAAATGAGTTTCTATACAGTTCGCTCGAGCGATCGTGACACATCGCTCGAGCGAACCCGTCACAGAACCTCGTTGGCTCGAGCCAACCCCTCTGATCGCTCGAGCCAACATAATCTGAGCAGGTCCGCTTGAGCGAACCTTAAAGTCCGCTCGAGCGAACCCCAAACAGAGAGCTGTTCGCCCGAGCGAACCTCCCAGTTCGCTCGAGCGAACTGCCTGTCTGTCATGGGTCAACGCCTAAGGGTTTGAAACTTATTTTTAGGCTTGGGGAGGTATCATATGGAGCCCCAATGCCATGTAAGGCGTTATATGAAGTCCGGAAGAAGGAGGAACCTCATCATGGAGATTCCATGAGGTCTTCTAGATTGACCAATGTGTATAAGGACCCGGAATGTCCCTAACTCTTAAAGAGTACCAAAATTTCATCATAACCAACATACGGGACCCTATTCGCACTGATTCAATTCTAGAAACCCTTTTGTTAGCCTGTAAAGATATTGGAAACTATTTGTATTTGATTTTCAATCAATCCCCTATTTTGAGATTTCAATCGTGATTTGTGAGTACTCTCGAACCGAGAACATTGTGTTACCATATTGTTAATTTGTTTAGACCCGTCCCAACTTTTATACGTTTTGTACCTATGGGTTCCCACCCCGTTATGTGTATTTATTTGTTTTGATTTTCGCATGTTACCTATGAGTCGGCACCACTAAGCTTGGATAACCTTATCGGTTTGATCCACCGGTTTGGATATCCCCCTTCAGTTATACCCGCTGCAGCATGGTTCCCGCCTCGCCCCGATATACCCGGTTCGCTACCGTGGTCCCGCAGAGGATTATATGTATTTATTATATAAAAATCGTTGATTCTCCTCACCTCGTGTGACTGAGGTCAACGTCGTTGATTCTCCTCACTTCGTGTGACTGAGGTCAATTTCCCGATGTGCTTTTATCACTTTTGTAAGAGAGGATTTAGCTTTGTGTGGTTGCCATCTTGTTAGTCCCCGAATCATTGGTACCTCTACATGATTTTATCGCATACGTATCTCTTTTACATGAGGCATCATTCTTTTATGAAAATTTATTGTTTATCTAGATTCTACTATGTTTCTAAAGACATCATTATTTTGAATTGTTGTTATATCTTTTCACCCACCTGCCAGACCGTCGTGTCTGATCCATTTATTTTGGTACTCAGGTCCCGAGCTTATTGCCGTTGAGGAGGAGGCGGTCGGTGAACCGCAGCGAGTGATTGAGTGGCAAGCCGATGATGTCATGTAGACATTCGGTCTTGCCTTGAGAACGATACACTTTGGGAACTTATGATATCTTACTTTAGGTTTCACTTGGTTGTACGGTCTTTGTTGACCGTTATTTTGGGGCATTAATCAACTGATATTTTGTAAATATACTTAACTTTACTTTTGAGGAAATATACTTATGATCATTGCTCATCCTGATATCTTGTCATGTTAACCATAAATCAGTCTTGTTTATGGATTTGAATGGTATTAGTATGGTTTGCTACACGCTTCCGCAATCTTGAGAATACATTTGATATGGTTATATGTGAGATGATGTGTAAAGATAATCCTCACCGCGGAACCCTGTGGGAAATCACGTGCACGGACAAATGTTCTTTTAATTCCGTGTGCGGTTTAGCCAAAGAGATGCACGTGGCGCGGCATCACCCCCACCGCGTCCCGATCCCGGACTCGGCCTCTTTCCCCTAGTCCCGGTCCGGGGTCGCGACACCCGGATTACACATGAGATGTGGTGTCGCGAGTCCCAGTTGGAGCCATCTTTCTAAGGAATCCCTAGTGGTCCCCACGCTAGCCCAATTATTAGAAAGTATCTAATTCTAGTTGAACTCTAAAATAAAAGTTACTATTTCTATTTGAAGTGAGACTTCTAATAGTGGTAATAGTAGACTTACTAATTTCAGTAGAAGTGAGACTTTTATTTTAATTAAAAAGGAATTGGAAAATTACTAATCATATTTGAAGTGAAACTTCTAATTATGATATGGTTAGTTACTAATTAATTAATGGAAGTAAGACTTCTATTTTAATTAAGAAGAGATAGTTACGAATTTTGGAAGTAAGACTTCTAATGGAAATTAGTAAGTGGGGCTTGCAAAAGCTATAAATAGAGGAGAGGAGGGGTGGACGTCCATGTATGCTACATACCTAGGGATTCATGCCCAGCCCTCTCTAGTGCAAAAGTTGCACGAGTTTTTCCTCTCTTCTCTCTTCTAGTTCTCTTTCTAGTTCCTCCCTAGAGTTCCTAGTAGTTTTCTCTTGGAGATCCCACCATCTTCTTGAGAAAAAGGAGAATCTGATACGGGTCATAGCGTGGAAGATCAAGAGGTCTTGGAGATTCCTATTTGATTAGTGAAAGTGTTTCATCATCAAGGAAATACGCAACTTCTCCATAAGAGCACAACCGAGCTCCAAATGTATAATCCACTTCCTTGCATGTTGTAGATTATTATGGATGCTTATTAGTTGCTGGTTCTATCTTCTAGATAGATTGTATTTACTGATCATGATGGCTATGATTGAGGACTTGGATCTTGAATTGGGTTTTAGAGCCTTTTGGGTAGTTGATCCCTGCATCAAGTGGGTCAAAAGTTTTTGAAACCTATCCTAGAGGCCCACCCTATTTCCAACACATGTATGGTTATCATTTTGTTTAGTATGCTTATGTTTTTGATATAGGACCTTCAAGGACGATGCATCATATTCCTACACGGTCTACAGTCGACGAGGTTCACCTGAAAAGTGTGACAATCACACATTGGATAAGGAGTTTAAAGGTCTTCCGGTGACCTATATGCTGGTGAAAAATGAAGAGAAACGACCAATTTTGGCGAAATTTTGATTGGAAAAGACTTGGATTGATCATGGCGACCATGTAGGCCCACAAACTCGACCGTCCTTGAAACTTCTAGTATATGATATAATATACATATAAAAGCACACGTGGCTAATAGAGTCCATCAAGTGGGTACGTTTTACCCAAAATAAGATATAATATCCTAGGCCCGATTGTAGTTAGAGGTAAAGAATGATAAAAAACAAGAGGTGGGTATAACCGATTACAGGTTTGTACTTTGCGACCATCTTAACTCAAATATCTTTTTCTAGTCTAATTATTTTTGAATGACCCTGTCCCTCCCCAACCAATATTTCAGGTTTTAGGCTGAAATTCCCAACCCAACCAAATTATCAAGTTCGATTTTTGTCAGTTTCATAAATTCTCTTCAAGCCCGTGAAGCTGACTTGAATTTGGCCCAACCTAACTTTCTGTACTTTTGTCGCAGAACACACCAGAAATTCAGAGCTTTTGTGTTTCGCTTTTCCACTATGAACAAATGTTTTACCAAAAGGTTAGGTTCATGACGATTATTCCCTACTTGATCCAATCCATTGCTATAACCTTTGTCCTCCACTGTATTTTAAAACCATAAGAATTATAGGGCTTTAATTAATTATATTCTATAACCTTTAAAAGCTATATGGTGGGAGAAAAAAAAAGGCTAACTCTTTCTTCTTCAGCAAAATTAGCAGTAAGAGTTGGGCCATGTTTGGCAAGTTTAATCTGATTAAAAAAGAGCTGATTCAGTTATTGTTGGAAATAGGTGGCCTCTAGGATAGGTTTAAAAAAATTTTGACCCACTTGATGCAGGGACAACTATCCAGAAGGCTACAAACCCAATTCAAGATCCATGTCCTCAATCTCAGCCATCATGATCAGTAAAACGATCTATCTAGAAGATAGAAACAGCAACTAACAAGCATCCATAATAATCTACAACATGCAAGGAAGTGGATTATACCTTTGGAGCTCGGTTGTGCTCTAATCGAGAAGTTGCGTCTATTTTTTATGATAAAACACTTTCATGTATCAAATAGGAATCTCCAAGACCTCTTGACCTTCCACGCTATAACCCGTATCAGATTCTCCTTTTCTCAAGAAGATGGTGGGATCTCCAAGAGAAAACTACTAGGAAACTCAAAGGAGGAACTAGAAGAGAAGATGTGTGCAACATTTGCACAAAAGAGGAGGGGTGTGCAACAACTTGCACTAAGAGAGAGAGGGCTGGACTTGCTACACTTGCACCTAAAAGCCTTGGAGGTGAATCCCTAGGAATGGCATTAGAAGTGTCCACCTCTCTTTCTTCATATATTTATGGCTTAAAGCAACCTCTTCTTTACTAATTAAAATAGAAGTCTTACTTCAATTAAGAATTAGTAACTTTCTCATTTCTAATTAAAATAGAAGTCTCACTTCCATTAATAACTAGTAACTTTACTTATATCACATTTAGAAGTCTCACTTCAAATATGATTAGTAACTTTCTAATTCCTTTCTAATTAAAATAGAAGTCTCAGTTCTACTAAAATTAGTAAGTTTACTATTACCATTATTAGAAGTCTCACTTCAAATACAAATAGCAATTTTCCTTTTAGAATTCAACTAGAATTAGATACTTTCTAGTAATTGGGCTAGCGTGGAGACCACTAGTGTCACGTCCCCCGAACCTGATTAAAGAATAACCGAATCCGGAGAGTGAATTTTAGGACTAATTAAAATTTTTATCCTTTGGGCCCACGGATCGTAAGTCCGCTATGAGGATATAATATTTCAAGCCTCATATAATACAATAAACATTGAGTTCATAGAACTCTAGGCATATGGAATATCAGTCAATGAATAATAACTTCATTAAATTAAAGTTGCATAAAAGAATATAAACAAAACTAGCCAAAGAGTTAGTTATTACATTACCCAACCCAATAAACAAGGCCAATAAATAAAACGAGTCAATAAAGTAAAGGTCCAACGAGAGAAATAATAAAAGAATAAATATAAATGAATCCCAATGTATCTCTCTCATGCCAGGAAGTGATGACGCTACTCTACGTCATCGGCACGCCACTCTCGTGCCTCCTCTACTGGTTGGAGATCCTCTGGGATCTCCTCACCGGTCTGGTCCTCATAGTAGTACTCACCTGAGGGGTCTATACACCAAGGAACAGAGTCAACGACATATTGAGCAATAGATAAGCAATGCATAATAAACATGACATGCATCAAATGTAAAATAATGACAAGTACATGATTATCTGAATATAAGTAAGCGAAGCTAGGCATAAAGCGAGATTAATAATCCATAGAAACAATCTAACAATAACCACTATCCATGCAATGCAAAACAAGAATAAGAGGGAGACTCCGAGGATGTCCAAAGCCACCTCCTAGGGTACCAGTAACAATCCAATCCGGACTACAGATACCAAAGTCCAGCTCTAGTAGATCCTAGCTCCCGGTCCTGGGAATAGCAGCACGGTCCTAGCCCGCTCCTACCTATTCAACGCCATGGACGTGTCCAAATCCGACTTCCCACCCCGACAACCGAGTAACCGGCTCATCATTAAAACCCCAAACTGTAGATGGCCATGATATGCAACAATAATAAAGTGGTTCTGATACAAGGAAAAATAAGACAAGCAAGTATGGCTTGTTTCATGTACAAGACAAGATCTTAGGGATTATCTCATTCAAGACAATACAAGACAAGTGATCCACGTGATAATACCTTTCATTGCTTGACAGTCATGTTATCAATACAAGACACAGGTTCCTAAGTATACTCTAAGTCAGGTCCAAGTCCTAAGTTCTATAAGAATTTATGTTTCATAATTTGTTAAGTGTTTTATGCCAAGAGAGTGTACAAGGAACATTAACAACGGATACAAGTCACAAGTCAAGGAGAAATTACAATCCAATCCTAGGCAAGTGGTGTCATCCATGTACCCCACGTGTTCTAACAGAGTACGTGTGGAAATTGGATCAACGATGCTCTTATGGAAATTCCTTGGTGTACAATCATGTTAAGCATCTATTGAGACAATTACATACGCATTCGGTTAAACCATGCATAATACACGAATACTTAGATAACCCATCGAAATCACACCAAGCCACGTGTTTCGATTTCAATCCCGTTCATGGTCATGTGATAGTAGGTTAGAGGTTTCCAGCATCTAAGTCCCAAAATCCTAGGTTTCAATCTTAGTCCGAAACAACAAGGCAAAATGGCTAATTTCTGCTGACCCTCATGATGGTGTCGGTTGACCGACGTGATGGTCTCGGTTGACCGACACGAACCGAGGGCTAACCGACGGAACAGAAGCCAATTTTCGATCTCTGGTTTTGGAACTGAGGTCAGTGTCGGCTGACCGACGTGATGGTTGTCGGTTGACCGACGTGAAGGTTGTCGGCTGACCGACATTCAAAAGGCCAAAATATGGCTCTCTGGTTTTCTGACCAACACAAGGCTCGGCTGACCGATACCATGATGTCGGTTGATCGACACTGAACCGACGGCTAACCGACAGTACAGAATTCATACGGGTTCAGGCCATTTCTAAACACTTCCTTCCCAATTCGTCTTTCTCCATTCCCAAGCCTACCAAAAGGCTACAACCTGCATAAAATAGAGCCTCCTGCTCATCCCAACAATCCATTCCATCCATTTATTTCATTCCATTGAATTAAATATACAAATCTAAGCAACCTAACATCATAATTTATTCATTTTCCCAAACATCTAACCTAACATGTATTTTCCAATTAAAATCAGAACAAGCTTGGAATTAAGGGAAATCTATCAAGAATCATAGCCAATCAAATGGAATAAACATACATGCTTATAAACGAAATGCATATCTACTTGTCTCAACCAAGAAGAAGATTGGAATTGGGCAAAACTTGAGGAGAAACCTTTCTACCTCGAAATCCATGATCTAACCCGATAAAACGAAATCCAGGAAGCCAAGAAGAAGAAAGGAAGGAAAAGAATTAAGATCAGACCTAATCTAACCAAAGAAATAATAAAGTGAAAATATGAGATTGAGAGAAGTCTTACTAAATTGGTACCGGAAGAAAGAGGGGATCGCAACGATGAAGATAAGCGGTTCGGATCGTGGAGTTGATCTCTCTGGGCTAGAGTTCTGGGCTTGAAAAGAAAAGAGGAAGAAGAAAGGGGCTGTGGTTGCTTTCATAGCAGAGAATGAGTAGGATTAGGGCTAATCCCTGATTAAGAAGAAGAGAAAGAAAGAAAAAGACTAATTTGCCCATTTAGTGGGTCCGGTTAAAGAATTGACCACTTGAAGGGTTTCTGATCATCGGATCGCGACGAGTCAAGAGACAAAAATGATCAGCACGACGAGACCTTTCCAACAAACCCAAAATCACGGCGTTTGGGATTTTTTGGAAAAACACTTAATTTTCCCTAAATTGCAAACTACCCCCTGCTAAGATCAAACGAACTCGGAGTCGAACGAAACTTCGCAGACACTATTCTAATGCTAAAAGAAACTCGCTCATGATCTAAACCCACTTAAATATCTAAAATATAATTAATTATAATAATAACAAATTAAACGGGTCAGGGCCTGATATTGGGCCCAACTGACCCAGTAAGGTCACGGACCTTACAACTCTCACAAATAAAAAGAATACTTGGTCTCCTAAATGCCTAAACATACCTCATCTGTAAGAAGATAGGGGTACGCTTTTAGAATCTGATCATTCAGCTCCCACGTAGCTTCCTCCGGGCTGTGGTTCTCCCATTGTACCTTGACCCATTGGATGGTCTTGGTACGCAACACTATCTCCTTAGTATCAATGATCTGTGCCGGTCGCTCTACATAGGTGACATCTGCCTGAAGCTGAAGTGGCTCGTGCTGCAACACGTGAGTGGGATCTGGAATATACTTCTGAAGCATTGAGACATGAAATACGTCATGCACACCGGCTAACTCTGGCGGTAGCACCAAACGATAAGCCATGTCTCCAATCCTACTCTTGATCTCAAACGGTCCCACAAACCTTTTGGCAACCTTCCCTTTCTGCTCGAATCTGACAACACCTCTCATTAGAGATACCTTTAGAAAAACCATATCCCCAACTTGGAATTCCAAAAGTCTCCGTCTCTTGTCTGTACAGCTCTTCTGACGATCACGTGACTCCTTCGTTCTCATCTGAACAACCCTGACCTTCTCATTGGAATCAGCAATCTCCGAGGGGCCATGAAAACTTCGAACTCCTACTTCCTCCCAACATGCCGGGGTTCTGCATCTCCTTCCATACAATGCCTCAAATGGTGTCATACCAATACTTGAATGATAACTGTTATTGTAGGCAAACTCACATAGAGGCAAACTCTCATCCCAACTCTCCTTGAAATCCAAAACATATGCTTTGAGGAGATCTTCCAGTGTCTGAATGGTATGCTCTGACTGTCCATCTGTATGAGGGTGGTAAGTTGTACTGAACTTTAACTGAGTACCTATAGATGACTGGAAAGTAGACCAAAATCGAGAGACAAACTTAGTGTCTCGATCGGACACTATGGACTTAGGCACTCCATGTAGCTTGACTATATTGTCTCTGTACATCTTAGTCATCTTATCCATAAACTGTCCAGTCTTGAATGGCAGGAAATGAGCTGACTTAGTCAATCTATCCACAATCACCCAAATAGCATCATTGCCTTTCTTGTATTCGGCAACCCTGACATGAAATCCATGGTGATATTTGTCACACCCCGAAATCGGGCCCTGCAGTGATCCGACCTCGGGATGCAAAATTTTGGGATTAATTAAAAATTTTGTTGTATTTCCCAAGATCCGCGTGAATGAGGATAATAAAATTCCGCACAAACTGAACATATTTTCTTGGAAGCTAATCATGGTGTTGCGACCCGGAGTCCGTGGCCATCGGATTCCGTGTCGCACTCGACCAATATCATAAAGCCATCATATAAGCAGACTGGCACAAATCATAATTCAAAGAATACTGAGCTGGTAGTAACATGACTATTTATTTCCCACATATACAATTAACAAGTGTCTTAATTACAAATCCCAAGAAAAAGGCTAACAAAACCATACAAAAGTAATATCCAACTAAATAGAAATACTACCCCCAATAATTAGATACGAACTCCGGTGCCAAACTTGACATCTAGATGATATCAATGGACAGCCTCTCACGTCAGACCAGCGGCTCAACTGCCTCCTCCAATCAAACACCTAAAAGCAGAAGGAGAGAAATCTGGCACCAAACAAACAGGGTCAAACACGATGGTCTGGCAAGCAAATAAACAGGTAATATGGAAAACATTATGAAAACATTCTAAATACATTATAGAGTTCTAAACATAAATAATGATGAAATAAAGGAACAATTCCCAAATCGTCGACAATATCGAAGAATATAAAGCATTTAAGATCTGAACATAAGAACCAATGAAATAAGTACCCTTTTTTTATTACTTTTCAATTTCAAATAATAGAATAATCCGAATAAAAGAAATGACAAATCCCAATAAAATATAATGAAGTGAATAAATCAATGATGTCCAAATAAATTAGTGACATTCCAACGAATCAAGAACAATTGAATAAATCAATAGAAATCGAACATAAAATATTGGCAAACCACATAAAGCTACACTCTCCTACTATCGAGATAACAGGAGCAGACAGAACCGTAGCCACTACTTGTGGGACCGGAACGAACAAAGTCGTTATCAAACAGAACCGTAGCCACTGCACGTGGGACCGGAAACAGAATCCGAACCGTAGCTACATACAAGTGGGACCGGCAGATCAAAACCGTTGCCATGGTCGGTACAGACAGAATCCAAGCTGCAGCTGGCAAATAATTTAAAGATCCCAAGCCGGGTGATCAGCCCGATAAGGTGACCTAAGCTTGGTGGTGCCTTTAAATTTTTAAAACCTGAACCGATAAAAATCCAAACATAATAATTCATTTCCAAAATCAATAAAAGGACTACTCCTGAACAAAAACACACTGAATTTACTGACAAATCCGAACAAATCTGATGAGTAGCCTTATCGATGTTTCCGAACATGGCGAACCACTCAAATCTAATTCAAATCAATTTGTAGAAAATTTACAAATTTATGTGGCAAACCATTCAAATCTATCTCAAATCAATTCAAAGAAAAACATACGAATTTCCATGGTAAACCACTCAAATATACATCAAAGTAATTTGTATAAAAATCATACGATCAATCTTTTCGAACATGGAAAACCACATGATTCTATAACAAATCACTGATGCTATTCAAATTAGTTTACCGAAGAATACATATACATTTCTGATCTGGAATGGAATAGAATAATGTAGAATGACTTAATGACTTACCAAGGAACTATCTCAATACACACTTAACTTTTAAACATTGATTAATAAAAGAACATGTTTGATGCCAATGAAAATCCACAACATTTAAAATGATAAAGTGTGCATTGAGGTTTGAAAGATTCCCTGGTAAATTTCACATACATTCATTCTCTCATTGTTCTCATTCCATTTCACAATTTTTCAAGTATCACAATTTACCCAAATCTTTCATGGGCTTAACCATTTAACAAAATATCAAAACAGGCCCAAGCTATGTAAAACAAGCCTTAAAAATCACATGAAACAGTGGCTGGGCTCAACCATTTAATAAAACATCAAAACAGGCCCAAGCTATGTAAAACAAGCCTTAAAAATTACATGAAACAGTGGCTGGGCTCAACCATTTAATAAAACATCAAAACAGGTCCACAAAATGGATGGGCAGAAACCAGGCCCAATATTCAATAAAAATTATCAAAACAGGCCCATAAAAACCAGCTGGGCTGTGACTGGGCCCGCTCCAGCGGGCCTGGATCCGCTCGAAGGGACCCTTCCAGCAGGTGGGCTCGCTCTAGCGAGCCTGCTCTCTGGCTGGCCCGTCAGAAGTGCACTTATGCACTGTTTCATCTTCCTTTTTGCATTTCTTTTGAAACCTTCTTCCCTCCTTCACCAAATCATCAATCTATAGCATCAAAAGCTGAGTTATTTCATAGCAAAACCATAAATCAATCAATACTAAACTGAATCACCTCATCCCATTTATGAATTCAGCATGAAAATCAGAGATCAATCGTAAGGTAAATGTAAAGATCTGAGCTGAAATCTCACATTGAGAAGTCCTTAATAAAATCAGAGATTTTCATTCTAATGCCAACAAAATCATATAGAGAGACTGAACATAAACCCAATGTTGTAAAACTGTTGGAAATCAGAATTTTCTTGGCTAAGCTAATCATTTAAAATGGATCAAAACTTATAAATAAACAAGATTCCAATGCATGCATTCCATCAAGTTATTCACTTGCCTCCACTCCAAAAGGATCTAAGGTTTCCTCCCAGAAATCTCTTCCCTCAGCCCAACTCCAAGCTACAAAAACCATGTAAAAACCCAATCAAAAGAAATCCAGATTTTTGAAATAAAAGGGGTTCTTCAAGAACCACCTTGCATGCATGCTAAAAAGCTTCAAAAGGGTCTAAAGAACCCAAGGCTAGGAGGAGAAAGCCAAGCCTCACCTGAAAGTGCAGAGGTCAGCAAGAAAAGTTTGGTGAGGAAGATGGGTCCAGCTGAAATCCCTTGAAAATGGTATCAATAGGAAGCTTAGGTGATGAGGGAGAGATTGGTGCACTCAAATCTTCATTTTTGGCCAAGGAAGTTCAACATGCAAAGGAGAGAAGGTGGCTGTAATAGAGAAGAAGAAAGAGCTCTCTTAGCTGCTGTAGCAGGGAAAAATGGAAGTAAAGAAGAGAACCCACGTTGGTTTAGTTTTAAGTGGGGAAGTGGGTCCCATTTGGTCTCAAACTTGACATGGTTGGATCAGTCATTTGTGTGTACCGGACGAGATCAACGAAGAAGACAAAATTGATCGTCGAAAAATCTAATTTCCAAAAAGTATATTTTCCCCAATTTCTAAAATTTTTGAAATTCAAGTACAGATTTAGTGTGAAAGGTCAATTTTTGCCCTTTTCCTCGAAAAACGTATTTTCTGATCATCAAATCAAAACGGTCAAAACATGAAAGTTGTTAAGCTTCATAAAATGAGTCAAAAGGAGCAAAAATTGTAGTTTCCCAAAATAAGAATAATTTCTCACAAAAATCCAAATCAATAAGGTTAATTAACCCTAAGTTGGCTAATTAAGTTGTTTACATAATATAGAGGATCTATAAGGTTATGATCCACCAAGCACTGTACTTACCTTAGGTAATATCAGCCCATGTAAGAGAAGCAATAATGGATCAGGTCAGAGTAGGAGCCAATGCAAGAGATGAACAAATTCAAGTGTATCCTCTGATGGAAGAGGAGGCATATTATAGAAACAGATTGGGATTTTCATCTCACTTCTGCCTAAAGTTAACTAAAGCTCGCTAGCAACTGAGGAGGAGACAATACTGATACCATGTCTAGTAATGTTTCACTAGAACCAAGACCATGAGATCCATGTTCCTAGCCAGTTGGCTACCATTATAGCTTAGTAGCCTATGGACCGGGTCAAACCAAAGTCAACGGTCCTCAAATCTCCAAGGCTATGAAAAATCTAGTCAAACTCAAAGCAAAGTCAAACCAACTCTAATCTTGTTTTAAAAGCTAAGCACGATTAAAATAATACTAAATAGAGAAATTGGGGGTCGGGGTCTTACAATATTCTCCTATTTCCACTGTGGAATCTCCAACGGGTGAAGCAAACCAGGAGGCTTTTTGTGCTCTGCCTTAATATGTTGAAAAGTCATACAGTTGGAAACGAATTTTGTAATCTCTTTCTTCATTTCACCCACCAATAGTGATTTTTCAGATTCTGATACATCCTGGTACTGATGGACAGTGCATTCTGGTCGGTTCCACCGAGGTCGGCGGATGTGGGAGTCCATTGGATCCGACCCTTTCGTAACCGGGGGGCAAAGGCGTGCATCAACATTTTTTTTGTGTGGGTGTGCCAGATTTTCTATTTTTTACTTGGAATTACAAGTGGTGATCCGGAGATCAACCTTCGCAAGTAAAAAAGAAATCAACTTCTTTCAAGTTTTCCATTGCACATATATTTAAGAACAGAGAAATTTTCTTGATTTCCCGTGAAAGGCGATTTTTTGGCATTTAAAGCCGATTTTGGCGTTTATAGCCGATTTTTGGCGTTTATAGCCGATTTACAATCCTTATCAATAATGAAAGACAAGAGTTGTCACTTTTGTCTCTTTTAAAAAAATACAAACTACAATGAAAAGCAAGAAAAGGAGGATCTAACTTCTCAGGAGATTGTGGAGGACCCATTCAGATTGACGGTCGCAAGCCATATGTGGACTTCGCCATCATCCATGCAGATGAGAATAGAGGATGCTATTGATTCGCTTGGCTTGGCTATAATCTCAGGTTTTTAGAGGACAAAGACCAAAAGGAGATCCTATGTCCAATAAAAAGCCAAGTAGACGGGCTGAAAAGCCACGTCTAAGCCATTGGAGGCAGAAGGAGAAGGCAAGGACCTTGGGGGGTGGTACCCCCCAAGGGACTTTTGTCACCTTGTAGTGGTGGTCGGTGTAGAACTTCCGCAGAGTTTTCTCTCTTTCTTTCTCTAGATTTCTGTGCTTTTTTCTGATCTGGGATCTGTCTTCTTTTTTTGATGATCTCTCTGATTTTTCCGATCTGGAATTCTTTGGAATGCTCTCCTATTTATAGGCTTTTAGGTAGCCATTTAGGAGGGTTTATGAGCCTTAGTTTTCATAAAGCTACATAAAGGGAGGAGTTACAAGATTGAATTCTTTATTTTGTAACTCCTTTTTCTTGGCTTCTGATTGGCCGGAGGAGATTGCGGGCATTTAATCGCCTTTAATCGCCATGATGGGAGGAGTTTCATGGGTTAAATGCCATGAATCTCTTGACTTGTAACTCCCGGATGCTTGCTTCTGATTGGGCCATCCAAAGAAATGGATTAATGACTGTAATAAAGCTAGTCAATTAATGGCATTAAGTGGTCGCCCAGCAGTTGAAGAGTCACGGGCCGTGCCACGTCTTTTGGGATTCTTCTGGCGATGATCAATGATGGATCTTCGTGTAGATCGGCATCAGATGACCATGTAACTTCAGGTATTGGTTGCCAACGGCGGGTCGGTGCTATCTGTCCTGTCGATTTCTCGATCGGTCAGGTAGAAAGCACCCTTTTTTTGGTTGACCGTTTGGCGATCAATGTTGATTGCGATACTCTTGATGATCGACCCGTGTTTTTGACAGATGTCAGAGGATTTGGTGTCTAAAAAGTATGAATTTTGGAAAATACCAGAGGCCGGACGCTTCGAATCGTGAAAAAACGGCAAAAAATGGAGTTTCCGGGGCCCTCCCGGCGACCCTGGGCTAGGGTCGCAGGGGCCTACGACCCTGGGCTAGGGGGTTTTCCCCCCTTTTGTCCCGTTTTATGTCCGTTTTTACTGTTTTTCGATTCTTTTTTCTTCTGTATTTTTCCTTGACAATTTTGGTCATTTATTGGCTTGATTTCCCTGTAGAAAACCTGATGAGAATCCTTGCATTTTATTTTGCAAAGTTTCCAATGTTCTGAGAAAGCCGAAGACTTTGTCGCGCAGAGCTGCCGATTTTCCGTCAGAAGCTGAAAGTGGGCCAACGATGTCGGAATGACCTGAAATTTGGGGTGAAGCCTGCTGAGCAATAAATATGACCAACCATAGGCTTTTGTTTGAGTTTTGAAGCCGTTTGGGGTCCTATCACTAGTAGACTTTTGTCGCGATGAAGATGTCGCGGCTTGATGTGCGGTCAACCGATGTCCGATTGACTTGAAACTTGACAGGGAACCTATTGGAGTCATTTTAAGATGATCCATAGGCTCTATCTTGGAAACCATGGTCCCGGGGAGCTTCGCTGCCGAGAGGCCTGATTTAGCTGTTCGAGGGGTTGATGTAGGGTCAAACGTTGTCGGTTTGACTCGAAACTTGACGTGGAGCCTTTTGGATGTATTTTGAGACCATCCATCGGCTTTGATCGAAGATTTGGTGTCTCCGATGCTTTCGCCACCGGGAGCTCCTTTTCAGCTGCCGGAGAAGTGAAGTTAGGCCAAATGATTTTGAAATGGCCCGAAACTTCTTGTGTACTCCTCTTTTGGCTGTCTTGAAGGATCTTGCAGTTTTTGTTTGATTCTGACAAGATTTGATTCTTTGGAAATAGCATTGCCTATTTATGGCAGGTTGCGACTTCATGTAGCTCTTTGGATCTTGAAGAGGCAAGGTGACATTTTTGGTGTCAACAAATGCCCCCTCGAGGTGCAGCGACGAGTTGCTTAACTTTTGTAATCGATGTGCCTCGAAGAGATTTTTGTGAAGGAGATCTTGTGACTTGACCAAGAGTCTTTGAGCAGTCTTTCTTTTTTATATTTGTAGCCTTTTGAGCTTCCAGGGGAATTTTATGGTAATGAAAGGGATCACGTACCATCTCGAGGCAAAGTTTTGAAGATGACATCAGGGATGTGGATTTGGGTTTTGACCTTGTGACTTAACAGGCTGTATGTGGCAGGTTAAGGTGTCGGGTTTGGTTTTGACCGTGTGACCCAACAAGCTGTATGTGGAATGTTAGGGGATCAATTTTGGTTTTGATCTTGTGACCTAACAGGCTGTATGTGGCAAGTTAGGGGATCAGGTTTTGGTTTTTGGTTTTGGTCTTGTGACCTAACGAGCTGTATGTGGTAAGTTAGGGGACCAGGTTTTGGTTTGGATTTTTTCAGAATGTCAATTTCAAGATTTTGGCTCAATTTGGTAGATGAGGCTGGATGGTTTGATTTTTGGAAGCTCATGGGGCTTGGAATTCTCTTTGTATGGTCCAATCAACTCAAAAGAGGCATGGAATCATTTTTGTAAGCTCTTGGTAAGAGGGATTTCTCTTTGACTAAAAGCCCGAAATTTTTTTTTTTTTAGTGCCTAGGTGGTCAAACCTGGCTCATATGGGCTAACCCATGGGACCTTAGGCTTTTTGGAATGGCTTAGATCTCATATGGTGTCATTTTTGTAAAGAATATCCAAAAATATCTCATTTGGATAGAGAATATCTAAGAATATCTTTACTTGGAGAGAATCTCTCATGTTCCCTTTATTTTGGGAGAGAATATCTCAAGATATCTTCCTTTTGGAAAGAATCTTTCATTGATCCTATCTTTTGGGAGAAAATCTCTCATTGATTTCTTTTTGGGAGAGAATCCCTCAAGATATCTTTCTTTTGGGAAATAATCTTTCTAATTTCTTTCTTTTGGTAAGGTTACTAATTAGTAACACTTACCTCTTTCTTCTTTCCTTCTTTGGTTTGCTCTCTTCTATAAAAGCAAGGAGGAGGTTGGATCTCCTGCTCTTATTGCTTTCTTTTGCAACAATCCCAAGAGGGCTTCAAGACCAAGAATTCTTCTTCTTCAAGATCTTCAAGACTTTTGTTCTTCTTCTCCATCAATGGCTTCAAGTAAGTTCCCTTTTTCAAGAAAACCCCATTGTAGGAAAAAGTTCTTTCTTTCTTTTTTTTCTTTCTTTTTTTTTTTCCACGTGTTTGCTCTTTTTTTTTACACGTTTTTTTTATGCTTTCTTTTTTTTTTGCATGTTTTTGTTTTCTTTTTGTGGGACGTACGGATCTGGCCGTACGGCCACGTGGCCTGTGGGCCAGCCCCTTTTTTTTTCTTTTTTTTTTGTTTTCTTTCCCTCTTTTTTTTTTTTTTGAGAAAGTTTCTTTTCTTTTTTTCTTTTTTGTTTTCTTTCTCCCCCTTTTTTTTGAGAAAGTTTCTTTTTTTTTCTTTGTTTGCTCATCATGATAATGCATTTTTTTTAAACCAAGATGTTCATGCATGTATATTTTTTTTGTAAATTGAATTGTAGCATGATGTGATAGCATACCTGAAAGTTTTCGCAAATTTGGGAATTTGGAGCTCGCAGCGATGTTGAGCCCTTCTTGATTTTGCGGAGACTTTGAGGTTTCGAAAGTTTGGAGTTTCGGAGCTCGCAGCAATGTTGGGCCCATCTTCAAGCTTTCTATTTCTTTCGGGATAGTTCCTTTCTTCGGAATTGCCCCGGCATCAAGTCAAAATTTCACTAGATTTTTTTTAGCGAGATTCTGTCATTTTGATGTCTGATCTTTTTCTTTTCCATCCTTTGCAGGTGGTTCTTCCAGAACGAACAAGGGTAAAGAACCTGCTAGAAGTGTACCTCGTCGATCTGCTAGATCTTCTAATCCGGCCGTTCAGTAGGCCTGGGAGAAGGTCCAGTATGTTGAGAGAAATCTGGAAGAGTGCGACTCCCTCAACAGAGATGAGATGAGGCAGCGACTGATCGCTCTCAAGGGAGAGGAATTCTATAAGATCATGGTAAGCAGTCGTCCATGGGTAATGGAATATCAGAGTGTTTTACCCAAGCCTACCTTCTTCTTTGGTGATGCCGTCCCTGATGACATGACATACCAGAGGAGATGTTTTCAGTTTTCTTTCACAGCAGATGGTGAGAAGAAGACTGTTGCTACCCGGTCGACGTTTGATCGCACTGTCTCGATCATGAGCCTTGCCCCCATGTGCTCTAAGAGGGAAGATCCTCCAAGCTGGGTGAGAAGGACAAATGTAATCAAGACCAGGGTTTTTGTTGGCGGTTCTCCTGGATATACGGAGAGGTCGCCTATTGACATGGACCTGTTGATGCCATCCAGCGCTACCAGGGTTCTGATTATCCGTCGGTCGATTTGAGACCGGTGGGCCTTGGTATTTTCAGCGGTGACGGCAGTAATTGGATAAAGCCTTTTCGACTTCGTGGCCGTTTCAATGCTGACTCCGAGTGGAACTCGTGGACTGATCGCGTCCTGCTGATTGGTGGCGCCGTTTTGAAGGAAGCCAGGATTTTTGATGCGGTCCGCGCCTTTAGGGAGACTGTGATCTTTTCCGACAAGGCCTTCATGGCTATGTTGGAGTCATTCCTCCCACAAACCAATACCTTCGTTGTGACGAATGGTGAGATTGGTTTCTCTTTGAAGGGGCTGAGCGCTATTACTGGATTGCCCACCCTTAGCAAACTCTATGAGGAGTTTATGCCGATTGACAGCGTCCTTGAGGAGCAGTCTAAGGAGTTCAAGCTTCGTACTTTCAGCTCGTCGCCTTCTATGATTTTTTGAAGGAGAAGGAGGGTTTGAAAGTTAGATCCAGCAGTTGGAAGAGTTCTAGCTCTTCGTTCCCCAACCTTTTTGATAGCAGGGAGTCTTCTGATAGTGTGACCCAGGAAGCCAGGGCTCAGGATCCAAGTTCGAAGAAGATCTTGGCTATACAAGAAGAGTTGAGAGATTTCTGTGCGAGTACAAACGCCATATGTCCTGACATTGCACTGCAGAGAGATCTCGCTGTTTACCTCACTTATTGGCTTGGTGAGGCTATTTTTACTGGAGGAGATGGAACGCACATCAGACCGCACTGTATTTTTTCGGCTTGTCAGATGGCGTTTGGAGAGCAGCTTTCTTTGGTGCCAGCTCTTTACTCCTACCTATGTACCGAACTGCAGGCTGCTGCTTTTTTGGTTCGACTTGGGCTCCCTATGAATAGAGTATTTTGAGCCCACATCTTTTATTCGTGGTACGTGTACCACTGTCCTGGCTTCCACTGGCTGGGTGCCGCACAAGATGATGATCCTCTGATGATTCGGCTGGCTAAGGGCAAAGCCGTGTCCGAATCACTTTTGTTTGCCCGCATGAGGATCCGACGGTTCAGGGACGTCGAGATGGGGCAGTCTTCAGTGAAGCTTTCTCCGGCGTTGCGAAAAAAGGCTTTTGATTTTGATGCCTCCCGAGACTCTACCAGGGCGGGGTCGGGAGGGCGTTACTCCTTGACGAACGCAGAGAAGGAGTGGCTTTTCAGCATACGTGTCGGCACGATGGTGTACCGCAGACATCTTTTCGTCGACATCCAGCCGTATGTACCCTCTAGCTTTGCTTTGCAGTTGGGCTTTTCTCAAGGCGTTGTTGGAGCGCCTTCAAGCATGGTGAAGCGCTTTGGAGGTTTACAGGACGGGAGAAATGCATGGGCTTTCTATAGTGCTGAAGACACTATAGCCATAATCTCTTATCATGTGTTGTTGACTTCCCGGACTGCCGGCTTTGCGAAGTGGTTCGCGGAGAGCTTGTCGGCATATCTGGGGCTTTCCAAGAAGGAGCTTGATGTGAAGCTGGCATCTGGAAAGGGCCTTGGAAAGTCGGATGGCGTTCGACGAGAGGAAGTTTGGGCCTTCCTTTCTGGAGAGAAGCACAAGATAGGCTTTCTCGGTGACCAGGGCGTCATTGGTTCTGAAGCTGTTTGAGAAATACCCGATGAGGCTTTAGAGCAACTAGAACAGGATGAAGCCGAACTTCGTGCTTGGATGAAAGCGGCACAGAGGCAAACTTCCGTGGAGTCTACTGATAAGGGTATACCATCCAGTGAGGAGTCAAGTGGGAAACCTGACTCTGACAGCGGGGCAGGTTCCTCTTAGAAGCGAGCCCGCAGGAGTAAGAGGAGAAGGAGTCATCATCGCAGCAAGGGGCGGCATGAGGACTCTCCTGACTTGGAAGTCCCTCTTACTATCAATGAGGAGGTGCAAGGGAATGCTGACGAGCCTCCAGAGAAGAGAAGCCGAGAAGAAGAGACCGTCGGTGAAGGTATGATTCTTCATTTTTCTCTTTCCATTTCTTTTCATGAGATTTTTCCATGTCTTGATTTGTTTTCTCTCCCTGCTGCTCCTCTTTTTTTTTAGCAGAGGAAGATTTGGCGATGCTTGAGGTTCCAACCAATGAGGTGGTGACAGATCCTATTGGGGCACCTGAAGAAGAACCGAGGGACTCTGGAGTGAATCCAGAATCTCCAATTGGTATAACTTCTTTTGCTTTCTTTTATTTTTTTTGTGTCTGTGACTTGGTTTGCTAAAATTTTTTTTGTCAGCTGACTTGCCACAAGATTCCGATGACTTTGAACCATTGATGGATGCAAATGTTGATCATGCTTCCGATGAGTTCATGGAGGAAGAGAGTGTTCCGCCAGTCGTCGAAGAAGGTATTTTGTAGTAATAACCCTGATAATGATTTTCAAACAGGATCATATTCATACCTTTTTGTGTTTCTTTGGCAGGTTTTGAGGTGACAGAGGAGAGTCCGTCGCTTCCTTCAGAACCAGAGCAAGGGATGCCAGAGGTCGATCCAGAGGTAGAGACTCATGGGACCAGTTCTGACACTGTTGAGGAGATACCTCGTGCTGAAATTCCTTCTCCAGCAGCTCCAACTGGAAAGAGTTCTTTTGTTCCTCTTCCAATGGGGCATGACATGGGCAGCCGACGGACGGAGCGGGGCGAATCTTCAGCTGGGCCATCTCTTCTTTTTGTGAAGAAGGTGGTAGTGCGGGTTTTGAGCTCTTAGATTGAGACTCTCCTTACTGGACACTTGGATGCCGGATTTGGCATGATCCAGCATGTGCGTGAGATTCTCGGTGATGCCGAAGAGGCTGGTCTGGATGTCACAGGTGCCAGGGTGATCGTTGATAGGATCATTGAGCTGGGTGACAAATGGTTTGAGGCCATGGGTTTGGCTGATGACCAGTTCTTCAAGGAGATGTTCCTGGATCCTGCTGATAAGGCTAAGTCTGACCTGGATGAGGCTACACAAAGCATGAAGCAGATAGTCCGAGAGAAGAACTTAGAAGAGCTAGCCATCATTGGGCTGACACATGACCTTACCATCCTTGATAGGGAGGTTGATGAGGCCAGGAAACGTCTTAAGCATCTGCAGGCACAAGTCGCTGCCAAGTGGGCTGCAATAACAGAGGCTGGCGACAAGGAGAGTACTCTGATTCGCCGGGTTGTCGATGCTGATCAAGTTCTTGGAAGGAGGTCTTAAGAGAGAAAACAATGGCGAACTGCTCGGGATAAGCTTCCCGGTGTGAAAGAAGGATTGCAGCATTCTCCAGCATCTCATGGCAAGTTCCTGAAGAAGCGTGCCTTGGAATCCCTGACGGCTGAGGCCAAAAGTTTGCTTGAGGAGCTGAAATCTTGGCTGGAGACCATTTTTGGTTGAGCTCCTGTTTTTTTATTTTTTTTTATTTTTTTTTATTTTTTTTATTTGTTTTTTTGTAACAGAAACTATCCTTCTCTTTTTTTGGTACCACTTGTATTTCTTTGGTACTCTTTTTTTTTGTAGTGCTTGTGAACACTTTCTTTTTTTTTTGGTACCACATTTATTTTTTTTGTACTGTTTTTTTTTTTTTTTGTTTTGTGTAGTGCTTGTGAACACTTTTTTTTTTTGGTACCACATGCATTTTTTTGGTACTCTTTTTTTTTGTTTTCCCTACGCTCACTTAAATCTTTTTGTGATGAAAGTAATTGCTAAATGGGATGCTTTTTTTTTTTTGTTTTCCCGACGCTTACTTAAATCTTTTTGTGATAAAAGTAATTGCTAAATGGGATTTAATCAAAAGCTTGTCATTTTGTGAAAATCTTTTGTCAAATGATTGTTTTGGCATGGGAGCCAGATTTTGTTTGTGGCATGGAAGTCGATTTTGTGGCATTGATAGCGGGTTTTGGTGGCATCTATAGCCGGTTTGTGGCATTAATAGCCGGGTTTTTTGAAAGGCAATTTTTTATTTTTTTTGTTTTGTGGCATTGATAGCCAGTTTTGTTTTATGGCATTGATAGCTGGTTTTGTTTTGTGGCATTGATAGCCGGTTTGTTTTGGTGGCATATATAGCCGTTTTGTGGCATTTATAGCCGGTTTGGTTTTCAGAAATGCAATTATCGACTAAAAGTCGCCTCCCTGCTGAATGTTCTTACAAGTATCGATGGAATGTCGCATCCTTGCTCATTCGGTTGCGAGTATCGATGGAATGTCTCATCTTCGCGGATTTAGGTACAAGTATCGATGGAATGTCGCATCCTTGCTTTTCAAAAATTTTGGTTTTGCGGGTACTGACTTGATGTCGTTTCCCCATAATTTTTGAAATTTGTGGTTTTCTCGAACCTTTGGGTTATGGATATCAACTGAAATGTCGCGTCTCCATGGTTTTTTAGGTTTTTTCGAGCCTTTGAAATTTGAGTTGTGGATATCAACTGAAATGTTGCATCTCCACGGTTTTGGATTTTACAAGTATCGACGAAATGTCGCTTCCCTGTGATTTTGGAAGTGTCGAACGTGGTTCGTATGCTTCCGATTGGTGCGAGTATCGACTAAGCGTCGCTTCCCCGCGGCTTTTTGAAAAACCAATTTTTTTTTAAAGACACGAGGGTCATAAGTTTTGACCTAAAACCATTTAGGCGGTAAAAGGTAGGGTGGACTAGGGTGGAAATCCCTGAATCTGATTTTGTTTCAAACATTGAATTTTGGGTTCAAGGGTTGAAAATTTTGGTCAACTTAGGAAAGGTTCCTAAACTTGGATTTTTGAACAATGAAACGATGAAAGTAAGCATTGTTTAAATTTCTAGAAATTTCAACATTTGACATGAAAATTCTAAAAAAGGTGGGTTTAGCGAGCGTGTACCTGGAAACCGGTTTTGGCCGTACAGGCATTGCTCTTTACCCAGTTGGGTAAGTCTTCAAGTGTAGTACCGCTTTAAGAACTTGCCGTTGATGGCCAGCATACATCTGTCACCTTCCAAGTTTAGGAGTGCGTATGCGCCGTTGGAGAAAACCTTGTCGATGACGTAGGGTCCCTCCCATTTTGGCTCAAATTTGCCTTTGGAGTTGTGAGCGAAGACCATTGGTCTTTTTACCATAAGAACCAAGTCACCCTTTTTGTAGGCACGTTGCCTGACCTTTTTGTCGAAAGATCCTGCCATGCGTGCTTAGTAAAGTTCAATGCTTTGTTGAGCTTCGAGCTGTCTCTCATCGAGATTGTCCAGCTCATGGAGTCGTAATTTGACATTGCTTTCTTGAGTCATGTCATTTTGCAAAGATACCTTCAAGGAAGGAATTTGTACTTCCAAGGGCACGACAGCTTCGCATCCATAGACCAAAGAGAATGGTGTGCTATGGGTTGGTCCTCGAACAGTGGTTCGATAGGCCCACAAAGCTTCAGACAGTTTTTCGCTCCAGTCTCTTTTGTGACTAGCGACCATTTTTTTGAGGATTTTGCAGAGTGTCTTGTTGAAAGCTTCTGCTAATCCGTTTGCTGCCGGATTGTATGGAGTCGAAGGACATCTTTGGATTTTGTATTTGTCGCAGAACCTGTAGAATCGATGATCTCGGAATTGTGGTCCGTTATCATGGACGAATCTTTTGGGTATGCCGAAATGACAAATGATGTTGGTGCGTAGGAGCTGAAGGACTGATGAGGTCTTCATTTCGTTGAACGCAAATGCTTCTGACCACTTGGAGAAATAATCCGTAGCGGGGAAGATGAAGCGATGACCTTTGCTCGAAGGGGGAGAAATAGGACCTATGATGTCCATACCCCAGGCTTCGAAAGGCCATAAAATCGTTGTAGGATGCAGCCATTCTGGAGGCATGTGAATGTAATCTCCATGAACTTGGCATTGTTGGCAGCACTTAGTAAATTGCATTGCATCGGCTACCAAGGTAGGCCAGTAATAACCTAACCTTTTTATCTTCATAGAGCTTGGGACCAGCCTGATGAGCTCCACAAAGACCAGCATGAACTTCTTTGAGTGTTTCTTTAGCCTCTTGTTGAGACAAGCAGCGTAGAAGTACTCCGTTGAAGGATTTCCTGTAAAGGATTTTTGAAGGAATATCCAAATGAAAGCTTGGGGTTCGCCTTTGGATGCTTACCCATTCTTTTGGATCTTCAGGTAGGATTCCGAACATAATGTAATCAATGAACGGATCCCTCCAGTCGCCGATTGAAGTTTGAAGTATTGAAATCTGACTTCCAACCAATTGGTGGCATTCAGCAACTGCTTGGTGTGTGTTAAGAGGAGGAAGGATTCTTCTTTCGAACAGCCTGATTTGCATGTTTTCCCCTTCCTGGATTGCCATAGATGCGGCAAGTCCAGCCAGGGCATCTGCACGTATGTTTTCACCTCTACGAATGTGGGTGATGTGACAGATGTCAAACTTTTGCAGAAGCGATTGTGCTTTGTTGTAGTAAGGCAGCAAATCTGGCTTCCTAACTTCAAATTTCTGATTCATCTGGTTGACGATCAGTTGAGAGTCTCTAAAGACTTCCAGCATGGTGATACTGGATTCGATGGCGAGTTCCAATCCTAGGATCAGAGCTTGATTTCAGCTGCATTGTTTGTGCATGGTTCCAGTAGCAAGAAAGCGTGTGGAATCATGTATTTGTCGGGGCTAACAAAGAGGATGCCAACTCCTTAGATCAGCTGTCTTTTTTCATTTGTCCTGGTTGCACCGTCAAAGTACATGTCCCAGGAAGCATTTTGTGAGAAAGTCTCCACATTGTAGACTGGTTCGTCTGGGAGATCATCTCTGAGTGGAGAATCTTTAGGCAATGGATGCTCTGCGAGGAAGTCCGCTAGAGCTTGCCCTTTGATTGCCTTTTGTGGTACATACCTAATATCAAATAGTGATAGAAGGATGGACCATTTTGCCAGTCGAGCATTGAGAGAACCTGCCTTTGTGACAAGGACCTTCAAGAGGTTGACCCTCGAGACCAGGTAGACTGTGTTCGAAAGCAAGTAGTGACGCAGCTTTTGTACGGCGAACATCACTGCAAGACATTCTTTTTCGACTGAAGAGTAGCGATGCTCTGCACCTACTAGCATGCGGCTGAGGTAATATAGAGCAGCTTCTTTTCTTTGATCATTTTCTTGCACAAGCAGAGCTCCCAAAGAGTGATCAAGGGCTCTTGTGTACAAGATGAATGGTTTTCCAGTGGTAGGAGCAGCTAACACTGGAGGTTTTGTCAGGTATGACATGATATCTTGGAAAGCAGCTTCACAGTCAGCATCCCAGACAAAGTTTACACCTTTTTTCATCAACCGGGAGAATATACGACATTTCCCCGAAAGATTGGAGATGAACCGTCTGATGTAGGCCAATCTCCCTTGAAGCCCTTTGAGTTCTCTCAAGGTTCTTGGAGAGGGCATTTCTAGAATGGCTTTGACTTTTATGGGGTCAAGCTCTATTCCAGCTTTCCGAACTAGGAATCCGAGAAACTTACCCGACGAGACGCCGAAGAAGCATTTCAAAGGATTCATTCGCAGTTTGTGTTTGCGAAGCCAGAGGAAGACTTCTCGAAGGTCTTCAAGATGATCTTCTTTTCTTTTGCTTTTGACGGCGAGGTCATCAACGTAACATTCAACCATCTTGTGCTGCATATCTTGGAATATCTTCATCATAGCCCTCTGATATGTGGCACCAGCATTTTTCAGACCAAATGGCATGACAGTGTAGCAATACACGCCAAATGGGGTCCGAAAAGATGTACGTTTTTCATCTTCAAGATGCATCTTTATCTAATTGTAGCCAGAGAAACCATCCATGAATGTCATTCGCTCGAATCTACAGGTATTATCAATCATTACCTCTGGTATTGGGAGCGGAAATTCATCTTTAGGGCATGCGCCATTCAGGTCTCTATAGTCAATACAGACCCTGATCTGCCCGTTTTTCTTTGTCACGGGGACAATGTTGGCCAACCATTCAGGATGTTGTTCCTCACGGATGAAGCCGACGCTTTTGAGTATTTGAACTTCTTGTTCAATTTTATCCATCACATCTGGACGGAATCTTCTTTGGCCTTGCTTGACAGGCTTGATGTCTTCTTGAAGATTGAGTTTGTGGACTGCTATTTTGGGGTCTAAGCCAGGCATTTCAGCGTAAGACCATGCAAAGCAATCAACGAACTCACGAAGAAAGGCGATATACTCGGGTAACTCATCATCCTTTATATTCTTGCATTTGAATACATGACGTGGGTTATCTGGTGTTCCCAAGTCTATCTTTTGAACAGGATCTTCTGTTGGAAGGTTCGAAGGTGGTTCCTCCATAATATTTTCGGAGGCTTCTAGCTCAACGAAACCTTCTGGGGTTTCAAGGGCATTTCCAGACCAAGGTTTTGTTCCTTTCCATAGGTCTTTTTGATCAGGAATTTTCCTAAGGCTTGCTATGAGATGATCCCAATCGCCTGTTGAAACCGGGTCAAAGTAGGCTACTTCTTTTGGAGATGAGGGTTCTTCTGGGTCAGAAGACCACACGTCTGTGCCGTCGGACAACTCCTCCTCATTGTCAGAGAAATCGTACCAACTGGATGAGCTTCCTCGATCTTTGTCAGGTGACTCATCAAAGAGATATCCAGGGAGATCGATGTCTTCATGGACTTGAGATGTTGAGGCTTGGTCAGTATATTGACTTTTAAGCATTTGTGTCAACTATCTCAGGGGAATGTCGGGATCATACCCTAACCTGTGTGAAGACTTTTCTACATAGTTGTAGAGTCTCCAATCTTCCAGCTGGCTTTCGGTCAAGAAGGGCCCCAGTGGCGTGAGAATACCGTGGCCTTCTGCCAAACTGACTGGGTTTTGAGCGTCATAGCCCATTTTCTTCATAATAGCTTGTGCCACAGAACTATATAAGGATAGTTGAGGCATACCTTCATTTTGGAAAGGTTCAAGCATGGAGTTTGATGAAGAAGCATCCGATTTATGGAAGAAGATCGGTTTTTCATTTGCTGAAGTTACTGGAACAACGAAAGAAGCTGACGTAGGATCTTCTATATCAGAAGCTGTCTCCATTGGAGTAAGAACAGGCTGAACTTGCTGAGTGTCGGCTTCGCTTGACGATGTGTCGTCTTCTGGCTCTGAATCCGAATCCGTGTCTTGCATGATAGACACGAAAGAGACAACAAATTTGCCCCCAGGCTTTTGCTTTTCCTTCTTCACCTTAGTTGTGATGACCAAAGGCTTTGAAGGTTTGAGGGAGATGATGAAGGGAGTTTGAATGCTCTCTTCGGATCTACCGGATGGTTTGTTTTCTTCCGGTGATTGTTGAGGAGCCTTGCCTTTATCTTTCTGGTGATTTTCGGCAAAGGGTGCTGTTTGCTTCTCCTCTTCTTCTTTTTCACCTTCATAAAGTGGACTTCTTTACCTTTGAAGGGTTTTCTGTCCGCAAAGACTCGATGTATCATGCTGTCGTCGCCAACAAACTTGATGCATTGATGTAGAGTTGAAGGGACAACGCCATTCTCGTGGATCCAAGGGCGTCCGAGAAGGATGTTGTAGCATGAAGGGGTTTTTATTGCATACACTGTGACCTCAGAGATAAGATCACCGATCTGCAACTTGAACCTGATTTGGCCGATAGGCCTTTGAGTACTCCCATCGTATCCAAAGATAGATACAGATGTGTGGCTCAGCTTGCTCGATGGGATGCCCAACTCTTCGAGAGCCGATGTGGAGCTAAGGTTGAGTGCAGAACCTGGGTCGATCTGAACTCTGTGCATAGGCATTTCCTTGATGTACCCTGTGAAGTACAGGGGTCCGTTGTGCCTGGTTTCGCCAAGTAGGAGGTTGTCCTTTGTGAAGGCGATGGTTGCACTGGCTGCTTTTTTAACCGAGAGGCATTCAATGGATGATCCCTCAGTTTTCTTCTTTTCTCCCTTTGAGGAAGCTTCTGAGTTTTTGACCCGGTAATCCATTTCAATTTGGAGGACTTGCGGGGCATGTTTGTCGACATCCTCATTCAGCTTTTGTAATTCAGAAATGAGATTATCACGAGTGTGCGGAGACATTCGCAACAAATCTAGGATGTGCAGACGTGCAGGTATGTGCTTGAAGTGTTCAATCAAGTCATACTTGAAAGCCTCCTTAGGGCCTGCATGTTCATCATTGTTGCCACTAGGGGCGCTTACAACATCTTTTCCCAAAGGATTTACATATGTAAAGGAAGATTGGTTGTAATTTTTGTGGTAGTCCCGGCCAGAGCGGGTGCCTCTACCAACTTCGAGAGCTTCTTGAGAAGGGTCTTCATTTGGAAGATTGTTTCAGGATCAAGAGGCTGTCGTTTTTCATTTGTTGAGGATGTATCAGCAGCAGAGTTGCCATCCTCAGTGATTGTGTTGCACGGAGCATTTTCCGGGAACAAGTCCTGAATAGCATCCAGCAGCCTTTCTTCTTCGTTGACCAATTCATCGTCCCAAGCATCAATAGCTGGGAATTCTTCAGTCAGGAAGGGTGTGAACTTTGAAGTCACAATCTCAGGAAAAGAAACCTAAGAGGGTGCATCTCAGTGAAAGTCACGTGAGATGAGGTGGCTCCAGAAGATACATTGCTAGGTGTCGCCGGAGTGTAAGTGCTCTCATCAAACGATGCTTCGGAAGAGCTATAATCCCGAATTATCATATTACAGGAAGCTCTGACAGGAGACGTTGCCTGATCGGAGTCAGACTCATCCTCGGATGTAAGAGGATTGTTTATCCAGCAATTTTCTCCATTTTCAGGAGTTAAGGGAGGATGTACCTGATGGTCTTCATGGACTTCAGGCTCTGGATTGCGAGGAAGCTCGTTGACGTGGTCTTGCTCTTATTCTAGAGCAAGACGCCGTAAGATCCTTGCATATTCTTCAAGATCAGGCATGGGAGCCAAATCTTCTTCTTCATCAACTCTTTGTGGCTCAACATTGTTGATTTCACTGGAGCAATGAGAGGTGCTGGTTCAACAACATTTTCTTGTACAGCCTCTTGGTCTTCTTCATCATCAGACCAGGATCCTTGTGGCTGTAGGGGGTTATACCAGATTACTGGCATAAGATAAGTCTCAGGAACCCATTCATCTTCAGAGAGGTATTCTCCTGTTTCAAGGGACTCCTCCCACTCATCTGTGTAGTTGGATTCGAATCCATCATCGGTGTCGCTGGACTCGTATCCATCAATGGAGAATCCAACTACCGAATTGCAAGAGTATGATGCCTCCTGCGTAGCTTCTTTGAATTGAGGTGGCATGAAATCAATGAGAGTAAATTTTCTTACCCCCTTTGAAGTCTCTGGAAGGGATGTTTTTGTTGCCTCCAGTGAAGCGGTAGAGGAAGTCTCCGCCTTTTCTTTGACTTCTTGTTTTGGCTGGGTCTTCTCTTGCCTTTTGAGCTTCAGGAGATATTTCCTAGCCTGCCTTCGCTGTCGAGCTGTAGGCTTTATTTTCACGACCTCCCAATTTTCATCATCCAGGAGATCGGGATGTACCCATATGGGTTGTCCGTCTGGTGTCGGGTAAGGAACTAGTTCTTCGGACACTTGAATTGAGTTTATCACCTTGAAGGAAGTAGTGATCTTCTTCTTCGGTGATTTTGATGTTTGTCCACATGTCACCATGTTAACGGAGGCAGACCCATAGTTTTTGTCAAAGGTGATGACTCCGTTTTTCCACATCTCGTTTATTTTCTCCCTCACAACGAAGCATTGATTGAGAGGATGCGAGATCATCTGGTGGTATGGATAGTACCGAGGATCGTTGGTTTTGCTAACATCACCCGGTCTTTTTGGTTCAGGCAAGGTGAGCTTGTCGTTTGCCACAAGAGCCCTGAAGATTTCATCAACATCTTCATCAAACAGGTATTTCTTCTCTACTCGTTCTTTGAAGGCATCAGAGAGTTCAGGTCTCTTACCAGCAGCTTTGTTTTCAGCTTTCTTTTGTGGCTGAGGAGCTGACTTGGTCTGCACATTGAGGACCTCTTTCTTCTTTGGTTTAGAGGTTGCAATGGCGGTTGGCTCTTTTCTTGATGATTTCTGACTGTTGAGGTCTTTAATCACCGTTTTGGCTTCCATGGAAGCTTCTAGGAGTTCTCCCAGGTTTTTTGATTTGTTGCCAATGATCATGGAGCGGATTCTGGCTCTCATGTTGTTTCGGCAGATGTCGACTAGCGACGCTTGTGGCAATACATCAGAGCATTTGTATGCCATTGCTTTCCACTTATGAATGAAGTCATATGTTGACTCATTCTCCCCCTGTTGTAGGCTGCACAGCTGAGCCATAGTAGCGGGATGATCCTCACCTTTGAAGTGAGTCAGGAAGCGTGTCTCTAGCATGGCCTAGTTTTGGATGGAGTCCTCCGGCAGAGTGGAGTACCAATCGAAGGCCGTACCTTTTAGGGTACTTGCAAAGAGGTGGATCTTGAGTGTATCTTGATCCGCGATAGCTCCCGTCGGGATCTTGAAGTGGATGACGTGATGTCTGGCTAATTCTTCCCCGTATATGTTTGGAGAGTAGGATGCTTGAATTTTGTGGGGAACGTGACCGAGTCCATCCATAAGGGATATGGTGGCTTGATCCCATGCTCCTTGAGTATATCCTCTTCTTTTGCTTTGGCGAGGATACCGTCTACGTCCTTTTTGGTAAGGGCGCGTGACTCATTTTCTTCTCTATTTACCTCGTCGTCTTGATGATTCGGAGGAGGTTCATTGTTCGCCTGATTTTGGAAGGCGAGGAGAAGGTTTTCCATCAGAGCTTCAATCCTCTGCTGGCCCTGTTCCAACTGCTGGATGTGGGTGATCGCATCTTCTGGAGGTGGATTGCGGGGTGGTGGCTCAGAATTTGTAGCCAAGACGTTCATCCTTCGTGATTCGAATGAAGAAACTGTCCTGGTGACTGAGCTGGGGCTCATTATTTTGAAGAAGAGCTTGAGGAAGGATCACTCTGTCGTCCTTTGCTTGAAGGAGCAGGGGATTCTTCTGAATGTCTTCTTGTCCTGGAGACGCTGCGGGTCATCGGACGTCGGACATGGATTTTTGTTACTGACTTTTGGCGCCTTCTGGTTTTTCCAACCATATGGATGGCAGTAACTTGGTTGGGTCTATCTTTTTTGACCCATTTGGGAGAGACTTGAAGTGTAGGAGGCTGGGTCCTTTGCTTCTCTAGTCTCTTTTGCCGATATGACGCGCGGCGGCATATACGACGAGCAACTTGAGCTTCGGTCAGCTCTGGCTGGGCTTTGACGATGAAGGATGTGCTCCCTCGGGCACTGTAAGATCCCGACCCCAGTCCTTTTGTTTAGCATTGTTCTAATCGTGGTTTAAACTTTTTAAGCGAGATTTGATTTAGTTTGATCTTGTTTTCGAGCTTGACCGGATTTTTTTCCTTGCCTTGGAGATTTTGTAGACCGTTGACTTTAGTTTGACCCGGTCCTTAGGAATTGTATTTTTATGGGAAATTACTTCGGATTTCTAAAATTCTGGATTTGGTGTATTTTGACTCATTTTATGAAGTTTAACAACTTTCATGTTTTGACCATTTTGATTTGATGCTCAAAAATCGCGTTTTTCGAGGAAAAAGGGCAAAAATGGCATTTTCACTAAATCTGTCCATGAATTTCGAAAATTCCAGAAATTGGGGAAAATATACTTTTCGGAAACTAGATATTTCGCCGATCGTTTTTGTCTTCTTCGTCGTTTTCGTTCGGGGCCCGCAAACATGAGTTTCAGCCTTGTGAAGTTTGGGGCCCACAAGACCCATCTTATAAGAAGGGGAACCCCCTCTTCTTCCCCTTCATTTCGTTCCAGCAAGGATGGGAGGGTTTTTCCCTCTCTTCCCTCCACTCTTTCTCTCTCTTCTGAACCACCTATCTCTTGGAGGTTTTGTGGAGGATTGATCTCCTAGGGCTCTTCTCCTCCCTCTTTGCTTCCTAAAGACCCCATTTTCAAGCTCTTTGGGCTAAAGCAAGGCACTCACCTAAGCTCTTCTTCTTTGTTTGGATTTCTCAAGGTTAGCAACGGTTTCCTTTTCTTGAGATTCTTGTTTCCCTCTCCATTTGGAGTGTTTTGAACCCGTTTGTTAGGGTTTTCATGGAGGTTTTCAATGGATTGGATTTTTAGGGTTCTCTTGAGCTATTTGGGGATTTTGAAATTTTGGGAGCTTGAGGCCATGAGAGAACTTTCATGGAGTGTTTTTACATCTTCTCTTGACCAAGGCAAGTAAATCTCAAATTAATATGATGGATTCATGGATTTTGTTTCATACTATGTTGTCTCATGCTAGGCTTTAATCTTTTTAAGCTTTATAGATTTGTTTTGGACAAATGGATTAATGTCTTGCTTGATTTCATTTTATGTTATTGTTTTACAATGTATTGAAAGTTGTTTTCATTATGACCATTTTGAAAGTTAGTTTTTATGTTGAGTGTTTGGATTTAAGGCCAAAGGAGAAAACTTTGATTTCAAAGTTTGGTGTTTGGATTAAATTAGATGGATTAAGGTTGATGATTTAATGATTTGTGGAGTTAGGAGAGGCCCTTAGATTGTGGAATATGTGTGGAAGAGGTTGGATGGAAAGAAAATCAGAAAAAGGAAGCAAAGAGTGCATTCTGCACTCAGTCGGACCCCAGCCAGAACTGGGTCCGCTCGAGCGACCCAGTGGGCCGCTCGAGCGACCCAGGTTCTGGAAGGGGTCCGCTCGAGCGGACCCTGGGTCGCTCGAGCGGACCCAGCCCAGTTCTGGGCCCTTTTCAGGGCCTGGTGTGAGTGACTTTTGGGCCCTTTCAGGGCCTGGTTTGAGGGGCCTTGTAGAATTAGTTTTTGGGCCTGTTATTGAGCTGATAAAAACCTGTTTTGTGGGCCTGATTTCAGATTCTTTTGCTCATTCCTTTAAGCCGGTTCAAGGTCAGAATTTGGGTTGTTTTTAAGACTGTTCCTTGGGCCTGATTCAAATTAGTTTTTGGGCCATTTCAGATCTGATGTTGGGTCATTTTAGGGCCTGACATTGGGCTGTTTTACAATCTGTTTGTGGGCCTGGTTCAGGTCTGGTTTTGGGACTGATTTAAAAATCTGTTTTGTGGGCAATTCAAATTCGGTTTTGGGCTGTTTTCAAAACCTGTTTTGTAGGTCCTTCAAAGACTAGTTTGGATTAGTTTTTAAGAATTTGTTTGTGAGATATTCAAGGATTAGTTTTGGACCGTTTTAAAACTTGTTTTGTAGGCTTGATTAAGGTTGGTTTTTGGATTATCATCAAGGACTATTGGACTTGGGTTAAGGCCAACTATAGGCCTGTTTTAAAGAGTTTGGATTTTCTTGTAATACTTGGAAAGTTTGTGAAAAGGGAATGGGGTCATGGTGAGAATGAACGTATGTGGAATTACCCGGGAACCTTCCGTGTCTCAATGCGCACTTTATCATTTAAACATTATGGATTTTCATTGGCATCAAACACATTCTTTATTTATTAATGTTTAAAGGTTAAATGTGCATTGTGATGGTCCCTTGGTAAGTCAGTAGGTCATTCTCCACTGTCCATTCCATTTCAAATCAGAAAAATGTATTTGTATTTGTATTTTGTATTTGCATTCTTTGGTGAACTAACTTAAATAGCATCGATGATTTGTCATAAAATCATGTGTCTTCCCATGTTCGAAAGGGTTGCTCGTATGATTTTATACAAATCACCTCGATGCGTATTTGAACGGTTCACCATCGAAATTCGTACGTTTTCTCCGATTCGATTTGAAAAGAGATTTGGAGTATGTTTGTCACATTCGGGATTTCTTCGATGAGATTATTTGTTTTGATGAGACTCGTATTTGAAAATAAAACCCTCAAGGCAAGACTGGGCCAGAGCTATGTGGTGCGAGCCCATGAGCCAAAGAGGCTATGACTTCGAAAACAAAACCCCGAGGCAAGACGGGGCCAGAGCTATATGGTGTGAGCCCCTGAGCCAAAGGGATTAGTATTATGTTAGATTTGTATCTTTTTAAGTTTGAAAACTAAAGGCACCACTAGGCTTAGGTCACCTTGTCGGGCTGATCACCCGGCTTGGGATCTTTACTCTGTCCGCCAGCTGCAGCTTGGATTCCGTCTGTATCGACCATGGCAACGGTAATGATCTGCCGGTCCCATTTGTATGGCTACGGTTCTGATCCTCTGTTTAGTACCACGTTTAGTGGCTACGCTCTGTTTGCTCTTATTACTTCGGTGATAGGAGGATTTAGCTATTTGTGGTCGCCTAGGTTTTATCCACATAATACTTTAGTTTATGATTATTGTCGATTATGCTTTCTATGCTTTGATTTGTTTAATGTTTACGATATCGACCTTTATCGTATTGTTTATACTATTCAGTTTTTAATGTATTTCCAATTATTAAATGCCTTGCTTAGGTGGTTATCTTTTCGAGACATTTATGCTTTAGAGACTGCTCGTTTATCCGTCTTGATATTTATGTTCGGACTTTCGATTGTTTTAGCATGTTCCATTGTCATCATTGTTTAGACTGTTTATCCGGTTTTTCGATGATCTCGTCTGGTTTTATGTATGTTCTTTTATTTCATATTATTTGTTTATTTGCTTGCCAGACCGTCGTGTCTGACCCTTTTCGTTTGGTGCCAGTTCCTTCTCTTTTCTGTTTGTAGGTGTTTGATCAGAGGAGGCAGTGGGACCGCCGGTCTGACGTGAGAGGCTGCCCGTTGATATCATTTAGATGTCAAGTTTGGCACCGGAGTTCGTATCAAATATTGAGGGTAGTATTTCTGTTTAGTTGGATATTGTTGTATGGCTTCATTAGCCTTTTTATTGGGTTGTAATTAAGACACTTGTTAATTGTAATTTGAATATGGGAAATAATAGATTGTTACTACCAGCTCAGTGTATTGTGATTGATGGCTTGTGATATTGGTTGAGTGCGACACGGAACCCGATGGCCACGGATTCCGGGTCGTAACACCATGTTTAGCTTCCGCGATAAATATTCTCTGATTATGTTGGGATGTGATTATCCTCATTCACGCGGATCTTGGGAACTATACAAAAAGTTTCAAATTATTCCAAAATTTCGCACCCCGAGATCGGTTCGCTGCAGGTCCCGGTTTCGGGGCGTGACAGGTTTGGTATCAGAGCTGGTTAGTTTCTAGGAAATAAAATACTCTAGAGACATTAAGACGTGTGGTGAGGATTCGTTAGATTGTGTCGATTTGTTTTCTCGTGTCTTTGTTTCGTTGGATTTGAGTCGGATTTTTCTTTCAGTTCGGGAGATTTTGCTCGTCTTTTCTTTTAGTTCTGTTGTTAGGAGATTTGGACGGCCAAATTTCCTCCTTAGTGGTGGAGAATTTAAAATCTCCATACTCTTGTTCAGTGTCTTTTATCTTTGCTTGTGTCGGAGACTGAGAACCTTCTAGATTCAGTATGTTGTTTTCGGAGAACATCAGCAGACCTTCAACCTTCAGCGTCTTCATTGTGGTTAGTAAGAGAAGACAAGTGCAGTTGCCAGTCAAAGTAGAACTCGAGCAGTAGTTGAAGATCCCCTTTCAGCTAATCGGAGATCGTCATGCAATGCACCAAGGTAAGTGAATGTGGATTTTGGGGCGAACTCAGACTAGCTTTCCGAGGTGAAGGACTGCAAGAGGCGTATCAGTTATTGATTTTATGAAGGGAGAAGTGACTTTAGTTAGTAAGATTTGGAGTGGTGCAAGGAACTCAGGGATTTCCTCGGATTCGACGAGCATGGTCGTGGTTTTGGTTGAGAAGTTCGGTAACTTGCAGCTTAATTAGTCGGTGTAATTGATTCAGCAAGGGAGTACATCAGTATTATGGATGTCCATTTCTTATTTAAATGATTTTATTGATGTTTTCATCTTTGATATGTTTTCATTAATATCTATGGTTTATTCTGTTAGTGTTTAAAAATGGATTTATGTTTCTTCTTTAAGGCTTATTTGGAATTAACTATGTTATATACTCTTTTCATGAGTCACATGATCTTTGTTTTCAAGATTGGTCTTTAAAAGCATGTAACTCAAAATTGTGTTTCTTTCTCAAAGAGTAGTGTGAGATTTCTATTTTATTGAGTTGTTTTCTATGGTTATGTAAAATGAAATTTCTTAAAGGTTTTGTGTTTAGATTTTATGTAGATTTCCTACATTTGTTTTAACGCTCAACTTTGTTTAGATTTTCGCAAGAGTTTTATAAACAAATAAGTTAGTTTTCAACAAGGTTTAGTATTCAATTAACACTCAGATTTCAACGAAGTTTGATGTATAGTTATACTATAAACATGAATTTCAAAATGAATAATGTAGTTTCATACTTAAACTTTGATAAACTTTATTTATTAAGCTTTACTTGGCAAATTGGAGGTTCGGTTTTCTACTATATTTTAAGATGATAAAATTTAGCTAAGTAATTATTTTAGTCAATATGTTTCCAATTGTAAGATTTGTTTTTGCATTGAATGGAGTGAGTAGTAGTAGCCTTTGGTTGGAGTTCGGAGGTGTATGAAGTGAAGGGATGATGAATGTCATGATGTGTACCGGTTCAGTTGGAAAATAAAGTTGGATCTATGAGAGAGTAAAAGATCATTCAAGACTTGGAATAGGGAGTTGTGAACACAGATTTGGATTTCAAGGTCGGCTTTAGAGGTCAAGGGTAGGAGATTTGAAGAGTGAAATCTGAAGAGGCAAGCATCGGGAGCACCGTGTACAGCTTGAAGGACTTAAGGCACAGAAATTCCAAGTGATAGAAAGAGATAGAACTCACAGTTTCTTGAACCATCAGTGACTGACGAATTAAGTGGAAGAATTGATCCGGTGCGAGAACGACAGATGACACCAAGGATGATTGGATGAATTGTTGGGCACCAGTTTGGTCAGAGAAGTTTGTTTCCGAGCAGATATGTAGAACAGTGTGAAGCCTTCAACCGAATCAGAATGTGGTCGACCGTGCATCTCACCGTCAGGTTTGGTCAGAGGTTGTCTCTCAGTCACCAAGGTCTAGCATAGGGTGTCAGTGTTTTCGTTTGTCTTTTTGGGTTTTCGATTTCGATTTGGTTTAAGCCATTTGGAGGACCAAATGGATTCTAAGGGGGGGGGATGTAAGATCCCGACCCCAGTCCTTTTGTTTAGCATTGTTCTAATCGTGGTTTAACTTTTTAAGCGAGATTTGATTTAGTTTGATCTTGTTTTCGAGCTTGACCGGATTTTTTTCCTTGCCTTGGAGATTTTGTAGACCGTTGACTTTAGTTTGACCCGGTCCTTAGGATTTGTATTTTTATGGGAAATTACTTCGGATTTCTAAAAATTCTGGATTTGGTGTATTTTGACTCATTTTATGAAGTTTAACAACTTCCATATTTTAACCATTTTGATTTGATGCTCAGAAATCACGTTTTTCGAGGAAAAAGGGCAAAAATGGCATTTTCACTAAATCTGTCCATGAATTTCGAAAATTCCAGAAATTGGGGAAAATATACTTTTCGGAAACTAGATATTTCGCCGATCGTTTTTGTCTTCTTCGTCGTTTTCGTTCGGGGCCCGCAAACATGAGTTTCAGCCTTGTGAAGTTTGGGGCCCACAAGACCCATCTTATAAGAAGGGGAACCCCCTCTTCTTCCCCTTCATTTCGTTCCAGCAAGGATGGAGGGTTTTTCCCTCTCTTCCCTCCACTCTTTCTCTCTCTTCTGAACCACCTATCTCTTGGAGGTTTTGTGGAGGATTGATCTCCTAGGGCTCTTCTCCTCCCTCTTTGCTTCCTAAAGACCCCATTTTCAAGCTCTTTGGGCTAAAGCAAGGCACTCACCTAAGCTCTTCTTCTTTGTTTGGATTTCTCAAGGTTAGCAACGGTTTCCTTTTCTTGAGATTCTTGTTTCCCTCTCCATTTGGAGTGTTTTGAACCCGTTTGTTAGGGTTTTCATGGAGGTTTTCAATGGATTGGATTTTTAGGGTTCTCTTGAGCTATTTGGGGATTTTGAAATTTTGGGAGCTTGAGGCCATGAGAGAACTTTCATGGAGTGTTTTTACATCTTCTCTTGACCAAGGCAAGTAAATCTCAAATTAATATGATGGATTCATGGATTTTGTTTCATACTATGTTGTCTCATGCTAGGCTTTAATCTTTTTAAGCTTTATAGATTTGTTTTGGACAAATGGATTAATGTCTTGCTTGATTTCCTTTTATGTTATTGTTTTACAATGTATTGAAAGTTGTTTTCATTATGACCACTTTGAAAGTTAGTTTTTATGTTGAGTGTTTGGATTTAAGGCCAAAGGAGAAAACTTTGATTTCAAAGTTTGGTGTTTGGATTAAATTAGATGGATTAAGGTTGATGATTTAATGATTTGTGGAGTTAGGAGAGGCCCTTAGATTGTGGAATATGTGTGGAAGAGGTTGGATGGAAAGAAAAATCAGAAAAAGGAAGCAAAGAGTGCATTCTGCACTCAGTCGGACCCAGCCAGAACTGGGTCCGCTCGAGCGACCCAGTGGGCCGCTCGAGCGACCCAGGTTCTGGAAGGGGTCCGCTCGAGCGGACCCAGCCCAGTTCTGGGCCCTTTTCAGGGCCTGGTGTGAGTGACTTTTGGGCCCTTTCAGGGCCTGGTTTGAGGGGCCTTGTAGAATTAGTTTTTGGGCCTGTTATTGAGCTGATAAAAACCTTTTTTGTGGGCCTGATTTCAGATTCTTTTGCTCATTCCTTTAAGCCGGTTCAAGGTCAGAATTTGGGTTGTTTTTAAGACTGTTCCTTGGGCCTGATTCAAATTAGTTTTTGGGCCATTTCAGATCTGATGTTGGGTCATTTTAGGGCCTGACATTGGGCTGTTTTACAATCTGTTTGTGGGCCTGGTTCAGGTCTGGTTTTGGGACTGATTTAAAAATCTGTTTTGTGGGCAATTCAAATTCGGTTTTGGGCTGTTTTCAAAACCTGTTTTGTAGGTCCTTCAAAGACTAGTTTGGATTAGTTTTTAAGAATTTGTTTGTGAGATATTCAAGGATTAGTTTTGGACCGTTTTAAAACTTGTTTTGTAGGCTTGATTAAGGTTGGTTTTTGGATTATCATCAAGGACTATTGGACTTGGGTTAAGGCCAACTATAGGCCTGTTTTAAAGAGTTTGGATTTTCTTGTAATACTTGGAAAGTTTGTGAAAAGGGAATGGGGTCATGGTGAGAATGAACGTATGTGGAATTACCCGGGAACCTTCCATGTCTCAATGCGCACTTTATCATTTAAACATTATGGATTTTCATTGGCATCAAACACATTCTTTATTTATTAATGTTTAAAGGTTAAATGTGCATTGTGATGGTCCCTTGGTAAGTCAGTAGGTCATTCTCCACTGTCCATTCCATTTCAAATCAGAAAAATGTATTTGTATTTGTATTTTGTATTTGCATTCTTTGGTGAACTAACTTAAATAGCATCGATGATTTGTCATAAAATCATGTGTCTTCCCATGTTCGAAAGGGTTGCTCGTATGATTTTATACAAATCACCTCGATGCGTATTTGAGCGGTTCACCATCGAAATTCGTACGTTTCTCCGATCCGATTTGAAAAGAGATTTGGAGTATGTTTGTCACATTCGGGATTTCTTCGATGAGATTATTTGTTTTGATGAGACTCGTATTTGAAAATAAAACCCTCAAGGCAAGACTGGGCCAGAGCTATGTGGTGCGAGCCCATGAGCCAAAGAAGCTATGACTTCGAAAACAAAACCCCGAGGCAAGACGGGGCCAGAGCTATGTGGTGTGAGCCCCTGAGCCAAAGGGATTAGTATTATGTTAGATTTGTATCTTTTTAAGTTTGAAAACTAAAGGCACCACTAGGCTTAGGTCACCTTGTCGGGCTGATCACCCGGCTTGGGATCTTTACTCTGTCCGCCAGCTGCAGCTTGGATTCCGTCTGTACCGACCATGGCAACGGTAATGATCTGCCGGTCCCATTTGTATGGCTACGGTTCTGATCCTCTGTTTAGTACCATGTTTAGTGGCTACGCTCTGTTTGCTCTTATTACTTCGGTGATAGGAGGATTTAGCTATTTGTGGTCGCCTAGGTTTTATCCACATAATACTTTAGTTTATGATTATTGTCGATTATGCTTTCTATGCTTTGATTTGTTTAATGTTTACGATATCGACCTTTATCGTATTGTTTATACTATTCAGTTTTTAATGTATTTCCAATTATTAAATGCCTTGCTTAGGTGGTTATCTTTTCGAGACATTTATGCTTTAGGAGACTGCTCGTTTATCCGTCTTGATATTTATGTTCGGACTTTCGATTGTTTTAGCATGTTCCATTGTCATCATTGTTTAGACTGTTTATCCGGTTTTTCGATGATCTCGTCTGGTTTTATGCATGTTCTTTTATTTCATATTATTTGTTTATTTGCTTGCCAGACCGTCGTGTCTGACCCTTTTCGTTTGGTGCCAGTTCCTTCTCTTTTCTGTTTGTAGGTGTTTGATCAGAGGAGGCGGTGGGACCGCCGGTCTGACGTGAGAGGCTGCCCGTTGATATCATTTAGATGTCAAGTTTGGCACCGGAGTTCGTATCAAATATTGAGGGTAGTATTTCTGTTTAGTTGGATATTGTTGTATGGCTTCATTAGCCTTTTTATTGGGTTGTAATTAAGACACTTGTTAATTGTAATTTGAATATGGGAAATAATAGATTTGTTACTACCAGCTCAGTGTATTGTGATTGATGGCTTGTGATATTGGTTGAGTGCGACACGGAACCCGATGGCCACGGATTCCGGGTTGTAACACCATGTTTAGCTTCCGCGATAAATATTCTCTGATTATGTTGGGATGTGATTATCCTCATTCACGCGGATCTTGGGAACTATACAAAAAGTTTCAAATTATTCCAAAATTTCGCACCCCGAGATCGGTTCGCTGCAGGTCCCGGTTTCGGGGCGTGACAGGCACAGCAGCCGAGCCTGTCTTCTTTGTAGCTGGGCAAGGACAGGATGCGAACCCTGTCCTTCGCCTGTTGCAGCGAAGCTTTGAATTTTTGGAGTTCGGCCCCTGTAGAGATGAAGGGTCAAACTGCAGGTTTGTAGGCCTTAGCAGGTGCTTGCATGACTTGATTTTGGGCTTGTAGGAACAAGCCGGCTCATGCTAGGTTGACTTGAGAGTTAGATTGGAGATGGGTCTCTCCTCTTTCATTTAGGAAGAGGGTAGAACTGGTTCTCCTTGAGTGGGGCCAGGAATGCTGGCTTAGTGGATGTTTGGGACCTTCTTTGTTTTAGTGAAGGTCTTGGGGACCCAGTCTTGGGATAGACCTGGCCGTTTGCGGGTCGAGGCTTCGTGGGGCTGCCACGGGCTTCGGGCCTTCTAGTGCTCGCCTTTGGTGTCACGGTAGTGACACGTTGAGAGGCGAGTTTTTGCTTCTTGGAAGGAGCAGTTTGTTCCTCGAGAAGTGGGAATGGTTCCAGCATCCCAAAGACAATAGTCCAGGGAGTCGAGGTCGACCCGGAGCTCAGAGAGTTGCCGAGGGAGTTGACGCTTCGGCAGCTGATGGGGTGCTTGTAGGTGCGCGTAGTTTGCTTCTATTGAAGCATGAGTTGGTGCTTGTTCTCATCGAAAGTAATGGTAAGCGATGCTGCCATTGTTAGTTTTTTTTTTTTCAAAAAATTTCTGAAGCAAGACCACATCCATTAGTAATCACAAGAATATAATGATCATAAATGGGAAGTTCTATGGTTTTGTCTTTTCAAATCGCTCGAGGGAGATGACCCAAGCAATATGAAGAAAGCAAAAGGCCATAGAGGGTACAATTGTTCTGATCGCAGGTATGGTAAGCCCAGAATGAGCGTCCCAGTGACTGCTAGAAGTAATTGTGAACTTAAATTCGACTTATCAAGAAGCAAAGCTTGCTCGAGGTAAGAAGAATATAAAGTTGGAGTTACAAATGTGCCGGTCGCGAATACAGTAGACCCTGAAAGGCTGTACTAGTACCGCTAGACACAAATGTTTGGAGACCGCATCCATGAGATGAGATTCCCTGTTTTGAAAGGTCAAGATTGGATTCATCAAAGAGAGCAGATGGTATTCCAATCCAAATACGGTCTCAGTGATTTCCGCGAGCGCCAGTATTCAGAAGGAAATGAACCATAATTTCTCGGATCTGAATCCGAAAATGACGAGTTTTTTTTTTTTTTTTGAAAGGGCAATATCGGGTTCATCAAAGAGAGCAAAAGGCACTCCAATCTGAACCCGAAAGGCCAATATCGGTCTCAGCGATTTCCGCGAGCGCCAGTGCTCAGAAAGGAGAAGACCAAGATTTCTCCAATCTAAACCCAAAATGATGGAAGTTTTTTTTTTGAAGATTTTTTTTTCAAGATTTTTTTTAAAATAATCTTTTTTTTATTTTTTTTAAGATTCTTTTTTTGAAAATTTTTTATTTTTTATTTTTTATTTTAAAATTTTTATATTTAAAAATTTTATTTTGAAAAAATTTTATTTAAAAGACGAGAGAGTACACATAGGCCTCCTAACCCGGTCTTATGAAATCTCGATTGATAGAGTTACCCCCAGGTAAGGGTAGGATTACTTAATGAACCCGTTTGGAGGACCCTTGCCTAGAACAGTCAAGCTGTCTCCACACTCTGGACAAGGCTTTTCTTGAATCAACCATGATCAAAGAACGCAGTTGGTTTAACCTTAGTGTTCTATATCTTTTTTCTTTGTTTATATATATATATTTTAGATCTTCAATGAACTCATCGAAGAGAAACGATGGCCCAAAACCTTAGTCGAACAGGCTCAACATTTCTGCAAGCACGATGAATGATAGGAAAGGATCAAGGTTTCTCAATTTTGAATCCAAAATGAAAAATCTGATTTTTTTTTTAGATCTTTAATGAACTCATCGAAGAGAAACGATGGCCCAAAACCTTAGTCGAACAGGCTCAACATTTCTGCAAGTACGATGAACGATAGGAAAGGATCAAGGTTTCTCAATTTTGAATCCAAAATGAAAAATCAGATTTTTTTTTAGATCTTTAATGAACTCATCGAAGAGAAACGATGGCCCAAAACCTTAGTCGAACAGGCTCAACATTTCTGCCAGCATGATGAACGATAGGAAAGGATCAAGGTTTCTCAATTTTGAATCCAAAAATGAAAGATCTGATTTTTTGTTTTTTTTTCTAGATCTTTAATGAACTCATCGAAGAGAAACGATGGCCCAAAACCTTAGTCGAACAGGCTCAACATTTCTACAAGCACGATGAACGATAGGAAAGGATCAAGGTTTCTCAATTTTGAAATCAAAATGAAAAATCTGATTTTTTGTTTTTTTTTCTAGATCTTTAATGAACTCATCGAAGAGAAACGATGGCCCAAAACCTTAGTCGAACAGGCTCAACATTTCTGCAAGCACGATGAATGATATGAAAGGATCAAGGTTTCTCAATTTTGAATCCAAAAATCCGATTTTTTTTTGTTGAAAAGAGAAAGAGTTGAAATAAATTCAAAGAATTAGAAATTTCCAAAAAAAATCTCATCTCATTTTTTTAGACGCGGAATCCAACATAGGCCACCAATTAGAAAGTAGCCAAGGAATGAAGAAAAGAAGTATAAGCATAGAGCAATAGATATGATATGCAAATATTTCATTTTCTAGCATCATGTTCTCAAATGAACGAGTCCCACCTGGTGTGCCAGCTTGATGGACAGCACATTCTGGTCGGTTCTACCGAGGTCGGCGGACGTGGGAGTCCGTTGGATCCGACCCTTTCGTAACTGGGGGGAAAAGGTGTGCATCAACATTTTTTTTGTGTGGGTGTGCCAGATTTTCTATTTTTTACTTGGAATTCCAAGTGGTGATCAGGAGATCAACCTTCGTAAGTAAAAAAGAAATCAACTTCTTTCAAGTTTTCCATTGCACATATATTTAAGAAAAGAAACATTTTCTTGATTTGCCGTGAAAGGCGATTTTTTGGCATTTATAGCTGATTTTCACATTTATAGCCGATTTTTGGCGTTTATAGCCGATTTTGGCGTTTATAGCCGATTTACAATCCTTATCAATAATGAAAGACAAGAGTTGTGATTTTTGTCTCTTTTAAAAAAATACAAACTACAATGAAAAGCAAAGGAGGATCTAACTTCTCAGGAGATTGTGGAGGACCCGTTCAAATTGACGGTCGCAAGCCATATGTGGACTTCGCCATCATCCATGCAGATGAGAACAGAGGATGCTATTGATTCGCTTGACTTGGCTATAACCTCGGGTTTTTAGAGGACAAAGACCAAAAGGAGGTCCTATGTCCAATAAAAAGCCAAGTAGATGGGCTGAAAAGCCACATCTAAGCCATTTGGAGGCAGGAGGAGAAGGCAAGGAGCTTGGGGGGTGGTACCCCCCAAGGGACTTTTGTCACCTTGTAGCGGTGGTCGGTGTAGAACTTCCATAGAGTTTTCTCTCTTTCTTTCTCTGGATTTCTATGCTTTTTTCTGATCTGGGATCTGTCTTCTTTTTCCGATGATCTCTGTGATTTTTCCAATCTAAAATTCTTTGGAATGCTCTCCTATTTATAGGCTTTTAGGTAGCCATTTAGGAGGGTTTATGAGCCTTAATTGTCATAAAGCTACATAAAGGGAGGAGTTTTAAGATTGAATTCTTTATTTTGTAACTCCTTTTTCTTGGCTTCTGATTGGCCGGAGGAGATTGAGGGCATTTAATCGCCTCTAATCGCCATGATGGGAGGAGTTTCATGGGTTAAATGCCATGAATCTCTTGACTTGTAACTCTCGGATGCTTGCTTCTGATTGGGCCATCCAAATAAATGGATTAATGACTGTAATAAAGCTAGTCAATTAATCGCATTAAGTGGTCGCCAAGAAGTTGAAGAGTCGCGGGCCGTGCCGCGTCTTTTGGGATTCTTCTGGCGATGATCAATGATGGATCTTCATGTAGATCGGCATCAAATGACCATCTAACTTCAGGTATTGGTTGCCAACGGTGGGTCGGTGCCATCTGTCCTGTCGATTTCTCGATCGGTCGGGTAGAAAGCACACTTTTTTTGGTTGACCGGTTGGCGATCAATGTTGATTGCGATACTCTTGATGATTGACCCGTGTTTTTGATGGATGTCAGAGGATTTGGTGTCTCAAAAGTATGAATTTTGGAAAATACTAGAGGCCGGACGCTTCGAATCGCGAAAAAACGGCAAAAAATGGAGTTTTCGGGGCCCTCCCGGTGATCCCGGGCTCTAGGGTCGCAGGGGCCTGCGACCCTGGGCCAGGGTCGTAGGGACCCTGGGGGGTTTTCCCCCCTTTTGTCCCGTTTTGTGTCCATTTTTGCTGTTTTTTTTTTCTTCTGTATTTTTCCTTGACATTTTTGATCATTTATTGGCTTGATTTCCCTGTAGAAAACCTGATGAGAATCCTTGCATTTTGTTTTGCAAAGTTTCCAATTTTCTGAGAAAGTCGAAGACTTTGTCGCGCAGAGCTGCCGATTTTCCGTCAGAAGCTGAAACTGGGTCAAACGATGTCAGAATGACCTGAAATTTGGGGTAAACCCTACTGAGCAATAAATAAGACCAATCGTAGGCTTTTGTTTGAGTTTTGAAGCCGTTTGGGGTCCTATCACCAGTAGACTTGCTCTTGTCGCGATGAAGATGTCGCGGCTTGATGTGCGGTCAACCGATGTCCGATTGACTTGAAATTTGACAGTGAACCTATTGGAGTCATTTTAAGATGATCCATAGGCTCTGTCTTGGAAACCATGGTCCCGGGGAGCTTCACCACCGAGAGGCCTGATTTAGCTGTTCGAGGGTTGATGTAGGGTCAAACGTTGTCGGTTTGACTCGGAACTTGACGTGGAGCCTTTTGGATGTATTTTGAGACCATCCATCGGCTCTGATCGAAGATTTGGTGTCTATGATGCTTTTGCCGCCGGGAGTTCCTTTTCAGCTGCCGGAGAAGCAAAGTTAGGCCAAATGATTTTGAAATGGCCCGAAACTTCTTGTGTACTCCTCTTTTGGCTGTCTTGAAGGATTTTGTAGTTTTTGTTTGATTCTGACAAGATTTGATTTTTTGGATGTAGCATTGCCTATTTATGGCAGGTTGTGACTTCATGTAGCTCTTTGGATCTTGAAGAGGCAATGTGACATTTTTGGTGTCAACAGGTACTCCTTGGGTGAATCGAATATCTAGTGTGGTGTGCATCTGTCATCAATTCTGACTTGATGTCTTGAACATCTGGCACACACAACCTATCCTTGCAATACAAAACTCCCTTAATCAATCTAAACTATGGCTTGTCATCCATATGTTCAATGATTCTTTGCAACTCTGGATCAACCTTCTGAACTTCCTTGATTCTATTCACTATCTCAAGCTCCCAAACCCCCATAGTAGCAACTAGGACTTTCTCATTAACTGGCCAGACTTCCACATCCATATCTATGAACTGCTCCATCCATCTCCATTCAGGCATTATACAACCACTGAATGCTGCCTTCCAACTAAGAGCATCTGCTACCACATTCACCTTTCCAGGATGGTACTTGATCGGAAAATCATAATCCTTTATGTATTCCATCCATCTCCTCTGCCTGTTATTCAAATCACCCTGTGTAAATAGGTATTGCAGGCTCTTGTGATCTGTGTGCACCTCAAATCTCTCACCATACAAATAATGCCTCCACAATTTTAATGCAAACACCATTGCTGCTAGCTCCAAGTCATGTGTGGCATATTTCTTTTCATGATCCTTCAATTGCCTCGACCCATAAGCTATCACTTTCTCATGTTGCATGTGAACACAACCTAAACCAATCCTTGATGCATCTGTAAAACTCATAAATCCTCCACTTCCAGCGGGTAAGGCAAGTATTGGTGCTGTAGTCAATCTGGTCTTCAGCTCTTGGAAACTCTTTTAACACCCTTCCATCCATACAAACGGAATATCCTTCCTGGTCAACTTATTTAACGAAGATGTTATGGTAGAGAATCCTTTCACAAACCTCCTTTAGTAACCTGCAAGTCCAAGGAAACTACGAATCTCTGCTACATTCCGCGGGTTACTCCAATTAACAGCTATTGCAATCTTCTTGGGATCCACTGTCAGTCCTTCCTTAGAGATAATGTGACCCAAAAATGCCACTTGCTCCAACCAAAACTCACATTTGCTTAACGTAGTATACAGTTGGTTATCCCTCAAAAGCTGCAAAGATGTTCTCAACTGATGCTCATGCTCCTCCTTAGTCTTTGAGTACACCAATACATCATCTATGAAGACGACCACAAACTGATCCAAGAAAGGAGCAAATGCCTTACTCATCAATGCCATAAATATTGCTGGAGCGTTCGTCAACCCGAAAGGCATCACTAGAAACTCAAAATGTCCATATCTCATCCGGAATGCAGTCTTAGGAACATCCTCCTTTCTGACTCGCAACTGATGGTAACCGGAACGCAGATCTATCTTTGAAAAGAATTGGGCTCCCTGCAACTGATCGAATAGCTCATCAGTCCTCTGTAACGGGTACTTATTCTTAACAGTCACCTGATTCAAGTGTCTGTAATCAATACACATCCTCATAGTCCCATCCTTCTTCTTCACAAATATCACCGAAGCTCCTCACGGTGAAACATCGGGCCTAATGAAACCCTTATCCAACAGATCTCCTATCTGAGGTTTTAACTCCTTCAATTCTGCTGGTGCCATCCTACATGGGGCCTTCGAAATAGGTGCTGTCCCTGGTTGCAATTCTATCGTGAAATCCAACTCACGAACAGGTGGCAAACCAGGAATCTCATCCGGAAACACATCCGGGAATTCTCGCACCACTGGAATCTCATCAACAAACTTGGAATCCTTGCTTCCGCAATAAATGCGATAAACCCTTCACAACTGCTCCTCATCAACCGCTCTGCCTTCAATGCAGAAATCATCCGAGTAGAGATGGGCTTTTCAGCTCCAATAAACTCAACACTATAGTCTGCACTCTGCAACTTCATGGTCTTGTTAAAACAATCTAACACCGCTCGGTTCGCTGCTAACCAATCCATACCAAGTATCACATCAAACTCCGCCATTGGTAAGATGATCAAACTGACGGTCAGCTTAACTTCACCAATCTGAATACTACACCTAGGGTAGATAACATTACAAGATACATGTCTATCTACAGGGGTGGCTACTATCAAATCATATGGTAGTATCTCTTTATCCTCCACCAAATGCAGTGCAAATGCTGGTGCAACAAACGAGTGTGTGGATCTAGGATCAAACAGAACTTTAGCATCAAATCCACAAACTAATAGTGTACCTTCTATGACATTCCATGCAGCCTCTGCTTCCTCATGCATCAGAGCATAAGTTCTCCCTGCCTGCTCGGGACGCCGCTGATGATACTGCTGCGGTGGTCTCTGACCACGACCCTGGAATCTGGGTGCTGGGGGTCTCTGCTGATATCGCTGCTGAGGTACTAGAGGAGGCTGAGGTGGTCGCTGAGGTGGTCGGACGATCATCTGCTGCTGCTGCTGTTGTGGCCTGGCCTGTCCAGGAGGCATCTGTCTCAACGGCTGTGCAGAGTGTGGTGGCCTGGGCACCGGAGCTGGAAATGCTGGTGGTGCCACTTCTGTCTTCCCTGGGCAGAAACGAACCTTATGCCCAGGGTCTCCACAATGGAAACATGCTCCTGACTGCTTCCTGCAATCCTGACCATAATGACTCCCTCCACAATGAATGCAAGTGACTCGCTGTGGCTGCTGTCGGAATGTAGGCTCAAACCGTAGGCTCTTAAGTGCTGACTGCTGATAGTACTGAGAAGAATAAGAAGAACCCTGTGACTTGGGCTGAGGAATCAATGCCAAGATCATCTGCTGCTCCAATACAATCACCTCTTTCAGGGACTCCTCTACCCAATATGCTTCCTTGATCACATCATCATAGTCGGTCAGTCTGCTGCGCTGAACCTGCATTTTGATGTCTGCTCGCAGTCCCTTGATAAACCTCCGAACTCTCTCTGATTCAGGCTTAATCAGACTCTCAGCAAATCGGGATAGATGGGTGAAGGCAATCTCATAATCTTGTACTAGTAGATCACCCTGCACCAGTCTCTCGAACTCTTCCATCTTTTGATCCCTGTAGTGTTTCAGGATAAACTTCTTCTGGAACTGCTCCGTGAAAGTCTTCCAGGCTACCTCTTCTTCAATTGTCTCATATGGGTGCTTGATGGTCTTCCACCATCTTTCTCTACGTCACGAAACATGTGAGCTGCAAGCTGCACCTGCTGGATACTCGTGCACCGAAACACCTCATAAATTTTCTCCATCTGAACTACCCACTCATCTGCTACAGCGGGGTCCTCAATGCCATGAAACTCAAGTGGAAATCTCTTCCTGAATTTCTCAACCAACTCGTTTAGGTCATACTCTTTTGCATGTGGCTGACCCACCTTCTGTACGACCTCAAGCATCTGTGCTTGGAATACAGCTTGATCTTCATTCTACTTTTGGCTCTGCTCAGCCATATCTTTTTGGGACTGGATGAATGATGGACCGCGCTCCAAATGCTCGGTTCCTACCGAGGTCGGCGGACGTGGGAGTCCGTTTGGTTCCGACCCTTTCGTAACCAGGGGGCAGGGGCGTGCATCAACATTTCTTTTTTTTTGTGTGGGTGTGCCAGATTTTCTATTTTTACTTGGAATTGCAAGTGGTGATCCGGAGATCAACCTTCACAAGTAAAAAGGAAATCAACTTCTTTCAAGTTTTCCATTGCACATATATTTAAGAAAAGAGACATTTTTCTTGGTTTGCCGTGAAAGGCGATTTTTTTTGGCATTTATAGCCGATTTTGGCGTTTATAGCCGATTTTTGGCGTTTATAGCCGATTTTGGCGTTTATAGCCGATTTACAATCCTTATCAATAATGAAAGACAAGAATTGTGATTTTTGTCTCTTTTGAAAAAATACAAACTACAATGCAAAGCAAGAAAAGGAGGATCTAACTTCTCAGGAGATTGTGGGGGACTCGTTTAGATTGACGGTCGCAAGCCATATGTGGGCTTCGCCATCATCCATGCAGATGAGAACAGAGGATGCTATTGATTCGCTTGGCTTGGCTATAACCTCAGGTTTTTAGAGGATAAAGACCAAAAGAAGGTCCTATGTCCAATAAAAAGCCGAGTAGACGGGCTGAAAAGCCATATCTAAGCCATTGGAGGCAGGAGGAGAAGGCAAGGACCTTGGGGGGGGTACCCCCCAAGGGACTTTTGTCACCTTGTTGCGGTGGCCGGTGTAGAACTTCCGCAGAGTTTTCTCTCTTTTCCTTCTCTGAATTTCTGTGCTTCTGTCTGTGATTTTCGTTGTCTGTCCCTGTCTCTGTATCTGTCTCCTTTTTTCTTCTTGGAGAGCTCTCCTATTTATAGGCTTTTAGGTAGCCATTTAGGAGGGTTTATGAGCCTTGATACTCATAAAGCTGCATAATGGGAGGAGTTACAAAATTGAATTGTTTATTTTGTAACTCCTTTTTCTTGGCTTCTGATTGGCCGGAGGAGATTGAGGGCATTTAATCGCCTTTAATCGCCATGATGGGAGGAGTTTCATGGGTTAAATGCCATGAATCTCTTGACTTGTAACTCCCGAATGCTTGCTTCTGATTGGGCCGTCCAAAGAAATGGATTAATGACTGTAATAAAGCTAGTCAATTAATCGCATTAAGTGGTCGCCGAGCAGCTGAAGAGTCGCGGGCCGTGCCACGTCTTTTGGGATTCTTCTGTCGATGATCATCGATGGATCTTCATGTAGATCGACATCAGATGACCATGTAATCTCAGGTGTTTGTTGCCAACAGCGGGTCGGTGCCATCTGTCCTGTCGATTTCTCGATCGGTTGGGTAGAAAGCACACTTTTTTTGGTTGACCGGGTGGCGATCAATATTGTTTTCGATACTCTTGACGATTGACCCGTGTTTTGGACGGATGTCAGAGGACTTGGTGTCTCAAAAGCATGAATTTTGGAAAGTACCAAAGGCTGGGCTCTTCGAATCGCGAAAAAAACGGCGAAAACCGGGGTTTCCGGGGCCTTCCTGGCGACCCCGGGTTCCAAGGTCGCCGGCGACCCTGGGGGGGTTTTCCCCCTTTTGTGTCCCGTTTTGTGTCCGTTTTTGCTGTTTTTCGATTCTTTTTTCTCCTGTACTTTTCCTTGACATTTTGACCATTTATTGGCCTAATTTCTTTATAGGAAACCTGATGAGAATCCTTGCATTTTATTTTGCAAAGTTTCCAATTTCCTGAGAAAGCCGAAGACTTTGTAGCGCAGAGCTGCCGATTTTCCGTCAGAAGCTGAAACTGGGTCAAACGATGTCGGAATGACCTGAAATTTGGTGTGAAGCCTCCTGAGCAATAAATAAGACCAACCATAGGCTTTTGTTTGAGTTTTGAAGCCGTTTGGGGTCCTATCACTAGTAGACTTACTTTTTGTCGCGATGAAGATGTCGCGGTTTGATGTGCGGTCAACCGATGTCCGATTGACTTGAAATTTGACAGGGAACCTATTGGAGTCATTTTAAGATGATCCATAGGCTCTGTCTTGGAAACCATGGTCCCGGAGAGGTTTGCCGCCGAGAGGCCTGATTTGTCTTCCGAGCGTCAAACTATGGTCAAATGTTGTGGAAATGACCTGAAATTTGACGTGTAGCCCTTTATAAGCATTTTGAAGCCGTCCATGTGCTCTATCTGATGAGTAATGGCCTCGGTGGTTCTCGCCGCCGAGAGGCTTGATTTAGCTGTTCGAGGGTTGATGTAGGGTCAAACATTGTCGGTTTGACTCGGAACTTGACGTGGAGCCTTTTGGAAGTATTTTGAGACTATCCATCAGCCCTGATCGAAGATTTGGTGTCTCCGATGCTTTTGCCGCCGAGAGCTCCTTTTCGGCTGTCTGAGAAGCGAAGTTAGGCCAAATGATTTTGAAATGGCCCGAAACTTCTTGTGTACTCCTCTTTTGGCTGTCTTGAAGAATCTTGCAGTTTTTTTTTATTCTGACAAGATTTGATTTTTGGAAGCAGCATTGCCTATTTATGGCAGGTTGCGACTTCATGTAGCTCTTTGGATCTTGAAGAGGCAAAGTGACATTTTTGGTGTCAACAAATGCCCCCTCGAGGTACAGCGACGAGTTGCTTAACTTTTGTAGTCGATGTGCCTCGAAGAGATTTTCGAAGGAGAGCCTGTGACTTGACCAAGAGTCTTTGAGCAATCTTTCTTTTTGGTATTTGTAGCCTTTTGAGCTTCCAGGGGAATTTTATGGTAGTGAAAGGGATCACGTACCATCTCGAGGCAAAGTTTTGAAGATGACATCAGGGATGTGGATTTGGGTTTTGACCTTGTGACCTAACAGGCTATATGTGGCAGGTTAGGGGGTCGGGTTTTGGTTTTGATCGTGTGACCCAACAAGCTGTATGTGGAATGTTGGGGGATCAATTTTGGTTTTGATCTTGTGACCTAACAGGCTGTATGTGGCAGGTTAGGGGATCAGGTTTTGGTTTTTGGTTTTGGTCTTGTGACCTAACAGGCTGTATGTGGCAAGTTAGGGGACCAGGATTTGGTTTGATTTTTGTGGAATGTCAATTTCAAGATTTTGGCTCAATTTGGTAGATGAGGCTGGATGGTTTGATTTTTGGAAGCTCATGGGGCTTGGAATTTTCTTTGTATGGTCCAATCAACTCAAAAAAGGCATGGAACCATTTTTGTATGCTCTTGGTAAGAGGGATTTCTCTTTGACTAAAAGCCCAAAATTTTTTTTTTTTAAGTGCCTAGTTGGTCAAACCTGGCTCATATGGGCTACCCATGGGACCTTAAGCTTTTGAAATGGCTTAGATCTCATATGGTGTCATTTTTGTAAAGAATATCCAAAAATATCTCATTTGGATAGAGAATATTTAAGAATATCTTTACTTGGAGAGAATCTCTCATATTCCCTTTATTTTGAGATAGGATATCTCAAGATATCTTTCTTTTGGGAAAGAATCCTTCATCGATTTCTTTTTGGGAGAAAATCCTTCAAGATATCTTTCTTTTGGGAAAGAATCTTTCTAATCTCTTTCTTTTGGTAAGGTTACTAGTTAGTAACACTTACCTCTTTCTTCTTTCCTTCTTTGGTTTGCTCTCCTCTATAAAAGCAAGGAGAAGGTTGGATCTCTTGCTCTTATTACTTTCTTTTGCAATAATCTCAAGAGGGCTTCAAGACCAAGAGTTCTTCTTCTTCAAGATCTTCAAGACTTTTCTTCTTCTTCTCCATCAATGGCATCAAGTAAGTTCCCCCTTTTTTTTCAAGAAAACTCCATTGTAGGAAAAATAAAGTTCTTTCTTTTTTTTTTTTTGTTTCTTTTTCTTTTCTTCTTTTTCTTTCACGTGTTTGCTTCTTCTTTTTTCACACGTTTTCTTTTTTTTTTTTTTGCTTTCTTTTCTTTTTCTTCTTTTCTTTTTTTTTTGTTTTGTTTTTTTTTTTTTTTTTGTTGTTTGTGGTCCGTACGGACAGATCCGTACGGATCTGGCCGTACGGCCACATGGCCTGTGGGCCACGGCCTGTGGGCCATCTCCCTTTTTTTTTTTTTTTTTTTTGAGAAAGTTTCTTTTCTTTTTGTTTTCTTTCCCTTTTTTTTGAGAAAGTTTCTTTTCTTTTTTTTTTTTGCTTTCTTTCCCTTTTTTTGAGAAAGTTTCTTTTTTTTTTTTTTTTGCTCATCATGATAATGCCCCGCTTTTTTTTTGGCAAACCTAGATGTTCATGCATGCATTCAATTGTAAATTAAATTTATAGCATGATGTGATAGCATACCTGAAAGTTTTCGCAATTTTGGGAATTTGGAGCTCGCAGTGATGTTGAGCCCTTCCTGATTTTGCGGAGACTTTGAGGTTTCGAAAGTTTGGAGTTTCGGAGCTCGCAGCGATATTGAGCCCATCTTCAAGCTTTCTTATTTCTTTCGGGATAGTTCCTTTTCTTCGGAATTGCCCCGTCATCATGTCAAAATTTCGCCAGATTTTTTTTAGCGAGATTCTGTCATTTTGATGTTTGATCTTTTTCTTTTCCATCCTTTTCAGGTGGTTCCTCCAGAGCGAACAAGGGTAAAGAGCCTGCTACAAGCGTACCTCGTCGATCTTCTAGATCTTCTAATCCGGCCGTTCAGCAGGCTTTTGAGAAGGTCCAGTATGTTGAGAGAAATCTGGAAGAGTGCGACTCCCTCAACAGAGATGAGATGAGGCAGCGACTGATCGCTCTCAAGGGAGAGGAATTCTATAAGATCATGGTAAGCAGTTGTCCATGGTTGATGGAAGATCAGAGCGTTTTGCCCAAGCCTACCTTCTTTGGTGATGCAGTCCCTGATGACATGACATACCAGAGGAGATGTTTTCAGTTTTCTTTCACAGCAGATGGTGAGAAGAAGACTGTTGTTACCTGGTCGACGTTTGATCGCACCGTCTCGATTCTGAGCCTTGCCCCCACGTGCCCTAAGAGGGAAGATCCTCCAAGTTGGGTGAGAAGGACAAATGTAATCAAGACCGGGGTTTTTGTTGGCGGTTCTCCTGGATATACGGAGAGGTCGCCTGTTGACATGGACCTGTTGATGCCATCCAGCGGCTACCAGGGCTCTGATTATCCGTCGGTCGATTAGAGACCGGTGGGCCTTGGTATTTTCAGTGGTGACGGCAGCAATTGGATCAAGCCTTTTCGACTTCGAGGCCGTTTCAATGCCGACTCCGAATGGAAGTCGTGGACTGATCGCGTCCTGCTGATTGGTGGCGCCGTTTTGAAGGAAGCCGGGATTTTTGATGCGGTCCGCGCCTTTAGGGAGACCGTGATCTTTTCCGATGAGGCCTTCATGGCTATGCTGGAGTCATTCCTCCCACAAACCAATACCTTCGTTGTGACGAATGGTGAGATTGGTTTTTTTTTTGAAGGAGCTGAACGCCATTACTGGATTGCCCATCCTCGGCAAACTCTATGAGGAGTTTATGCCGATTGATAGCGTCCTCGAGGGGCAGTCTGAGGAGTTCAGGCTTCTATACTTTCATCTCGTCGCCTTCTATGATTTTTTGAAGGAGAAGGGGGGTTTGAAAGTTAGATCCAGCAGTTGGAAGAGTTTTAGCTCTTCATTCCCCAACTTTTTTGATAGCAGGGAGTCTTCTGATAGCGTGACTCAAGAAGCCGGAGCTCAGGATCCAAGTTCAAAGAAGATCTTGGCCATGCAAGAAGAGTTGAGAGATTTCTGTGCAAGTACAGACGCCATATGTCCTGACATTGCACTGCGGAGAGATCTCGCTGTTTACCTCACTTATTGGCTTGGTGAGGCTGTTTTTGCTGGAGGAGATGGAACGCACATCAGGCCGCATTGTATTTTTCCGGCTTGTCAGATGGCGTTTGGAGAGCAGCTTGCTTTGGTGCCAGCTCTTTACTCCTACTTGTGTACCGAACTGCAGGCTGCTGCTTTTTTGGTTCGGCTTGGGCTTCCCATGAATAGGGTATTTTCAGCCCATATCTTTTATTCGTGGTATGTATACCACTGTCCTGGCTTCCATCGGCTGGGTGCGGCACAGGATGATGATCCTCTGATGATTCGACTGGCTAAGGGCAAAGCCATGTCCGAATCACTTTTGTTTGCCCGTATGAGGATCCGACGGCTCAGGGACATCGAGATGGGGCAGTCTTCAGTGAAGCTTTCTCCGGAGTTCTGGAAGAAGGCTTTTGATTTTGGTGCCTCCCGAGACTCTACCAGGGCGGGGTCGGGAAGGCATTATTCCTTGACAAATGTAGAGAGAGAGTGGCTTTTCAGCATACGTGTCGGCACGATGGTGTACCGCAGACATCTTTTCGTTGATATCCAGCCGTATGTACCCTCTCGCTTTGCTTTGCAGCTGGGCTTTTCTCAAGGCGTTATTGGAGCGCCTTCAAGCATGGTGAAGTGCTTTGGAGGCTTACAGGACGGGAGAAATGCATGGGCTTTCTATAGTGCTGAAGACACTACAGCCATGATTTCTTATCCTGTGTTGCTGACTTCCCGGACTGCCGGCTTTGCGAAGTGGTTCGCGGAGAGCTTTTCGGCATATCGGGGGCTTTCCAAGAAGGAGCTTGATGTGAAGCTGGCATCTGGAAAGGGCCTTGGAAAGTCGGATGGCGTCCGGCGAGAGGAAGTTTGGGCCTTCCTTTCTGGAGAGAAGCACAAGATAGGCTTTCTCGGTGACCAGGGCGTCATTGGTTCTGAAGCTGTTCGAGAAATACCTGATGAGGCTTTGGAGCAGCTAGAACAGGAGGAAGCCGAACTTGGCGCTTGGATGCAAGCGGCACAGAGGCAAGCTTCCGTGGAGTCTACTGGCAAGAGTAGACCATCCAGTGAGGAGTCAAGTGGGAAACCTGACTCTGACAGTGGGGCAGGTTCCTCTAAGAAGCGAGCTCGCCGGGGTAAGAGGGGGAGGAGTCATCATCATAGCAAGGGGCAGCATGAGGACTCTCCTGACTTGGAGTTCCTCTTATTATCGATGAGGATGTGCCAGTGGATGCTGACGAGCCTCCAGAGAAGAGAAGCCGAGAAGAAGAGACCGTTGGTGAAGGTATGATTCTTCCTTTTTCTCTTTCCATTTCTTTTCATGGGATTTTTTCCATGTTCTGATTTGCTTCTTGTTTTCTGCTTTTCTTCTTTTTTTTTTTTTTTTAGCAGAGGAAGACTTGGTGATGCCTGAGGTCCCAACCGATGAGGTGGTGATGGATCCTGTCGAGGCACCTGAAGAAGAACCGAGGGACTTTGGAGTAGATCCAGAATCTCCAATTGGTACGACTTCTTTTGCTCTTTTTTTTTTGTTTTTTTTTTTTTTTTTTTTTTTTTTTGAGTTTGTGACTTGGTTTGCTAACACATTTTTTTTTGTCAGCTGACTTGCCACAGGGTTCTGATGACTTTGAACCATCGATGGACGCAAATGTTGATGATGCTTTCGATGAGTTCATGGAGGAAGAGAGTGTTCCGCCAGTCGTCGAAGAAAGGTATTTTATAGTAATAACCCTGATAATGATTTTCAAACAGGATTATATTCATACCTTTTTGTGTTTCTTTGGCAGGTTTTGAAGTGACAGAGGAGGGTCCGTCGCTTCCAGAGCAAGGGATGCCAGAGGTTAATCCAGAGGTAGAGACTCCTGGGACCAGTTCTGACAATGTTGAGGAGATTCCTCGCGCTGAGATTCCTTCCCGAGCAGGAGCAGCTTCAACTGGAAAGAGTTCTTTTGTTACTCTTTCAACAGATGATGACATGAGCAGCCGACCAACGGAGTTGGGCGAATCTTCAGCTGGGCCATCTCTTCTTTTTGCGAAGAAGGTGGTGGTGCGAGTTCTGAGCTCTTGGATTGAGACTCTCTTTTCTGGGCACTTGGAAGCCGGATTTAGCATGATCCAGCATGTGCGTGAGATTCTCGGTGATGCTGAAGAGGCTGGTCTGGATGTCACAGATGCCAGGGCGATCGTTAATAGGATCATTGAGCTGGGTGACAAGTGGTTTGAGACCATGGGTTTTACTGATGATCAGTTCTTCAAGGAGATGTTCTTGGACCCTGCGGATAAGGCTCAATCTGACCTGGATTAGGCTACAGAAAGCAAGAACAGGCAGTCCGAGAGAGGAACTTCGAAGAGATAACCATCATTAGGCTGACACATGACCTTAACATCCTTGATAGGGAGGTCGATGAGGCCAGGAAACGTCTTGAGGATCTGCAGGCACAAGTCGCTGCCAAGTGGACTGAAATAACAGAGGCTCGTGAAAGGGAGACTGCTCTGATTCATCGAGTTGCGGATGCCAATCGAGTTCTCAAACGGAAGTCTGATGAGAACAAACAATGGAAAACCGCTGGAGGGAAGCTTCCCAGTGCAAAAGAAGGGTTACAGCCCACCCCAGCATCTCATGGCAGGTTCCTGAAGAAGCGTGCCTTGGAATCTTTGACGGATGAGGCCAAAAGCTTGCTTAAGGAGCTGAACTCTTGGCTGGAGACCATTTTTGATTGAGCTCCTGTATACAGAAACCATCCTTCTTTCTTTTTTTTTTTTGGTACCACTTGTATTTTTTTGGTACTTTTTTTTAGTGCTTGTGAACACTTTCTTTTTTTTTGGTACCACATGTATTTTTTTGGTACTCTTTTTTTTTTGTTATCCCTACGCTCACTTGAATCTTTTTGTGATAAAAGTAATTGCTAAATGGGATGCTCTTTTTTTTTTTTTTGTTATCCCTACGCTCACTTGAATCTTTTTGTGATAAAAGTAATTGCTAAATGGGATGCTCCTTTTTTTTTGTTATCCCTACGCTCACTTGAATCTTTTTGTGATAAAAGTAATTGTTAAATGGGATTTGATCAAAAGGTTGTCATTTTGTGAAAATCTTTTGTCAAGTGATTGTTTTGGCATGAAAACCAGGTTTTTTGTTTGTGGCATGGAAGCCAATTTTGGCATGAGAGCCAGCCTTTCTTGTGGCATTGATAGCCGAGTTTTTTTTTGTGGCATCTATAGCCAGTTTTGGTGGCATTGATAGCCGGTTTTTTGGTGGCAATTGATAGCCTGTTTTGTTTTGGTGGCATTGATAGCCGTTTTTTTTTTTTTTTTTTTTTTAAATCCAGTTTTTTTGTTTGTGGCATTGATAGCCGATTTTGTTTTGGTGGCATTGATAGCCGGTTTGTGGCATTTATAGCCTGTTTTGATGGCATTTATAGCCGGTTTGTGGCATTTATAGCCTGTTTTGATGGCATTTATAGCCGGTTTGGTTTTCAAAAAATGCAAGTATCGACTAAAAGTCGCCTCCCTGCTGAATGTTTTTGCAAGTATCGATGGAATGTCGCATCCTTGCTCATTCGGTTGCGAGTATCGATGGAATGTCGCATCCTCGCGGATTTGGGTGTAAGTATCGATGGAAATGTCGCATCCTTGCTTTTCAAAAATTTTGGTTTTGCGGGTACTGACTTGATGTCGTTTTCCCCACAATTTTTGAAATTTGTGGTTTTCTCGAACCTTTGAGTTATGGATATCAACTAAAATGTTGCGTCTCCATGGTATTTTAGGTTTTTTCGAACCTTTGGGTTATGGATATCAACTGAAATGTTGCATCTCCACAGTTTTGGATTTTGCAAGTACCGACGAAATGTCGCTTCCTTGCAATTTTGGAAGTGTGAACGTGGTTCGCTTGCTTCCTATTTGTGCGAGTATCGACTAAGCGTCGCTTCCTCGTGGTTTTTTGAAAAACCATTTTTTTTTTGTTTAAAGACACGAGGGTCATAAGTTTTGACCTAAAACCATTTTGGCGGTAAAAGGCAGGGTGGACTAGGGTGGAAATCCCTGAATCCGGATTTTGTTTCAAACCATGAATTTGGGTTCAAGGGCTGAAAATTTTGGTCAAGTTAGGGAAAGGTTCCAAAACTTGGATATATTTTTTTTTTGAACAATGAAACGATGAAAGTAAGCATTGTTTTAGATTTCTAGAAATTTCAACATTTGATATGAAAATTCTAAAAAAAAGGGTGGGTTTAGCGAGCGTGTACCTGGAAACCGGCTTTGGCCGTGCAGGCATTGCTCTTCCCAGTTGGGTAAGTCTTCAAGGGTAGTACCGCTTTAAGAACTTGCCGTTGATAGGCAACATACATCTGTCACCTTCCATGTTTAGGAGTGCGTATGCACCATTAGAGAAAACCTTGTCGATGACGTAGGGTCCCTCCCATTTTGGCTCAAATTTGCCTTTGGACTTGTGAGCGAAGACCATTGGTCTTTTTACCGCAAGAACCAAGTCACTCTTTTTGTAAGCGCGTTGCCTGACCTTTTTATCGAAAGATCTTGCCATACGTGCTTGGTAAAGTTCAATGCTTTGTTGAGCTTCGAGCCGTCTCTCATCGAGATTGTCCAGCTCATGGAGTCGCAATTTGACATTGCTTTCTTGAGTCATGTCATTTTGCAAGGATACCCTCAAGGAAGGAATTTTTACTTCCAAGGGCACGACAGCTTCGCATCCATAGACCAAGGAGAATGGTGTGCTATGGGTTGGATCTCGAACAGTGGTTCGATAGGCCCACAAAGCTTCGGACATTTTGTCGCTCCAGTCTCTTTTGTGACTAGAGACCATTTTTTGAGGATTTTGCAGAGTGTCTTGTTGAAAGCTTCTGCTAACCTGTTTGCTGCCGGATTGTATGGAGTCGAAGGACAGCTTTGGATTTTGTATTTGTCGCAGAACCTGTAGAATCGATGATCCCGGAACTGTGGTCCGTTATCATGGACGGATCTTTTGGGTATGCCGAAACGACAAATGATGTTGGTGCGCAGGAACTGAAGGACTGATGAGGTCTTCATTTCGTTAAACGCAAATGCTTCTGACCACTTGGAGAAGTAATCCGTAGCGGCGAAGATGAAGCGATGACCTTTGCTTGAAGGGGGAGAAATAGGACCTATGATGTCCATACCCCAGGCTTCGAAAGGCCATGGGATCGGTGTAGGATGCAGCCATTCTGGAGGCATGTGAATGTAATCTCCATGAACTTGGCATTGTTGGCAGCGCTTAGCAAATTGCATTGCGTCAGTTACCATGGTAGGCCAGTAATATCCTAACCTTTTTATCTGATCATAGAGCTTAGGTCCAGCCTGATGAGCTCCACAAAGACCAGCATGAACTTCTTTGAGTGTTTCTTCAGCCTCTTATTGTGACAAGCAGCGTAGAAGTACTCCGTTGAAGGATTTCCTGTAAAGGATTTTTGAAGGAATTTCCAAATGGAAGCTTGGGGTTCGCCTTTGGATGCTTACCCGTTCTTTTGGATCTTCAGGTAGGATTCCGAACATAATGTAATCAATGAACGGATCCCTCCAGTCGCCGATTGAAGTTTGAAGGATTGAAATCCGACTTCCGACCACTTGGTGGCATTCAGCAACTGCTTGGTGTGTGTTAAGAGGAGGAAGGATTCTCCTTTCGCACACTGTGATTTGCATGTTTTCCCCTTCCTGGATTGCCATGGATGCGGCAAGTCCGGCTAGGGCATCTGCACGTATGTTTTCACCTCTACGAATGTGGGTGATGTGACAGATGTCAAACTTTTGCAGAAGTGATTGTGCCTTGTTGTAGTAGGGCAACAAATCTGGCTTCCTGACTTCAAATTTCTGATTCATCTGGTTGACGATCAGTTGAGAGTCTCCAAAGACTTCTAGAATGGTGATACCGGATTCGATGGCGAGTTCCAATCCTAAGATCAGAGCTTGATATTCAGCTGCATTGTTTGTGCATGGTTTCCAGTAGCGAGAAAGCGTGTGGAATCATGTATTTGTCGGGGCTAACAAAGAGGATGCTAACTCCCGAGATCAGCTGTCTTTTTCATTTGTCCTGGTTGCACCGTCAAAGTACATGTCCCAGGAGGCACTTTTGTGAGAAAGTCTCCACATTGTAGACTAGTTCGTCTGGGAGATCATCTCAGAGTGGAGAATCTTTAGGCAATGGATGCTCTACGAGGAAGTCCGCTAGAGCTTGCCCTTTGATTGCTTTTTGTGGTACATACCTAATATCAAATTGTGACAGAAGGATGGACCATTTTGCCAGTCGAGCATTGAGAGACCCTGCCTTTGTGACAAGGACCTTCAAGAGGTTGACCCTCGAGACCAGGTAGACTGTGTTGGAAAGCAAGTAGTGACGCAGCTTTTGTACGGCGAACATCACTGCAAGACATTCTTTTTCGACTGGAGAGTAGCGATGCTCTGCACCTACTAGCATGTGGCTGAGGTAATATAGTGCAGCTTCTTTTCTTTGATCATTTTCTTGCGCAAGCAGAGCTCCCAGAGAGTGATCAAGGGCTCTTGTGTACAAGATGAATGGTTTTTCCAGTGGTAGGAGCAGCTAACACTGGAGGTTTTGTCAGGTATGACTTGATGTCTTGGAAAGCAGCTTCACAGTCAGCATCCCAGACAAAGTTTACACCCTTTTTCATCAACCGGGAGAATGGACGGCATTTCCCCGAAAGATTGGAGATGAACCGTCTGATGTAGGCCAATTTCCCTTGAAGCCCTTTGAGTTCTCTCAAGGTTCTTGGAGAGGGCATTTCTAGAATGGCTTTGACTTTTATGGGGTCAAGCTCTATTCCAGCTTTCCGAACTAAGAATCCGAGGAACTTACCCGACGAGACGCCGAAGAAGCATTTCAATGGATTCATTCGCAGTTTGTGTTTGCGAAGCCGGAGTGTAAGTGCTCTCATCAGACGATGCTTCGGAATAGCTATAATCCCGAATTATCACATTACAGGAAGCTCTGACGGGAGACGTTGCCTGATCGGAGTCAGACTCATCCTCGGATGTGAGAGGATCGTCTATCCAGCAATTTTCTCCATTTTCATGAGTTAAGGGAGGATGTACCTGGTGGTCTTCAGGGACTTCAGGCTCTGGATTGCGAGGAGGCTCGTTGACGCGTTCTTACCCTTGTTCTAGAGCGAGTCGCTGCAAGATCCTTGCATATTCTTCAAGATCAGGCATGGGAGCCGGATCTTCTTCTTCATCATCTCTTTGTGGCTCAACATTGTTGATTTCCACTGGAGTAATGAGAGGTGCTGGGTCAGCAGCATTTTCTTGTACAGCCTCTTGGTCTTCTTCATCATCAGACCAGGATCCTTGTGGCTGTAGGGGGTTATACCAGATTACTGGCATAAGATGAGACTCAGGAACCCATTCTTCATCGGAGAGATATTCTCCTGTTTCAAGGGACTCCTCCCACTCATCTGTGTAGTTGGATTCGAATCCATCATCGGTGTCGCTGGATTCGTATCCATCAATGGAGAATCCAACTACCGAATTGCAAGAGTATGATGCCTCCTGCATGGCTTCTTTGAATTGAGGTGGCATGAAATCACTGAGAGTGAATTTCCTTACCCCCTTTGAAGTCTCTGGAAGGGATGTTTTTGTTACCTCCAGTGAAGCGGTAGAGGAAGCCTCTGCCTTTTCTTTGACCTCTAGTTTTGGCTGGGTCTTCTCTTGCCGTTTGAGCTTGAGGAGATGTTTCCTAGCCTGCCTTCGTAGTTGAGCTGTAGGCTTTGTTTTCACGACCTCCCAATTTTCATCTTCCAGGAGATCGGGATGTACCCATATTGGTTGTCCGTCTGGTGTCGGGTAAGGAACCAGTCCCTCGGACGCTTGGATTGAGTTTATCACCTTGAAGGAAGTAGTGATCTTCTTCTTCGGTGATTTTGATGTTTGTCCACATGTCACCATATTGACGGAGGCAGACCCATAGTTTTTGTCAAAGGTGATGACTCCGTTTTTCCACATCTCGTTATTTTCTCTCACAACGAAGCATTGATTGAGAGGATGCGAGATCATCTGGTGGTATGGACAGTACCGAGGATCGTTGGTTTTGCCAACATCACCCGGACTTCAAGGTGAGCTTGCCGTTTGCCACAAGAGCCCCGAAGATTTCATCAACATCTTCATCAAACGGGTATTTCTTCTCTACTCGTTCTTTGAAGGCATCAGAGAGTTCAGGTCTCTTACCAACAGCTTTGTTTTCAACTTTCTTTGGTGGCTGAGGAGCTGACTTGGTCTGCACATTGAGGACCTCTTTCTTCTTTGGTTTTGAGGTCGTAATGGCGGTTGGCTCTTTTCTTGATGATTTCTGACTGTTGAGGTCCTTAATCACCGTTTCAGCTTCCATGGAAGCTTCTAGGAGTTCTCCCAGGTTTTTTGATTTGTTGCCGATGATCATGGAGCGGATTCTGGCTCTCATGTTGTTTCGGCAGATGTCGACTAGCGATGCTTGTGGCAATACATCAGAGCATTTGTATGCCATTGCTTTCCACTTGTGAATGAAGTCATATGTTGATTCATTCTCCCCCTGTTTTAGGCTGCACAGCTGAGCCATAGTAGCGGGATGATCTTCACCTTTGAAGTGAGTCAGGAAGCGTGTCTCTAGCATGGCCCAGTTTTGGATTGAGTCCTCCGGCAGAGTGGAGTACCAATCGAAGGCCGTACCTTTTAGGGTACTTGCAAAGAGGCGGATCTTGAGTGCATCTTGATCCGCGATAGCTCCCGTCAGGATCTTGAAGTGGATGACGTGCTGTCTGGCTGATCCTTTCCCCGTATATGTTGGAGAGTAGGATGCTTGAATTTGGTGGGGAACGGGACCGAGTCCATCCATAAGGGATATGGTGGCTTGATCCCATGCTCCTTGAGTATATCCTCTTCTTTTGCTTTGGCGAGGATACCGTCTACGTCCTTTTTGGTAAGGGCGCGTGACTCATTTTCTTCTCCATTTACCTTGTCGTTTTGATGATTCGGAGGAGGTTCATTGTTCGCCCTGATTTTGGAAGGCGAGGAGAAGGTTTTCCATCAAAGTTTCAATCCTCTGCTGGCCCTGTTCCAACTGCTGGATGCAGGTGATCGCATCTTCTGGAGGTGGATTGCGGGGTGGTGGCTCAGAATTAGTAGCCAAGACATTCATCCTTCGTGATTCGAACGAAGAAACTGTCCTGGTGACTGAGCTGGGGCTCATTTTTTTTTAAGAGGAGCTTGAGGAAGGATCACTCTGCTGTCCTTTGCTTGAAGGAGCAGGGGATTCTTCTGAATGTCTTCTTGTCCTGGAGACGCTGCGGGTCATCGGACGTCGGACATGGATTTTTGTTGCTGATTTTTGGCGCCTTCTGGTTTTTTCCAACCATATGGACTGCAGCAACTTGGTTGGGTCTTTCTTTTTCGACCCATTTGGGAGAGACTTGGAGTGTAGGAGGCTGGGTCCTTTGCTTCTCTAGTCTCTTTTACCGGTATGACGCGCGGCGGCATATACGACGAGCAATTTGAGCTTCGGTCAGCTCTGACTGGGCTTTGACGATGAAGGATATGCTCCCTCGGGCGCAGCAGCCGAGCCTGTCTTCTTTATAGCTGGGCAAGGACAGGATGCGAACCCTGTCCTTCGCCTGTTGCAGCGAAGCTTTGAATTTTGAAGTTCGGCCCCTGTGGAGATGAAGGGTCGAACTGCAGGTTTGTAGGCCTTAGCAGGTGCTTGTAGAGGCCTTGTGATGCATGACTTGATTTTGGGCTTGTAGGAACAAGCCGGCTCATGCTGGGATGACTTGGAAGTCGAGTCGGAGATGGGTCTCTCCTCTTTCATGTAGGCAAGAGGATAGAACTGGTTCTCCTTGAGTGGGGCCAGGAATGCTGGCTTAGTGGATGTCTGGGACCTTCTCTGTTTTGGTGAAGGTCTTGGGGACCAAGTCTTGGGGTAGACCTGGTTGTTTGCAGGTCGAGGCTTCGTGGGGCTGCCACGGGCTTCAGGCCTTCTGGTGCTCGCCTTTGGTGTCACGGTAGTGACACGTTGAGAGGCGAGTTTCTGCTTCTTGGAGGGAGCAGTTTGTTCCTCAGGAAGTGGGAATGGTCCCAGTGTCCCAAAGACGATAGTCCGGGGAGTCGAGGTCGACCCGGAGTTCAGAGAGTTGCCGAGGGAGTTGACACTTCGGCAGCTGATGGGGCGCTTGTAGGTGCGCGTGGTTTGCTTCTGTTGAAGCATGAGTTGGTGCTTGTTTTCATCGAAAGTAATGGTTAGTGAAGCTGCCATTGTTAGTTTTCGAAAATTTCTTAAACAAGACCACATCCATTAGTAATCACAAGAATATAATGATCATAAATGGGAAGTTCTATGGTTTCGTCTTTTCAAATTGCTCGAGGTAGATGACCCAAGCAATATGAGGAAGGCAAAATGCCATAGAAGGTACAATTGTTCTGATCGCAGGTATGGTAAGCCCTGAATGGGCATCCCAGTGACTGCTAGAAGTAATTGTGAACTTAAATTCGACTTATCGAGAAGCAGAGCTTGCTCGAGGTAAGAAGAATATAAAGTTGGTGTTACAGATGTGCCGGTCGCAATACAGTAGACCCTGAAAGGGCGTACTAGTACCGCTAGACACAAATGTTTTGAGACCGCATCCATGAGATGAGATTCTCTGTTTTGAAAGGTCAAGATTGGATTCATCAAAGAGAGCAGATGGTATTCAGATCTGAACACGGGCTCAGCGATTTCCGCGAGCGCCAGTGCTCAGAAAGAAATGAACCATAATTTCTCGGATCTGAATCTAAAGATGACGAGTTTTTTTTTTTTTTGAAAAGTCAATATCGGGTTCATCAAAGAGAGCAAAAAGCATTCCAATCTGAACACGGTCTCAGCGATTTCCGTGAACGCCAGTGCTCAGAAAGGAGAAGACCAAGATTTCTCCAATCTAAACCCAAAATGACGGAAGTTTTTTTTTTTGAAGATTTTTTTTCTTTAAAAAAAATCTTTTTTTTTATTTTATTTTTTTATTATTTTTTTATTATTTTTTAAGATTTTTTTTTTTGAAAAAATTTTTATTTTTATTTTTTATTTTAAATTTTTTATTTTTTAAAAAAAAATTTATTATTATTTTTTATTTGTTTAAAAGACGAGAGAGTACACATAGGCCTCCTAACCCGGTCTTATGAAATCTTGATTGATAGAATTGCCCCCAGGTAAGGGTAGGATTACTTAATGAACCCGTTTGGAGGACCCTTGCCTAGAACAGTCAAGCTATCTCCACACTCTGGACAAGGCTTTTCTTTGAATCAACCATGATCAAAGAACACAGTTGGTTTAACCTTAGTGGTCTATGTCTTTTTTTTTTATTTTATTTTATTATATATATTTTTTTAATGAACTCATCGAAGAGAAACGATGGCCCAAAACCTTAGTCGAACAGGCTCAACATTTCTGCAAGCGCGATGAACGATAGGAACGGATCAAGGTTTCTCAATTTTGAATCCAAATTGAGAAAAAAATTTTTTTTTTTATATATTATATATATATATTTAGATCTTTAATGAACTCATCGAAGAGAAACGATGGCCCAACCCCTGATCCGAACACGGTCTCAGCGATTTCCGTGAGCGCCAGTGCCCAGAAGGGAGAGGATCAAAGTTTCTCAATTTTGAATCCAAAATGAAAAATCTGATTTTTTTTGTTTTTTGTTTTAAATTTTTTTTTTTGAAAAGAGAAAGAGTGGAAATAAATTCAAAGAATTAGAAATTTCCAAACAAAAAATCTCATCTCATTTTTTTAGATGCGGAATTCAACATAGGCCACCAATTATAAAGTAGCCAAGGAATCGAGAAAAGAAATATAAGCATAGAGCAAAATATATGATATGCAAATATTTCATTTCTAGCATCGTGTTCTCAAATAAACAAGTCCCACCGGGTGGAGCCAGCTTGATGGACCGCGCTCCAAATGCTCGGTTCCTACCGAGGTCGGCGGGCGTGGGAGTCCATTTGGTTCCGACCCTTTCGTAACCAGGGGGCAGGGGCGTGCATCAACATTTCTTTTTTTTTGTGTGGGTGTGCCAGATTTTCTATTTTTACTTGGAATTGCAAGTGGTGATCCAGAGATCAACCTTCACAAGTAAAAAGGAAATCAACTTCTTTCAAGTTTTCCATTGCGCATATATTTAAGAAAGAGACATTTTTCTTGGTTTGCCGTGAAAGGCGATTTTTTTGGCATTTATAGCCGATTTTGGCGTTTATAGCCGATTTTGGCGTTTATAGCCGATTTTGGCGTTTATAGCCGATTTACAATCCTTATCAATAATGAAAGACAAGAATTGTGATTTTTGTCTCTTTTGAAAAAATACAAACTACAATGAAAAGCAAGAAAAGGAGGATCTAACTTCTCAGGAGATTGTGGGGGACTCGTTTAGATTGACGGTCGCAAGCCATATGTGGGCTTCGCCATCATCCATGCAGATGAGAACAGAGGATGCTATTGATTCGCTTGGCTTGGCTATAACCTCAAGTTTTTAGAGGACAAAGACCAAAAGAAGGTCCTATGTCCAATAAAAAGCCGAGTAGACGGGCTGAAAAGCCATATCTAAGCCATTGGAGGCAGGAGGAGAAGGCAAGGACCTTGGGGGGGGGGGGGTACCCCCCAAGGGACTTTTGTCACCTTGTTGCGGTGGCCGGTGTAGAACTTCCGCAGAGTTTTCTCTCTTTTCCTTCTCTGAATTTCTGTGCTTCTGTCTGTGATTTTCGTTGTCTGTCCCTGTCTCTGTGTCTGTCTCCTTTTTTCTTCTTGGAGAGCTCTCCTATTTATAGGCTTTTAGGTAGCCATTTAGGAGGGTTTATGAGCCTTGATTGTCATAAAGCTGCATAATGGGAGGAGTTACAAAATTGAATTGTTTATTTTGTAACTCCTTTTTCTTGGCTTCTGATTGGCCGGAGGAGATTGAGGGCATTTAATCGCCTTTAATCGCCATGATGGGAGGAGTTTCATGGGTTAAATGCCATGAATCTCTTGACTTGTAACTCCCGAATGCTTGCTTCTGATTGGGCCGTCCAAAGAAATGGATTAATGACTGTAATAAAGCTAGTCAATTAATCGCATTAAGTGGTCGCCGAGCAGCTGAAGAGTCGCGGGCCGTGCCACGTCTTTTGGGATTCTTCTGTCGATGATCATCGATGGATCTTCATGTAGATCGACATCAGATGACCATGTAATCTCAGGTGTTTGTTGCCAACAGCGGGTCGGTGCCATCTGTCCTGTCGATTTCTCGATCGGTTGGGTAGAAAGCACACTTTTTTTGGTTGACCGGGTGGCGATCAATATTGTTTTCGATACTCTTGACGATTGACCCGTGTTTTGGACGGATGTCAGAGGACTTGGTGTCTCAAAAGCATGAATTTTGGAAAGTACCAGAGGCTGGGCTCTTCGAATCGCGAAAAAACGGCGAAAACCGGGGTTTCCGGGGCCTTCCCGGCGACCCCGGGTTCCAAGGTCGCCGGCGACCTTGGGCCAGGGTCGCAGGGGTCTGCGACCCTGGGGGGGTTTTCCCACTTTTGTGTCCCGTTTTGTGTCCGTTTTTGCTATTTTTCGATTCTTTTTTCTCCTGTACTTTTCCTTGACATTTTGACCATTTATTGGCACAATTTCTTTGTAGGAAACCTGATGAGAATCCTTGCATTTTATTTTGCAAAGTTTCCAATTTCCTGAGAAAGCCGAAGACTTTGTCGCGCAGAGCTGCCGATTTTCCGTCAGAAGCTGTAACTGGGCCAAACGATGTCGGAATGACCTGAAATTTGGTGTGAAGCCTCATGAGCAATAGATAAGACCAACCATAGGCTTTTGTTTGAGTTTTGAAGCCGTTTGGGGTCCTATCACCGGTAGACTTACTTTTTGTCGCGATGAAGATGTCGCGGTTTGATGTGCGGTCAACCGATGTCCGATTGACTTGAAATTTGACAGGGAAGCTATTGGAGTCATTTTAAGATGATCCATAGGCTCTGTCTTGGAAACCATGGCCCCGGAGAGCTTTGCCGCCGAGAGGCCTGATTTGTCTTCCGAGCGTCAAACTATGGTCAAATGTTGTGGAAATGACCTGAAATTTGACGTGTAGCCCTTTATAAGCATTTTGAAGCCGTCCATGTAATCTATCTGATGAGTAATGGCCTCGGTGGTTCTCGCCGCCGAGAGGCTTGATTTAGCTGTTCGAGGGTTGATGTAGGGTCAAACGTTGTCGGTTTGACTCGGAACTTGACGTGGAGCCTTTTGGAAGTATTTTGAGACTATCCATCGGCCCTGATCGAAGATTTGGTGTCTCCGATGCTTTTGCCGCCGAGAGCTCCTTTTCGGCTGTCTGAGAAGCGAAGTTAGGCCAAATGATTTTGAAATGGCCCGAAACTTCTTGTGTACTCCTCTTTTGGCTGTCTTGAAGAATCTTGCAGTTTTTGTTTGATTCTGACAAGATTTGATTTTTGGAAGCAGCATTGCCTATTTATGGCAGGTTGCGACTTCATGTAGCTCTTTGGATCTTGAAGAGGCAAAGTGACATTTTTGGTGTCAACAATGAAGGCTGCCATGAATTGGTGAAATTGGTTCTCGACGCCATTCTGATAAGAACTACCCTCACCTCGGGTATTGTGTCTACCAGCCATACTCCTGTAAAATATTCAAGGTTAGTTCCAATATGCCCCAAGCTAACATCACAATGCTAGAAACAAAACTAAAAGATCAACCTACTGACTAACGAAATCCTCACACGCGTCCTATGGTTTCTACCATTTTCACCCTCAGAAACCATCCACTGCTTTGATACCATCATGTCACGTCCCCCGAACCCGATTAAAGAATAACCGAATCCGGAGAGTGAATTTTAGGACTAATTAAAATTTTTGTCCTTTGGGCCCACGGATCGTAAGTCCGCGGTGAGGATATAATATTTCAAGCCTCATATAATACAATAAACATTGAGTTCATAGAACTCTAGGCATATGGAATATCAGTCAATGAATAATAACTTCATTAAATTAAAGTTGCATAAAAGAATATAAACAGAACTAGTCAAAGAGTTAGTTATTACATTGGCCAACCCAATAAACAAGGCGAATAAAAGAAACGAGTCAATAAAATAAAGGTCCAACGAGAGAAATAATAAAAGAATAAATCTAAATGAATCCCAATGTATCTCTCTCGTGCCAGGAAGTGATGACGTTACTCTACGTCATCGGCACACCACTCTCGTGCCTCCTCTGCTGGTTGGAGATCCTCTAGGATCTCCTCACCGGTCTGCTCCTCATAGTAGTACTCACCTGAGGTGACTGCACACCAAGGAACAGAGTCAACGACATGTTGAGCAATAGATAAGCAATGCATAATAAACATGACATGCATCAAATGTAGAATAATGATAAGTACATGATTATCTGAATACAAGGTAAGCGAAGCTAGGCATAAAGCGAGATTAATAATCCATAAAAACAATCTAACAATAACCACTATCCATGCAATGCAAAATAAGAACAAGAGGGAGACTCCGAGGATGTCCAAAGCCAACTCCCGGGGTACCAGTAACAATCCAATCCAGACTACTGATACCAAAGTCTGGCTCTAGTAGGATCCTAGCTCCCGGTCCTAGGAATAGCAGCACGGTCCTAGCCCACTCCTAGTTATTCAACGCCATGGACGCGTCCAAAGCCGACTGCCCACCCCGACAACCGAGTAACCGGTTCGTCATTAAAACCCCAAACTGCAGATGGCCATCATATACAACAATAATAAAGTGGTTCTGACACAAGGACAAACAAGATAAGCAAGTCTGGCTAGTTTCATGTATAAGACAAGATCTTAGGGATTATCTCATTCAAGACAATACAAGACAAGTGATCCACGTGATAATCCCTTTCATTGCTAGACAGTCATGTTATCAATACAAGACACATGTTCCTAAGTATACTCTAAGTCAGGTCCAAGTCCTAAGTTCCATAAGAATTTATGTTTCATAATTTGTTAAGTGTTTTATGCCAAGAGAGTGTACAAGGAACATTAACAACGGATACAAGTCACAAGTCAAGGAGAAATTACAATCCAATCCTAGGCAAGTGGTGTCATCCATGTACCCCACGTGTTCTAACAGAGTACGTGTGGAAATTGGATCAACGATGCTCTTAAGGAAATTCCTTGGTGTACAATCATGTTAAGCATCTATTGAGACAATTACATACACATTCGGTTAAACCATGCATAATACACGAATACTTAGATAACCCATTGAAATCACACCAAGCCACGTGTTTCAATTTCAATCCCATTCATGGTCATGTGATAGTAGGTTAGAGGTTTCCAGCATCTAAGTCCCAAAATCCTAGGTTTCAATCTTAGTCCGAAACAACAAGGCAAAATGGCCAATTTTTGCTGACCCTCATGATGGTGTCGGTTGACCGACGTGATGGTCTCGGTTGACCGACACAAACCGAGGGCCAACCGACGGAACAGAATCCCATTTTCGCTCTCTGGTTTTGGAACCGAGGTCAGTGTCGGCTGACCGACCTGATGGTTATCGGTTGACCGATGCGAAGGTTGTCGGCTGTCCGACATTCAAAAGGCCAAAATATGGCTCTCTGGTTTTCTGACCGACACGAGGCTCGTCTGACTGACACCATGATGTCGGTTGGCCGACACTGAACCGACAGCTAACCGATAGTATGGAATTCGTACGGGTTCAGGCCGTTTCTGAGCACTTCCTTCCCAATTCGTTTTCCTCCATTCCCAAGCCTACCAAAAGGCTTTAACCTGCATAAAATAGAGCCTCCTGCTCTTCCCAACAATCCATTCCATCCATTCATTCCATTCCATTGAATTAAACATACAAATCTAAGCAACCTAACACATAATTTATTCATTTTCCTAAACATCTAACCTAACATGTATTTTCCAATTAAAATCAGAACAAGCTTGGAATTAAGGGAAATCTATCAAGAATCATAGCCAATCAAATGGAATAAACATACATGCTTATAAACGAAATGCATATCTACTTGCCTCAACCAAGAAGAAGATTGGAATTGGGCAAAACTTGAGGAGAAACCTTTCTACCTTGAAATCCACGATCTAAACCGATAAAACGAAATCCAGGAAGCCAAGAAGAAGAAAGGAAGGAAAAGAATTAAGATCAGACCTAATCTAACCAAAGAAATGATAAAGTGAAAATATGAGATTAAGAGAAGTCTTACCAAATTGGTACCGGAAGAAAGAGGGGATCGCAATGATGGAGAAAAGCGGTTCGGATCGCGGAGTTGATCTCTCTGGGCTAGAGTTCCAAGCTTGAAAAGAGATGAGGAAGAAGAAAGTGGCTGTGGTTGCTTTCGTTGCAGAGAACGAATAGGATTAGGGCTAATCCCTGATTAAAAAGAAGAGAAAGAGAGAAAAAGACTAATTTGCCCATTTAGTGGGTCCGGTTAAAGAATGGACCACTTAATGGGTTTCTGATCATCAGATCGCGACGAGTCAAGAGACAAAAATGATCAGCACGACGAGACCTTTCCAACAAACCCAAAATCACGACGTTTGGAATATTTCGGAAAAACACTCAATTTTTCCTAAATTGCAAACTACCCCCTGCTAAGATCAAACGAACTCGGAATCGAACGAAACTTCGTAGACACTGTTCTAATGCTAAAAGAAACTCGTTCATGATCTAAACCCACTTAAATATCTAAAATATAATTAATTATAATAATAACAAATTAAACGGGTCAGGGCTTGATATTGGGCCTAACTGACCCAGTAAGGTCACTGAACTTACAACTAAGGATTCCTTAGAAAGCTGGCTCCAACTGGGACTCGCGACCCCACATCTCATGTGCAATCTAGGCCCACAGTTAATTGCATATAACTCCACAATATAAATTCAATTGAACTCCAGTCATAGGAATATTACATAGAAGACCCTAGACTTCCACATTACCGCAAGTAGGCCCCTCTATCAATATCCATGGATCAATTGGACCTGCCTTCCAAACTTAGATCCATATCTTATTATCCTTGAGCCCAAACTAATTATAATGATCATAGGTACCTTTCCAATTAACTCTTAATCGGAATGGGTTTGCACTTACCAATGATAAATCCATTAGTTGGCACAATGGGATATTAGAGATAGATTTCATCTTGACTATTGAATGTTCCCACAGCTCTACTACCACGTACCCAAATCAACGAGGTGTTGACCTACAGTTGGCCTCAGTCATTGGTGGCTCAAAGCAAATGAATAGATAGAAACTTGAGTTCATTAATGTCTCAAGATTGCGAGCTTACTGCTAGGGAATTATGAGAGCAGACCTTGGCCAGTTTGGCACTTTACTTTTAAAATCAAGTGGAGTGAAGTGAAATAAAAAGTATGAATAAAAAATGTAGTGGGTTATGATGGTATTTTGTTTTTAGTTGTTGGGATAGAATATTGTTGACTTTTGGTATGGGAAATAGAGTTTTTTTGTCTTTTAGTGAGTAATTGTTGTTTCTTTTTGACTTTTTGTTGGAAAAGTTGGAGAGTTTATGAATAAAATATAAGCGACTTTTTGACATTACTCTACTTGACTTTACAAGTAGAAATACCAAACTAGCCCAAAAGTAAAGACAGTGTTTATAAGGTGCTTCTCATGGTCCTTCAATACATTCAATGTACCAGTACTATGATCCAGAATCTCTCATTCTGATGATCGAGACAAATCATATTATCTCATAGTAACCAAAGTATTGTAACCTTGTCAGTATGAGATGTCCAGTCTCATCACTAGTTGTGAAGATATTTAAGTATAAGATTTGTCACACATGTCTCCCGTATGTGGATCTCATCGATACACATGTGTTACATCTAATATACTTGTGGACTCCGGTTCATCTCATGAACCATCATGTCATTTGTATTGGTTATGTGCAAGTATATAGTAAATCACAATTCATCTCATGAAAGGAAAGCATGAATATACTGATAAATAAAGAAATTAATCAATTTATTATAGGGGTTTTGACCGTACAGGGTATAAAATACCCTGTATTCCTTGAAATGGTGTTGACCAAAAGTATATTCCAAATATGGGTATCATACTGAGAGCCTCTTTTTTTTCCACTTTTACCCTTTTTGTGCGATATCGCAAATATTTGCGATATCGCATAAACTGAAGAGTTATTATATAAGCTGCTCGTTTTCCCTCCCTTTTTTTCCTCCGTTTGCAGCAAAAAGTAAGTCGTTTTCCCTCATTATTTTCCTGTGGCTGTCTTCATCTTTATAGGAGGTTCTCAAAAGGATGAAGCAATCGCTCTTTCATTTCTCCAAAGGCATTTAAATGATTCTTCTTACATAATATTTGGACATGTTTGGAATTTTTTGTATACTCTGTCAAATGTTATGTTAAAAATAGTTGGGCATTGAGACGCCAAAAACTTATGGTCATGGAGATACTTTGGAATTTATTCTTAATTTTTTTGTTTGATTATATTAGATGAAACAAAAGATATGAAACGTCCTAAAAATGTATTTGCTGTAGCAATCGCTCTTTCATTTCTCCAAAGGCATTCAAACGATTCTTTTTACACAATATTTGGACATGTTTGGAGTTTTTCATATACTCTGTCAGATGTTATGTTAAAAATGGTTGGGCATTGAGACACCAAAAACTTATGGTCATGGAGATACTCTGAAATTTATTCTTATTTTTTTTATTTGATTGTATTAGATGAACAAAAGATATGAAAAAACAATGAGGAAAAACGGCTTACTTTTTGCTGCAAACGGAGGGAAAAAAGGGAGAAAAAACGAGCAGCTATATAATGACTCTTCAGTTTATGCGATATCGCAAATATTTGCGATATCGCACAAAAAGGGTAAAAGTGGAAAAAAAAAGAGGATCTTTGTACGATACCCATATTTGGGATATACTTTTTGTCAACACCATTTCAAGAAATACAGGATATTTTATACCCTGTATGGTCAAAACCCCTTTATTATATAATCTACTGGACTGAGTTCATAAAACTAACAATCTCCCACTTGGGCTCAATGCTAGCTAGGATTGCATCTCATGCCCATCCCATCTACATATCGCTCAAAGACTTTGATAGTCAAAGGCTTAGTAAAGTGATCTACCAGATTGTCTGCAGAGGTTACCTTGGTGATCGAACATCACCTCTCTTCACAATCTGTCTGACCATGTATAACTTTCTCTGTATATGTGATTCATGGGTTCCTTTGACTTAACGACTGCCCTGTTGTTATCACAATAAACTGTGAGCGGCTGTCCTGCCAAAAGTACCACTCCAAGTTCCATTAGGAATCTTTTGAGCCAAGCTGCTTCCGTAGCTGCTTCTCAAGCATCTACAACATAAACACGCAACCGACTGGAATCAACTCATCACTGCTGTAAACCAACATGTGATCTAGGTCTAATCCTTCTCAAGTATTTGAGAACACATCTTACAGCAGTTCAACGGTTAGGATCTGGTTAGACTGATATTTGCTGACTAGGCCTACTGCGTGACAGATATCCGGTCTAGTACAAAGCATAGCTTACCGTACCAGCACCTTATCTATATACGCATCTTGGGATAAGCCTATCAACCTATTATTCCAGTCTCAATCAAAATTGATCCCTAGGATGTAGCTGGCTTCTCCCAAGTCCTTTATTATCAAAAGTCTTAGCCAACCAAAACTTTTACTGGTGACGATATCCCTATGTCACTCCATTGGAGAAGAATGTCGTCGACATATAATACCAGAAAAACTACCCTGCCTTCTTGGCTTTTCATGTACACACATGACTTATCCGGGTTCTGACAAAAGTCAAATGACTTGATTACCTTGTCAAAACAGATGTTCCTGTTCCGGGATACCTGCTTGAATCCATAAATGGACTTCTGCAGCTTGCAAACTCTTTGCATTTGGTTATTAGCTATAAAATCATTTGTCTGCCTCATATAGATGTCTTCCTCAAGATTGTTGTCGTGAGATGCTGTCTTGACATCCATTTGCCAAATCTCGTCACCGAGTTGAGCCGCAATGGATAATAGTATCCGGATGGAACTTTTCCATCTGGTCCTCCTTTTTCTCTTGTAGACTCACTTGCACCCAATAGGTTTGCTATTGGTAGGCAAGTCCACAAGTATCCAGACCTAATTGGAGTACAAAGACTCCACCTTAGCTTTCATAGCATAAAGCCAACGTCCCGAAACTATGTCAATAACTGTTTTATCATAATTACAGGGATCTTTTTTCGGTTCTTCCGATATTGCCACGTAAGACTTTCCCAAAACCGAGAACCTATCAGGGGTCCTGACAATACTCCTACTACGACAAGGCATTGGTGTAATTACTTGGTCAAGTATGGGCGGATTTTCTTAAAGTTCGGTTATTCATGGATTTGGAATTTATCACTCTTGAATTTCTTCCAAGATAACCATTTCTAAGATTTTCGATTGATTATATAATCTTCCTCCAGAAAACCGCTTTGGTGCTGACAAGCACTTTCTGTTTTCTGGGATTATAGAATAACCAATCTTTAGTTCCTTTTTGGGATAGACTATAAACGTGTATACTTCCGACTTCGATTCCAACTAATCCGTCTGAACCTTTAGCGTGTGTGCCAGACAACCCTCAAACGTTGTAGACTAGGCTTTCGTCCAGTCCATAACTCTCGGGGAGTCTCAGGTATAGTCTTAGATGGAATGAGGTTTAATATATACATTGTAGTTTCTATATCCCAAAGATATAGGTAATCCTAAGAAAATCAACATAGACTCGATCATATATAAAAGAGTCAGGTTCCTTCTTTCTGCTACTCCATTCTGTTGAGGCATACCAGGAGCAAACAACTGGGATCGAATCCCATTATCTGATAAGTATCCCATAAAATTAGTGGCGAGATACTCTCCTCCTCGATCTCATCGAAGAGTATTTATGCTTTTCCGTTTCTGTTCGAAACTCTTGAACTTTTCAAAAATCTCAGACTTACGGTGCATAAGGTATATGTATCTATATTTGAGTAATCATCGGTGAAAGTGATGAAATACTCGTATCAATCTCTCGTTCTACTATGGGTCCATATACATCAGTATACACTAACTCCAATAAATCTTTGGCCCTACTGCCCTTAGATGAATAAGGGTCTTTTGGTCATTTTGCCTTCCAGACAAGACTTGCAGACAGACATTAGTTCTATAGCCAATGAAGGCAAGATACCATCTTTCACTAGCCTGTTAATCCTGTTTAGGTTTATATGACCTAGCCTTCGGTGCCAAAGGTTTGTTGGATTAGATGAAGGTGACTACCTCTTTAATGATAGTCTATTATTAGTTGCAGTGTCATGTATCTCATACATTGTGGGAGTTAAACAAATAAAGGCCATTGATTACCTTCTCAGAATATATAAGAGTACCGTTCCTTTTTAAGACAATTTCAATACCAAAGTAATAGAATAACTCTTATTCATCATACTAGAAATTAAAATTCCATCTTAAAATGGTACATATAATGTATCTAACAAAATCAATTTAATATCTGAAAATAACTAAGTTATTACTCCTACTGACACTGCTACTGCCTTGGTTTCCGATCCTAGGTTAACAATGATTTCTCCACCACCATTACCTCCTGGTTTTCGGCAACTCCTATAACATATCACATATGTAATTAGTTGCACCATAGTCAACATACCAGGATTCTGAAGTACTAGTTGCAAAACTAACTTCAGAAACAAGTGACTCAATCATACCTGAGGTCTTTTCCTTTGACAGAAAATCTGGACAATTCCTTTTCCAATGTCCTTTCTTACCACAGTGGAAACACTTTCCCTTTGCTCCCGTATCCTTGGCCTTTACCACACCACTAGTAGAACCATTCTCAACCTTAGGACATTTGATGTCTGATTTCTTTTTGCTATCGCGGTCATTGCCTGTTGGCTTAGACTTAGCAAATGACTTTTCTGTCATGAGGCAGTTGGTCTTTTCTTCATGATTTCCTCAAACACTACTAGCTGGTGAGACGGCTCCGCTATGGTCATTTCCAATTTATTCTAATTGATCTCGATGTTTAAATGAGTCCGGTAATGATTGAATAATCATGCCGATCTGCGATTATGTAACAATCGTAGCCCCCAGTACATCTAACTCATTCAATGCCAACATGATTTTTAACAAATATTTTCGCACTGGGGTTCCCTCAGCCATCTTAGTCTTTATCAGCACTTTCATAGAAGCCTGCCTAGCAGGCCTGACTTGTTCTGAAAACATCTCCTTTAAGTTTGATATAATATCGTATGTTGACTTATAGGATTGATGTTGATCCTGCAAAACACTAGACATGGATGCCTAAATAAAACATCTAGCCATCTCATTGTCTTTGGTCCACTTGGTGTAAAGGTCTTTCACATCCTGTGGTGCATCAGGCTCAGGCTCAGGAAGGGAGGGTATGGTAAGGACATATCTGCATCCTGAAGCTGTCAGGATAATATCAAGGTTCCTTTTCCAGTCTAAATAGTTGGATCCCATCAACTTATTCTGATTGAGGATGGTCACAAGTGGATTGAAAGTATTTGAATTCATGCTGAATAAACTGTTGCACATAACCATACATTCAATACAAGAATATAAATGACATTGGGTTTTAGTATTCTACCAAATTTATGCGGGAATCCTCATAACCACTAAATTCAGAATACATCGGAATCCCAATCCCCTAGGGCATGCCTCCTTGGGGAGTGCAAATGCCCCATAGATTGGTGCGGATCAAAGTTGTTAAAATTAAGATTAAGACTAACTATCCTTGATCCCCAATCATTCATTATCATTTAGGTATCTCATACCAAATAATGTATGACTCCCGATTAGCTTTGGTTTCTAAAATACATGAGGCGAATCCTTGGGGATTCTACATCACTATTTTAGTTAAGTGTGACCCACCAACTAATATTGCATGGCAACCGCAATGGGCAGCTCCTCCTTGGGGAGTGTCACTTCTCACCAATACTATCCATAGGAGATCCATATCTAGTAACCAGACAAATAAAAGCCCTCCGTGGGGAACAATCATTCTCTTGATGGCGCGAGGCTAATACTTTCCTTGCAATGGACCTATGGTGGAAAACCATGATGGTTTCTCAATTTAAATGCCCCGCTCCCACTTAATATTTTATAATTGAGGATTTCCTTTTACGGTATTAGGGCCCACATATATAAATATGAACATCAAATCATCTCATGATATGACCAAATTGGTTCCAAGTCAAGTTATTTTAAGGAAAGTCCAGTTTCTTAAATTAGTGTTACCAATGTGTCCATCTCATGGGTCATCAACACTAATTAGAACTCTTTCCAAGAATTAATTTGATTTTACCAATTTTAGTATCTTGTTATGTTTGGATCAGATTTGGAAAACATTTTAAATTAAGCATTCATCCATAAATAGAAAATGTTAAAATTAGAAACTAGTCATTTCCTCCACATGGCCCAAGCGGAATAGATTTCTTGGACTTCTAGACTTTCCAAAACTTTGGAATTCCTCAAACTCTTTAGGAAACTCCAAAACTCTTTTGGTAATCTTCAAACTCTTTGATTAGGAGTCCAACTTCGCTTTCCTTCTTCGTCTCGGACATCGCCAGAATTTACAAATTTAGAAAATCACATAAATTCCTATGTCTCTACGATGAGACTTACATGGTAATCTATTAATGGAAATAAAATGCTCATAGGGTAATTATGTTAGTTTTATGGACTCAATCCAGTAGATGATATAATAAATTGATTAATTTCTTTATTTATCAGTATATTCATGCTTTCCTTTCATGAGATGAATGGTGATTTATTATATACATGCACATAACCAATACGAATGACATGATGGTTCATGAGATGAACCAGAATCCACAAGTATATTAGATGTAACACATGTGTATGGATGAGATCCACATACGGGAGACATGTGTGACAAATCTTATACTTAAAATATATTCACAACCAGTGATGAGACTGGACATCTCATACTGACAAGGTTGTAGCACTTTGATCACTATGAGATAGTGTGACTTGTCTCGATCATCAGAATGGAAGATTCTGGATCATAGTGCTGGTACATTGGATGTATTGAAGGACCATGAGAAGCACCTTATAAGCACTGTCTTTATTTTAAGGTCTGCTCTCATAATTCCCTAGCAATAGGCTCACAATCCTGAGACATTAATGAACTCAAGTTTCTATCTATTCATTTGCTTTGAGTCACCAATGAGTGAGGCCAACTGTAGGTCAACACCTCGGTGATTTGGGTACATGGTAGTAGAGCTGTGGGAACATTCAATAGTCAAGATGGAATGTATCTCTAATATCCCCTCGTGCCAATTAATGGATTTATCATTGGTAAGTGCGCACCCATTCCGATTAAAAGTTAATTGGAAAGGTACCTATTGATCATTATAATTAATTGGGGCTTAAGGATATTAAGATATGGATCTAGTTTGGAAGACAGGTCCAATTGATCCATGGATATTGATAGAGGGGTCTACTTGTGGTAATGTGGAAGTTTAGGGTCTTCTATGTAATATTCCTAAGACTGGAATTCAATTGCATTTATATAGTGGAGTTATTTGCAATTAACTGTGGGCCCGGATCACACATGAGATGTGGGGTCGCGTGTCCCAGTTGGAGCCAGCTTTCTAAGGAATCCCTAGTGGTCCCCACGCTAGCCCAATTATTAGAAAGTATCTAATTGTAGTTAAACTCTAAAAGGAAAGTTACTATTTCTATTTGAAGTGAGACTTCTAATAGTGGTAATAGTAGACTTACTAATTTTAGTAGAAGTGAGACTTCTATTTTAATTAGAAAGTAATTGGAAAGATAATAATCATATTTGAAGTGAGACTTCTAATTATGATATATTAAGTTACTAATTATTGTGGAAGTAAGACTTCTATCTTAACTAGTAATATAAAAGAGTTACTAATTATTAGAGAAGTGAGACTTCTATTTCAATTAGAAAGAGGAGGTGGCTTAATAGCTTTTAAGCTATAAATAGAGGAGTGCAAGTCTTGGACGTCCATGCATAAATCCACCTAGGGATTCACGCCCAAGGCTTCTTTGTGCAAGTGTTGCACATGCCTCTTCTCATCTCTCTCTTCTAGTCCTCTTTCTAGTTCCTCCCTAGAGTTCCTAGTAGTTTTCTCTTGGAGATCCCACCATCTTCTTGAGAAAAAGGAGAATCTAATACGGATCATAGCGTGGAAGATCAAGAGGTCTTGGAGATTCCTATTCGATTAGTGAAAGCGTTTCATCATCAAAGAAAGACGCAACTTCTCCATTAGAGCACAACCGAGCTCCAAAGGTATAAACTACTTCCTTGCATGTTGTAGATTTATTTGTAGCTTATATGTTGCTGGTTCTATCCTGTAGATAGATTGTCTTACTGATCATGATGGCCAAGATTGAGGACTTAAATCTTGGATTGGGTTTTTTAGCCTTCTGGATGGTTGATCCCTGCGTCAAGTGGGTCAAAAGTTTTTGAAACCTATAAATAGAGGCCCACCCTATTTCCAACAAATTAACCATGCCTTCCCTAAACCGGGAAACCAAGGAAACCATGATGCCCTTTACAAATTGCCAAAAATAAATCATCAACCATAAAAGAAAGCAATAAGACTTGTGGGCCACATGGAGAAGACGAGATAACCTGCATGATAGTATCTCATACAACCATACAAATCACACAAATAGGCCGCCAAACAATGCTAGAAAAATAGGACTAAGAAAATAACCCGAAACTGAAAAATCCAAAAAATCGGCACATTCTACGCAGTGTCTTCGGTCGACCGACCTTCATGCACTCATCGACCGAACACGGGTTTCGGTCGACCAAACTGACGAAGGAAAAATCTTATTTCGTGTCCAAACTTCACCAAATCACTTTCAAAGTGTTCTAATGGCTTCCTATCATCCATCCAACATTATTAAACCATTTTGTGACTATCCAAACATGGATTCACTAAATATCCAAGCAAAACCATCAAAACTAATCCTAACATAGCACTTAATCTATCCTCTTCGCATCTCATGCAAAGATTAGATCAAGCTTACTTATCTAACATGATTAGAGATGAGGTAAGGCCCTGATACAAATTGTTGGAAATAGGTGGGCCTCTAGGATAGGTCTAAAAAACTTTTGACCCACTTGATGCAGGGACAGCTATCTAGAAGGCTACAAACCCAATCCAGAATCCATGTCCTTAATCTCAGCCATCATGATTAGTAAAACAATCTATCTAGAAGATAGAAACAACAACTAACAAGCATCCATAATAATCTACAACATGCAAGGAAGTGGATTATACCTTTGGAGCTCGGTTGTGCTATAATGGAGAAGTACTTGCGTCTTTCTTTAATGATAAAATACTTTCACGTATCAAATAGGAATCTCCAAGACCTCTTGATCTTCCATGCTATGACCCCTATCAGATTCTTCTTTTCTCAAGAAGATGGTGGGATCTCCAAGAGAAAACTACTAGGAAACTCAAAGGAGGAACTAGAAGAGAAGATGTGTGCAACACTTGCACAAAAGTGGAGGGGTGTGCAACAACTTGCACTAAGAGAGAGAGGGCTGGACTTGCTACACTTGCACCTAAAAGCCCTGGGGATGAATCCCTAGGAATGGCATTAGAAGTGTCCACCTCTCTTTCTTCATATATTTATGGCTTAAAGCAACCTCTTCTTTACTAATTAAAATAGAATTCTTACTTCAATTAAGAATTAGTAACTTTCTCTTTTCTAATTAAAATAGAAGTCTCACTTCCATTAATAATTAGTAACTTTACTTATATCACATTTAGAAGTCTCACTTCAAATATGATTAGTAACTTTCTAATTCCTTTCTAATTAAAATAGAAGTCTCACCTCTACTAAAATTAGTAAGTTTACTATTACTACTATTAGAATTCTCACTTCAAATAGAAATAGTAACTTTCCTTTTAGAGTTCAACTAGAATTAGATACTTTTGAATAATTGGGCTAGCATGGGGTCCACTAGGGATTCTTTAGAAAGCTGGCTCCAACTGGGACTCGCGACCCCACATCTCATGTGCAATCAAGGCCCACAGTTAATTGCATATAACTCCACAATATAAATTCAATTGAACTCCAGTCATAGGAATATTACATAGAAGACCCTAGACTTCCACATTACCGCAAGTAGGCCCCTCTATCAATATCCATGGATCAATTGGACCTGCCTTCCAAACTTAGATCCATATCTTACTATCCTTGAGCCCCAATTAATTATAATGATCATAGGTACCTTTCCAATTAACTCTTAATCGGAATGGGTGCGCACTTACCAATGATAAATCCATTAATTGGCACAATGGGATATTAGAGATAGATTCCATCTTGACCATTGAATGTTCCCACAGCTCTACTACCACGTACCCAAATCACTGAGGTGTTGACCTACAGTTGGCCTCACTCATTGGTGACTCAATACAAATAAATAGATAGAAACTTGAGTTCATTAATGTCTCAGGATTGAGAGCTTACTGCTAGGGAATTATGAGAGCAGACCTTAAAGTAAAGACAGTGTTTATAAGGTGCTTCTCATGGTCCTTCAATACATCCAATGTACCAGTACTATGATCCAGAATCTTACATTCTGATGATTGAGACAAATTATACTATCTCATAGTAACCAAAGTACTGCAACCATGTCAGTATGAGATGTCCAGTCTCATCACTGATTGTGAAGATATTTAAGTATAAGATTTGTCACACATGTCTCCCGTTTGTGGATCTCATCCATACACATGTGTTACATCTAATATACTTATGGACTCCGGTTCATCTCATGAACCATCATGTCATTCGTATTGGTTATGTGCAAGTATATACTAAATCACAATTCATCTCATGAAAGGAAAGCATGAATATACTGAGAAATAAAGAAACTGGATTGAGTCCATAAAACTAACAGTTAGAATTAGAAAGCAAACTTGTTATAAAGAGAAACTTACGTGGGGAAGTTGTCACATAGCAAAAGGTATAAAAAATAAATTATCCTGTAGCAAAAGTAGTATAGGCTAACTATTTATACTATAAAAGCTAAAGTCACATGGGCAAAAAAAAAATTAAAAGAAAATGTGTCTGATTGCTAATTCATGTCTATTTGAAAAGATCACTTTCTATTACCGTTTCAAAAAGAAACTAAAGGCATTAAAGATGAAAGCTATGATATTCATGTGAACTTTAACAAAAGGTCAAATATTCACTATTCAATTCATATTTAGTATATTTTAGAAAAAAAGGATTTTTGCCAAAAAAGTGTCCCTATACACCAATACGGCATATTTAATCAGAAATACATGAAAATGACCATTTTAGTGTTCTTACGGTGATTTTTGACACTATTACCCCTATTGTTTCGAACGACATCGTCATCTACATTACATGTAGGAAGAGAAAGATCAGGTCAATTCGATTTATTTTCTTCGGTGGATTTTGAAGAAGAAGAAGAAGAAGAAGAAGAAGGCAATGGAGGAAGTAGATCACCTTGCACATGAAAGGAACAAAGCCCAATTCGATGTGGAAGCCATGAAGATCGTTTGGGCCGGTTCTCGGCACACTTTCGAAGTTCCGACCAGATGTCTCGCCTCGTTGCAAGCGATGCCGTGAGCTTCTTTTTTCATCTGAATTTGTTTTCTAGGTTCATTGACACGATTTCACATCTGGGTCTTGGTTGTTTTCATGTCTTTCTTTGTTTTTTCAATAGCTTATGATGTTATTTTCTTCCCCTTTTCTTTGATTTACACGGATTTAAGTAGTTCTGCATCTCTATTGGGATTAGGTTGGATCTGAAATTTCCATGTGGGGTAAAGCTGAGTCACGATTTTTCGGGAACTCATGAAGTGGGTATTTGAGAAAATTGAGGTGTTGGGATGGAATAGCAGGGACAAGGATTCTCTATTTTTTGAGTTTTTTTGGGAGGGTGTTTCTACTTTCTTTCCTTTCAGGCCGGATTATCTTTGTGTTTGTTCCCTTCTAAAAATTTTGTGTTTTAGGGGTGGGATCCATCTTTTTTCCAAAACCCAGTGTTGGAAATCTAGACAACACCAATGATCTCGTGAGCAGAGTGGAACTGTAACCAATTTCATGATTTTATTGTGATGAATTGAATTCACTTATGTGGGCTTTTAAATGCAATATTGACATTGAGGTTTTGTCATTCCTTGTTGTGGCTTAAGTTGCATTTTGATGCAAAATCGAATGGAATTTTGAATTAGAGCTTTAGAGGAAGCGATAGGATTGTAACTATGCTTCTTCCAAGTCGCTTAATATGGTATCTAAGAAGCCAGTTGTAATTTGGTGCATTCATAGATACCATATTAAGAACTGGATACCATCTATACCGATGGCTTCTTAGATACCATATTACAAGCCAGTTCATATTAAGAACTCACTTAATATGGTATCTTGTTAAGAACTCACCAAATTACAGATGACTTATTAGATACCATATTACAACTACACATCTATCCAATTTGGTGAGTGCATAGATGTGCATGCTTAGAATTGGATGTTCAGTGTCACTATGAAGAATCAAATTAGATCTAGAACATTAGAAGTAATTGTAGGATGCCAGCAATTGAGGAAAAAGAAAATCAAAGATCAAAGAATATTATCTGAGATGGTTGGGTGCTTTTATAGAAGACAAAAAATTGCCCCTGTGAGATGAATAGAACTATAGAAGGATTACTTCTGGAAGGTTCATAGAGAAGAGAGAGGCCATTCAAGACCTTGGGAGTTGGGAGGAATTACATGTCATTATTTTGGAGATACTGAGAGCATGATGTTAACTAGGTTTGAGTGGAAAAATGATAACTCATGTGACCTTAAAGACAATGTACCAGTTTTGTAAGATTTTACCATGTTTTCAATTTTCAAAGACTTCTATTCTTTTCATGTGTGCTAAAGGTTTCAGATTTTAGTGGTCTTTTTTAGTGGTTAATCAACACTTGAATTAGAGCTATTAGTGATCTTTTTCTGTGTTTCAAAATACTGGGTGCTCTATCAATGAACCGATGTCTCACTATACTTGGCACAATTGCATCTGAGAGTTCAAGAGGTATTACCAGGTTTGTTATATAGCTAGAAAGAAAATTATTCCTTGCACTTCTTTTCCATACTTTTACAAGTATATCTGTTTGATATAATTTATTTTTGCTGATCCTTCAGATTTTCTGTGAAGGGAAAATCCAGCCGGGTGGTGCCAAAATAATGTTAAGATATATAACTAGCGGTAAGTTTTACTCCAATAATTTATTTGGGGGACATGTGTGCTTTCCCAGAATCCCTTGTGAAGTTGTTTCCATGTTTGGGATTATGTTTGGCTTTTCCAATGATGTTGGGAGCATTTTGTTGTTCTCTTATGGGTCATTTTTCCTTCCTTTATATTTCTTTTTTTTTTTCCTTTTCTATTCCCTGTTTGCTCCAGGTAAATGTTAGTACCATTAAACATCCTGCTGAAGTATTTTGTGTTTCAAAAGGGAATTTATTTTGGAACACCATGAGTATTTTTCTTGAAAAGGAGTTGAGAATTGTTGTATTAAATAGGCTATGCTTTCATGTATGTAGTTTACATCCATTGATTGAATGGGCTATAGCTACTCTGTGTTCGATGCTTTTGTATTTGCCATTGCTCCACGTCTGTAACAACCAAGTAAAAGTTTAGAAAAGGCTACAATTCTTTCATTGTGGCCCATTGTCTTTGTTGTCCTCCCCATCAAGAAACTCTATGAATTTTTGTATGGAAGGACACTTGGAATTTTAGGAAACTTGTAGGCAGAGACATAATATATCCTTCATGTTCTTTTTTTTCTCTCGCTAGTAATGTAGTTTCAAGTGTGGTTATCCTTATGTAGATATGTTTTTGTTTTCATAGATGAGGCTTTGTGTTGATAGTTTAATTCCATCTTTAAATCTTCTTTGTTGAGTATACTAATTGGCATGTTCTCTCTTTCTTCTTAATCTTCTTTATCATATCCCATCCCATCCCTTTTCTTGAATTTTCTTTGTTACGTTCTCTCAAATTTCTGTTGATGTTTAGGTTGCTATTGGCCTTTTCTCTTCAGTGTTAATAATTGTGTTTATGTAACCACCCCCTTTCTTGATTTTCACTGTGTGATTTTTATTTATTTATTTAAGGGAGGCCTCTCGTTTTCTTCCTTGGCATTGTCCCCTTTTGGAGTTCTCTTGGACTTGTTTCTACTTAGATATTCTTTTCTCTTCTTTCTTTGAATTTGTTCTCTTCCTGGACAAAATCTCATGTTGAATCTTGGCATCCTATGTGTTTTATCCTTTCAGATCTCCCATGAGAAAAAGGTCTATTGAAAATTTGCTTCCTATATAATTTTTATTTTTCGTTGATTCTTCTATTGTGCTGACTCCAATTGTGCTTAGTGATCTTGGTTTCTTTTTATCAGATAAGGATTAGCTTTCTGCTTTTGTGGTAAGAATTATCTAATGAAAATGGTTCTTTCTTCTTATGAAATATGTAGGCGGAGCAGCAGCTGTATGCAATAAGAAGCCCACGGCGGCAGCTAAAGCAAAACATCGTAGAGCACTTGGAGATATTGGTAATCTGGTCAAATTCCGATTCTTAGAAGGGTAACAACCCCATCATAAAATCTGCACTATTTTTTATTCTATGCCTTGTATTCCATCTAATGAGCATAAGTGTCACACCCCGAAACCGGGCCCTGCAGTGATCCGATCCCGGAGTGCGAAATTTTGGGATAATTTGAAACTTTTGTTATATTTCCCAAGATCCGCGTGAATGAGGATGATCAAATTCCATCACGATCAGAGTATATTTTTCGCGGAAGTTACACATGGTGTTACGACTCGGAATCAGTGGCCATCGGGTTCAGTGTCGCACCCAACCAATATCACAAAGCCATCAAATAGGCAGACTGGCATAAACCATATATCGGAGCACACTGAGCTGGTAGTAACAAATCTATTATTTTCCCCATATTCAAATTACAATTAACAAGTGTCTTAATTACAACCCAATTAAAAAGGCTAACAAGCCATACAAATATCCAACTAGTGTCATACTACCCCAAGTGTTAGATACGAACTCCGGTGCCAAACTTGACATCTGGATGATATCAGTGGGCAGCCTCTCACGTCAGACCGGCGGTCCCACCGCCTCCTCTGATCAAACACCTAAAAACAGAAAAGAAGAGACTGGCACCAAACAAACAGGGTCAGACACGACGGTCTGGCAAGTAAATAAACAAGTAATATGAAACAAAAGAACCTTCGTAAAACCTGATGAAATCATCGTAAAACCGAATAAATAGTCTAAACAATAATGACAATAAAGCATGCTAAAACGATCGAAAGACCGAACATAAGTATCAAAACAAATAAAGGAACAGTCTCTGAAACATAAATATCTCGAAAAGATAACAGTCTAATAAAACATTTAATAGTCGGAAATACATTTCAAATCCTGAATAATAGCGACAATATGATAAATGATCGATATCGTAAACATTAACCAAATCAACGCATAAAGAGTATAACCAACAAGAATCATAAAATAAAGCAATATGCAGATAAAACCTTGGCGACCACAAATAGCTAAATCCTCCTATTACCGAAGTAACAAGAGCAGACAGAGCCGAAGCCACTAAATGTGGGACCGGAAATAGGATCAGAACCGTAGCCATACAAATGGGACCGGCAGATAGAAACCGTTGCCATGGTCGGTACAGACAGAATCCAAGCTGCAGCTGGCGGACAAATTAAAGATCCCAAGCCGGGTGATCAGCCCGACAAGGTGACCTAAGCCTAGTGGTGCCTTTAGTTTTCAAAACTCGAACCGATACGAATCAAACCATAATACTAATCCCTTTGGCTCAGGGGCTCACACTACAAAGCTCTGGCCCCGTCTTGCCTCGATGTTTCATTTTCAAAATACTAGTCTTATCAAAATAATAGTCTCATCGAAGAAATCCCAAATGTGACAAACCATTCCAATCTCTTTTCAAATCGAATCGGAGAAAACATACGAATATCCAAGGTAAACCACTCAAATACACATTAAAGTGATTTGTGCAAAACTATGCGATCCCTCCGTTCGAACATGGAAAACCCCATGATTTTATAACAAATCACCGATGCTATTCAAATTAGTTTACCAAAGAATACAAACACAAATACAAATACATTCTATGACTTGAAATGGAATGGATAGTGGAGAATGACTTAATGACTTACCAAGGAATCATCTCAATGCACATTTAACCTTTAAACATTGATTAATAAGGAGTATGTTTGATGCCAATGAAAATCCACAACATTTAAATGATAAAGTGCGCATTGAGACTCGAATGATTCCCGGGTAATTTCACATACGCTCATTCTCTCATTGTTCCCATTCCCATTTCACAAATTTTCCAAGTATTACAAGTAATCCCAAATCTCTTTAAAACAGGCCCGTAGCTGGCCTTGAACCGAGCCCAAAACAGTGCACTCATTTATCCAAAACAGCCCTTTAAACATGGCCCAAACAGCCCTTAAAACAGTCCAAAAACTAAGCTTGAATGGACCACAAAACAGGTTTTAAAACAGCCCAAAAGCTAACCTTGAATGGCCCACAAAACAGGTTTTAAATCAGCCCAAAAGCTAACCTTGAACAGGCCCACAAAACAGGTTTTAAATCAGCCCAAAACCAACTTTGAACAGGCCCACAAAACAGGTTTTAAATCAGCCCAAAACTAACTTTGAACAGGCCCACAAAACATGTCTTAAAACAGTCCAATATCAGGCCCTAAAAATGACCCAATATCAGGTCTTGCAATGGCCCAAAAACTGACTTGAATGGTCCAAAAAATAGGCCCAAAGAACACCCCAAAAACAGGCCCAAAACTGATTTAAAACGGGCCCAGAAATCCACCTGAAACGGGCCCCCAGGCTGGGCTGGGCTCGCTCGAGCGACCCCAGGCCCGCTCGAGCGAAGCCCAGACAGAGCCTGGGTCGCTCGAGCTACCCAGTGGGTCGCTCGAGCGAGCCCAAGCAGAACCTGGTCCGCTCGAGCGGCCCACTGGGTCGCTCGAGCGGACTTGGCTCTGTCCAGTCCGGCTCGTGGGGCATTTTCTCCCCTTTTTTCCACACTTTTTGATTCTTTTTGATTCCTAATCCTTCATACAAATTTCCTAGATCATTTGGGCCCTTCCTTGAGCTTCCAAACTCATCAAATCCCCAATCAATAGCAATCTAATTAACCAAACAAACACTTTTAAAATCAAAGTTTTTCCCCATTTCTTTGAACACCAACTCCTAACACAATGAAATCAAATTTTCTAAATGACCAAGATGAAAGCAAACTTCTAATACATTGTAAGACCATAACATAAATGGAAACCCACATAACATTGATTCATTCAATCAAAGTAAATCCATAAATCAAAAGAATTAGAACATAAGGAGAAAAAGCCATGAAATGAAACCAAATGAGAAGAATCATCACATTTGTTGTGAAATCCACTTGCCTTGATCAAGAGAAGATGTAATTCACTCCAAGATGGTGCTCTTAAGGTCCCAAGCTCCCAAAATCACAAAACCCCCAAAATAGCTTAAGAAGAAACCCTAGAAACCAACCATTTTCAAATCTCCATGAAAACCCATTGCATATATAACAAAAACATTCTAAATGGTTTGGAAAACCAAGATTTGAAGAAAGAAATCCATTGCTCACCTTTTTGAAACTCAAACAAAGAAGAAAGGCATGGGAAAGAGGTCTCTCCTAGCTCCAATCTCTTGCAAATGGGTTCTTTAGAAGGCTTGGAGACGGAGGAAAAAGAAGGTGAGATCAAATGTCCCTTTAGCATCCAAGAAGGGGGGTTTCCAAGAGGAGAGAGAAAGGGCTGGGAGAAGACCCTAGACTCCCCTTTGTTGCAGGAAAATGAAGAATGGGAGAGAAGAAAACCCAAATGGTGGTTTTATAAGGCTAAGTGGGCTGGGCCCCATGGGCCCCAATCTTCACAAGGCTGAAACTAACATTTGCGGGCCCCGAATGAAAACGACGAAGAAGACAAAAATGATCAGTGGAATTTCTACTTTCCAAAAAGTATACTTTCCCCAGTTTCTGAAATTTTCGAAATTCATGGACAAATTTAGTGTGAAAAGTCAATTTTACCCTTTTCTCGAAAAACGCATTTTCTGATCATCAAATCAAAATGGTCAAAACATGAAAGTTGTTAAACTTCATAAAATGAGTCAAAATACACCAAATCCAGAATTTTTAGAAATGAGAAGTCATTTCTCATAAAAATACATATCATATGGACCGGGTTAAACCAAAGTCAACGGTCTTCAAAATCTCCAAGGCTATGGAAAAAATCCAATCAAACTCAAAAACAAGGTCAAACTAATTCAAATCTCGCTTAAAAACTAAACCACGATTAAAACAATACTAAACAAAAGAACTGGGGGTCGGGATCTTACATCCTCCCCCCCCTTAGAACCCATTTGGTCCTCCAAATGGCTTAAACCAAATCAAAATAAAAAACCCAAAAGACAAAAGAAAACTCTGACACCCTATGTTAGACCTCGGCAACTGAGAGACTCTCTGATCAAACCCGACGTTGAGATGCACGGTCGACCACATCCTAACTCGGTTGAAGGCTTCACACTGTTCCACATATCTGTTCAAAAACATGCCTCCCTGACCAAACTGGAGTTCCATAATCCTTCTAGTCATCCCTGGTGTCATCTGTCGTTCCTGTATTGGATCATTTCTTTTACTTATCTCGTTAGTCACTGTCGGTTCAAGAACTGCAAGTTCTGCATCTTTCTATCAGCTTGGAATTCTGTGCCTTAAATCCGTCAAAACTGTACACGGTGCTCCTGTCACTAACTTGGTCTGCTACAACCCAGATGTCAAAACTGCCATAACCTGCTGAGCTGTCCTATGTCAAAACTTCGCATGGCTTGCCTCTTCAGATTTCACTCTTCAAATCTCCTACTCTTGACATGTAAAGCCGACCTTGAAAATCCAATCTGTGTTCACAACTCCATATTCCAATCTTTCTGTGCTGTACTCAGAATTCTTGCCCACATCAGATTCTATCTACTTGCTGCTCTTGATCTCTTACCTGGTACTTGTGTTATCAACAAAATAAACCTGCCAAGCTGGCATCAATCCCTGATAAGTTGAAACTTTCAATCCAAGTCTTGAATGATGTTTACTCTCCCATAAATTCAACTTTGTCCTCAACAGAACTAATACACATCCGGACATCCATCAACCCTTCACTTCATACACCTCTAAACTCCAACCAAGGGCTATTGCCACTCATTCCATTCAATGCAAAACAAATCTTAAAATTTTAAACATAATGACTAAAAAGTCACTTAGTTGAATTTCATATTTTCGCAACCCAACAAATCATTGAAACACTCAACAATTTTAAATCAGGATTTCAAAAATAAATCAGGTTCATATAGTATGACTATATATCAAATTTTGTTGAAATCTGCATATAATCTAAACACAAAAAACCCTTAGGAAATTCCTTTTGCATAGCCAAAGAAAATGAATCCATGAAATAGAAATCCCACACTGTTCTTTGAAAAAGAAACACGATTTTGAGTTACATGCTTTTAAATACCAATTTATCCACTAGTCTCTACATTCCATCATTAAAAATATCCATCCATTTCCAACCAAACATATACAAAATTTTGAAATCACTAAGGTTTTGAGATGTAGATGTCAACATTTAAGAAAATTAAAACAAGAGCAAAATTTCAAGATCACTGTAAAACAATATATTAAGAAGATTAAATAAAAATTCGAAACACAAATCCTTATGAAAACAAAATCATATGACTCCTGAAAAGAGTATGATAATATAGTTTATAATTCAAAATAAGCCTTAAAGAAGAAACATAAATCCATTGTTTAAACTCTGCAAGAATAAATCATAGACATTAAGAAAAATGTAACAAAAGATGAAAACATCACGAAAATCATTCTCACCAAGAAAAGAGACATCACCAAAACTGAGGTATACTCTTGCATCTGCACATTGTCTAATCCAATACCCTGTAAGTCGGTGAAATCCACAAGGTTTCCTCTGTTGCCAAAATTATCTTGACCACAACGAACCATCCACTTGGTATTGCCTCTGAAAACTACACTGGCTAAGCTACAAGTTATATAAATTCTCAACCAAAACTACGACAAGGCTCATTGAATCCGGGAAGTCCTTGAGTTTCTGGCACTAGCTTCCAACCTTACTAACTAAGTATCATTTCTCTCTTCATAAAATCAACAGCTAATATACCTTTTGCAGTCCTTCATCTTGGAAAGATAGTCTGAGTTCACCCAAAATCCACATTCACTTACCTTGGTACGCTGCATGACGATCTCCAATTAGCTGTGAGGGGATCTTCGAATACTGCTCAAGTCCTACTTTGGCAGGCAAATGCACATGTTTCCTCTCATTAACCACAATAGAGATGCTGAAGGCTGAAAGTCTGCTGATGTTCTCCGAAAACAACATACTGAATCCACGAGGTTCTCAGTCTCCGACACCAGATAAAAGACACTGAACAAGAGTATGGAGACTTTAAATTCTCCACCACTAAGGAGGAAATTTGGTCATCCAAATCTCCTAACAACACGAACGCAAAGAAAAGACAAGCAAAATCTCCCAAACTGAAAGAAAAACCGACTCAAATCCAAAGAAACAATGACACGAGAAAACAAATCGACACAATCTAACGAATCCTCACCACACGTCTTAATGTCTCTAGAGTATTTTATTTCCTAGAAAACTAACCAGCTCCGATACCAAACCGGTCACACCCCGAAACCGGGCCCTGCAGTGATCCGATCCCGGAGTGCGAAATTTTGGGATAATTTGAAACTTTTGTTATATTTCCCAAGATCCGCGTGAATGAGGATGATCAAATTCCATCACGATCAGAGTATATTTTTCGCGGAAGTTGCACATGGTGTTACGACTCGGAATCCGTGGCCATCGGGTTCCGTGTCGCACCCAACCAATATCACAAAGCCATCAAATAGGCAGACTGGCATAAACCATATATCGGAGCACACTGAGCTGGTAGTAACAAATCTATTATTTTCCCCATATTCAAATTACAATTAACAAGTGTCTTAATTACAACCCAATTAAAAAGGCTAACAAGCCATACAAATATCCAACTAGTGTCATACTACCCCAAGTGTTAGATACGAACTCCGGTGCCAAACTTGACATCTGGATGATATCAGTGGGCAGCCTCTCACGTCAGACTGGCGGTCCCACCGCCTCCTCTGATCAAACACCTAAAAACAGAAAAGAAGAGACTGGCACCAAACAAACAGGGTCAGACACGACGGTCTGGCAAGTAAATAAACAAGTAATATGAAACAAAAGAACCTTCGTAAAACCTGATGAAATCATCGTAAAACCGAATAAATAGTCTAAACAATAATGACAATAAAGCATGCTAAAACGATCGAAAGACCGAACATAAGTATCAAAACAAATAAAGGAACAGTCTCTGAAACATAAATATCTCGAAAAGATAACAGTCTAATAAAACATTTAATAGTCGGAAATACATTTCAAATCCTGAATAATAGCGACAATATGATAAATGATCGATATCGTAAACATTAACCAAATCAACGCATAAAGAGTATAACCAACAAGAATCATAAAATAAAGCAATATGCAGATAAAACCTTGGCGACCACAAATAGCTAAATCCTCCTATTACCGAAGTAACAAGAGCAGACAGAGCCGAAGCCACTAAATGTGGGACCGGAAATAGGATCAGAACCGTAGCCATACAAATGGGACCGGCAGATAGAAACCGTTGCCATGGTCGGTACAGACAGAATCCAAGCTGCAGCTGGCGGACAAATTAAAGATCCCAAGCCGGGTGATCAGCCCGACAAGGTGACCTAAGCCTAGTGGTGCCTTTAGTTTTCAAAACTCGAACCGATACGAATCAAACCATAATACTAATCCCTTTGGCTCAGGGGCTCACACTACAAAGCTCTGGCCCCGTCTTGCCTCGATGTTTCATTTTCAAAATACTAGTCTTATCAAAATAATAGTCTCATCGAAGAAATCCCGAATGTGACAAACCATTCCAATCTCTTTTCAAATCGAATCGGAGAAAACATACGAATATCCAAGGTAAACCACTCAAATACACATTAAAGTGATTTGTGCAAAACTATGCGATCCCTCCGTTCGAACATGGAAAACCCCATGATTTTATAACAAATCACCGATGCTATTCAAATTAGTTTACCAAAGAATACAAACACAAATACAAATACATTCTATGACTTGAAATGGAATGGATAGTGGAGAATGACTTAATGACTTACCAAGGAATCATCTCAATGCACATTTAACCTTTAAACATTGATTAATAAGGAGTATGTTTGATGCCAATGAAAATCCACAACATTTAAATGATAAAGTGCGCATTGAGACTCGAACGATTCCCGGGTAATTTCACATACACTCATTCTCTCATTGTTCCCATTCCCATTTCACAAATTTTCCAAGTATTACAAGTAATCCCAAATCTCTTTAAAACAGGCCCGTAGCTGGCCTTGAACCGAGCCCAAAATAGTGCACTCATTTATCCAAAACAGCCCTTTAAACATGGCCCAAACAGCCCTTAAAAACAGCCCAAAACTAACTTTGAATGGCCCACAAAACAGGTTTTAAAACAGCCCAAAAGCTAACCTTGAATGGCCCACAAAACAGGTTTTAAATCAGCCCAAAAGCTAACCTTGAACAGGCCCACAAAACAGGTTTTAAATCAGCCCAAAACTAACTTTGAACAGGCCCACAAAACAGGTTTTAAATCAGCCCAAAACTAACTTTGAACAGGCCCACAAAACATGTCTTAAAACAGTCCAATATCAGGCCCTAAAATGACCCAATATCAGGTCTTGAAATGGCCCAAAAACTGACTTGAATGGTCCAAGAAATAGGCCCAAAGAACACCCCAAAAACAGGCCCAAAACTGATTTAAAACGGGCCCAGAAATCCACCTGAAACGGGCCCCCAGGCTGGGCTGGGCTCGCTCGAGCGACCCCAGGCCCGCTCGAGCGAAGCCCAGACAGAGCCTGGGTCGCTCGAGCTACCCAGTGGGTCGCTCGAGCGAGCCCAGGCAGAACCTGGTCCGCTCGAGCGGCCTACTGGGTCGCTCGAGCGGACTGGGCTCTGTCCAGTCCGGCTCGTGGGGCATTTTCTCCCCTTTTTTCCATACTTTTTTATTCTTTTTGATTCCTAATCCTTCATACAAATTTCCTAGATCATTTGGGCCCTTCCTTGAGCTTCCAAACTCATCAAATCCCCAATCAATAGCAATCTAATTAACCAAACAAACACTTTTAAAATCAAAGTTTTTCCCCATTTCTTTGAACACCAACTCCTAACACAATGAAATCAAATTTTCTAAATGACCAAGATGAAAGCAAACTTCTAATACATTGTAAGACCATAACATAAATGGAAACCCACATAACATTGATTCATTCAATCAAAGTAAATCCATAAATCAAAAGAATTAGAACATAAGGAGAAAAAGCCATGAAATGAAACCAAATGAGAAGAATCATCACATTTGTTGTGAAATCCACTTGCCTTGATCAAGAGAAGATGTAATTCACTCCAAGATGGTGCTCTTAAGGTCCCAAGCTCCCAAAATCACAAAACCCCCAAAATAGCTTAAGAAGAAACCCTAGAAACCAACCATTCAATCTCTTGCAAATGGGTTCTTTAGAAGGCTTGGAGAGGGAGGAAAAAGAAGGTGAGATCAAATCTCCCTTTAGCATCCAAGAAGGGGGGTTTCCAAGAGGAGAGAGAAAGGGCTAGGAGAAAACCCTAGACTCCCCTTTGTTGCAGGAAAATCAAGAATGGGAGAGAAGAAAACCCAAATGGTGGTTTTATAAGGCTAAGTGGGCTGGGCCCCATGGGCCCCAATCTTCACAAGGCTGAAACTAAAATTTGCGGGCCCCGAATGAAAACGATGAAGAAGACAAAGATGATCAGCGGAATTTCTACTTTCCAAAAAGTATACTTTCCCCAATTTCTGAAATTTTCGAAATTCATGGACAAATTTAGTGTGAAAAGTCAATTTTGCCCTTTTTCTTGAAAAACGCATTTTCTGATCATCAAATCAAAATGGTCAAAACATGAAAGTTGTTAAACTTCATAAAATGAGTCAAAATACACCAAATCCAGAATTTTTAGAAATGAGAAGTCATTTCTCATAAAAATACATATCATATGGACCGGGTTAAACCAAAGTCAACGGTCTTCAAAATCTCCAAGGCTATGGAAAAAATCCAATCAAACTCAAAAACAAGGTCAAACTAATTCAAATCTCGCTTAAAAACTAAACCACGATTAAAATAATACTAAACAAAAGAACTGGGGGTCGGGAACTTACATCCTCCCCCCCTTTAGAACCCATTTGGTCCTCCAAATGGCTTAAACCAAATCAAAATAAAAAACCCAAAAGACAAAAGAAAACTCTGACACCCTATGTTAGACCTCGGCAACTGAGAGACTCTCTGATCAAACCCGACGTTGAGATGCACGGTCGACCACATCCTAACTCGGTTGAAGGCTTCACACTATTCCACATATCTGTTCAAAAACATGCCTCCCTGACCAAACTGGAGTTCCATAATCCTTCTAGTCATCCCTGGTGTCATCTGTCGTTCCTGTATTGGATCATTTCTTTTGCTTATCTCGTTAGTCACTGTCGGTTCAAGAACTGCAAGTTCTGCATCTTTCTATCAGCTTGGAATTCTGTGCCTTAAATCCGTCAAAACTGTACACGGTGCTCCTGTCACTAACTTGGTCTGCTACAACCCAGATGTCAAACTGCCATAACCTGCTGAGCTGTCCTATGTCAAAACTTCGCATGGCTTGCCTCTTCAGATTTCACTCTTCAAATCTCCTACTCTTGACATGTAAAGCCGACCTTGAAAATCCAATCTGTGTTCACAACTCCATATTCCAATCTTTCTGTGCTGTACTCAGAATTCTTGCCCACATCAGATTCTATCTACTTGCTGCTCTTGATCTCTTACCTGGTACTTGTGTTATCAACAAAATAAACCTGCCAAGCTGGCATCAATCCCTGATAAGTTGAAACTTTCAATCCAAGTCTTGAATGATGTTTACTCTCCCATAAATTCAACTTTGTCCTCAACTGAACTAATACACATCCGGACATCCATCAACCCTTCACTTCATACACCTCCAAACTCCAACCAAGGGCTATTGCCACTCATTCCATTCAATGCAAAACAAATCTTAAAATTTTAAACATAATGACTAAAAAGTCACTTAGTTGAATTTCATATTTTCGCAACCCAACAAATCATTGAAACACTCAACAATTTTAAATCAGGATTTCAAAAATAAATCAGGTTCATATAGTATGACTATATATCAAATTTTGTTGAAATCTGCATATAATCTAAACACAAAAACCCTTAGGAAATTCCTTTTGCATAGCCAAAGAAAATGAATCCATGAAATAGAAATCTCACACTGTTCTTTGAAAAAGAAACACGATTTTGAGTTACATGCTTTTAAATACCAATTTATCCACTAGTCTCTACATTCCATCATTAAAAATATCCATCCATTTCCAACCAAACATATACAAAATTTTGAAATCACTAAGGTTTTGAGATGTAGATGTCAACATTTAAGAAAATTAAAACAAGAGCAAAATTTCAAGATCACTGTAAAACAATATATTAAGAAGATTAAATAAAAATTCGAAACACAAATCCTTATGAAAACAAAATCATATGACTCCTGAAAAGAGTATGATAATATAGTTTATAATTCAAAATAAGCCTTAAAGAAGAAACATAAATCCATTGTTTAAACTCTGCAAGAATAAATCATAGACATTAAGAAAAATGTAACAAAAGATGAAAACATCACGAAAATCATTCTCACCAAGAAAAGAGACATCACCAAAACTGAGGTATACTCTTGCATCTGCACATTGTCTAATCCAATACCCTGTAAGTCGGTGAAATCCACAAGGTTTCCTCTGTTGCCAAAATTATCTTGACCACAACGAACCATCCACTTGGTATTGCCTCTGAAAACTACACTGGCTAAGCTACAAGTTATATAAATTCTCAACCAAAACTACGACAAGGCTCATTGAATCCGGGAAGTCCTTGAGTTTCTGGCACTAGCTTCCAACCTTACTAACTAAGTATCATTTCTCTCTTCATAAAATCAACAGCTAATATACCTTTTGCAGTCCTTCATCTTGGAAAGATAGTCTGAGTTCACCCAAAATCCACATTCACTTACCTTGGTACGCTGCATGACGATCTCCAATTAGCTGTGAGGGGATCTTCGAATACTGCTCAAGTCCTACTTTGGCAGGCAAATGCACATGTTTCCTCTCATTAGCCACAATAGAGATGCTGAAGGCTGAAAGTCTGCTGATGTTCTCCGAAAACAACATACTGAATCCACGAGGTTCTCAGTCTCCGACACCAGCACAGATAAAAGACACTGAACAAGAGTATGGAGACTTTAAATTCTCCACCACTAAGGAGGAAATTTGGTCATCCAAATCTCCTAACAACACGAACACAAAGAAAAAAAAAAGCAAAATCTCCCAAACTGAAAGAAAAACCGACTCAAATCCAAAGAAACAATGACACGAGAAAACAAATCGACACAATCTAACGAATCCTCACCACACGTCTTAATGTCTCTAGAGTATTTTATTTCCTAGAAACTAACCAGCTCTGATACCAAACCGGTCACACCCCGAAACCGGGCCCTGCAGTGATCCGATCCCGGAGTGCGAAATTTTGGGATAATTTAAAACTTTTGTTATATTTCCCAAGATCCGCGTGAATGAGGATGATCAAATTCCATCACGATCAGAGTATATTTTTCGCGGAAGTTACACATGGTGTTACGACTCGGAATCCGTGGCCATCGGGTTCCGTGTCGCACCCAACCAATATCACAAAGCCATCAAATAGGCAGACTGGCATAAACCATATATCGGAGCACACTGAGCTGGTAGTAACAAATCTATTATTTTCCCCATATTCAAATTACAGTTAACAAGTGTCTTAATTACAACCCAATTAAAAAGGCTAACAAGCCATACAAATATCCAACTAGTGTCATACTACCCCAAGTGTTAGATACGAACTCCGGTGCCAAACTTGACATCTGGATGATATCAGTGGGCAGCCTCTCACGTCAGACCGGCGGTCCCACCGCCTCCTCTGATCAAACACCTAAAAACAGAAAAGAAGAGACTGGCACCAAACAAACAGGGTCAGACACGACGGTCTGGCAAGTAAATAAACAAGTAATATGAAACAAAAGAACCTTCGTAAAACCTGATGAAATCATCGTAAAACTGAATAAATAGTCTAAACAATAATGACAATAAAGCATGCTAAAACGATCGAAAGACCGAACATAAGTATCAAAACATATAAAGGAACAGTCTCTGAAACATAAATATCTCGAAAAGATAACAGTCTAATAAAACATTTAATAGTCAGAAATACATTTCAAATCCTGAATAATAGCGACAATATGATAAATGATCGATATCGTAAACATTAACCAAATCAACGCATAAAGAGTATAACAAACAAGAATCATAAAATAAAGCAATATGCAGATAAAACCTTGGCGACCACAAATAGCTAAATCCTCCTATTACCGAAGTAACAAGAGCAGACAGAGCCGAAGCCACTAAATGTGGGACCGGAAATAGGATCAGAACCGTAGCCATACAAATGGGACCGGCAGATAGAAACCGTTGTCATGGTCGGTACAGACAGAATCCAAGCTGCAGCTGGCGGACAAATTAAAGATCCCAAGCCGGGGTGATCAGCCCGACAAGGTGACCTAAGCCTAGTGGTGCCTTTAGTTTTCAAAACTCGAACCGATACGAATCAAACCATAATACTAATCCCTTTGGCTCAGGGGCTCACACTACAAAGCTCTGGCCCCGTCTTGCCTCGAGGTTTCATTTTCAAAATACTAGTCTTATCAAAAATAATAGTCTCATCGAAGAAATCCCGAATGTGACAAACCCTTCCAATCTCTTTTCAAATCGAATCGGAAGAAAACATACAAATATCCAAGGTAAACCACTCAAATACACATTAAAGTGATTTGTGCAAAACTATGCGATCCCTCCGTTCGAACATGGAAAACCCCATGATTTTATAACAAATCACCGATGCTATTCAAATTAGTTTACCAAAGAATACAAACACAAATACAAATACATTCTATGACTTGAAATGGAATGGATAGTGGAGAATGACTTAATGACTTACCAAGGAATCATCTCAATGCACATTTAACCTTTAAACATTGATTAATAAGGAGTATGTTTGATGCCAATGAAAATCCACAACATTTAAATGATAAAGTGCGCATTGAGACTCGAACGATTCCCGGGTAATTTCACATACACTCATTCTCTCATTGTTCCCATTCCCATTTCACAAATTTTCCAAGTATTACAAGTAATCCCAAATCTCTTTAAAACAGGCCCGTAGCTGGCCTTGAACCGAGCCCAAAACAGTGCACTCATTTATCCAAAACAGCCCTTTAAACATGGCCCAAACAGCCCTTAAAAACAGCCCAAAACTAACTTTGAATGGCCCCACAAAACAGGTTTTAAAACAGCCCAAAAGCTAACCTTGAATGGCCCACAAAACAGGTTTTAAATCAGCCCAAAAGCTAACCTTGAACAGGCCCACAAAACAGGTTTTAAATCAGCCCAAAACTAACTTTGAACAGGCCCACAAAACAGGTTTTAAATCAGCCCAAAACTAACTTTGAACAGGCCCACAAAACAGGTTTTAAATCAGCCCAAAACTAACTTTGAACAGGCCCACAAAACAGGTTTTAAATCAGCCCAAAACTAAGTTTGAACAGGCCCACAAAACATGTCTTAAAACAGTCCAATATCAGGCCCTAAAATGACCCAATATCAGGTCTTGAAATGGCCCAAAAACTGACTTGAATGGTCCAAGAAATAGGCCCTAAGAACACCCCAAAAGGCCCAAAACTGATTTAAAACGGGCCCAGAAATCCACCTGAAACGGGCCCCCAGGCTGGGCTGGGCTCGCTCGAGCGACCCCAGGCCCGCTCGAGCGAAGCCCAGACAGAGCCTGGGTCGCTCGAGCTACCCAGTGGGTCGCTCGAGCGAGCCGAGGCAGAACCTGGTCCGCTCGAGCGGCCCATTGGGTCGCTCGAGCGGAATGGGCACTGTCCAGTCCGGCTCGTGGGGCATTTTCTCCCCTTTTTTTCCGCACTTTTTGATTCTTTTTGATTCCTAATCCTTCATACAAATTTCCTAGATCATTTGGGCCCTTCCTTGACCTTCCAAACTCATCAAATCCCCAATCAATAGCAATCTAATTAACCAAACAAACACTTTTAAAATCAAAGTTTTTCCCCATTTCTTTGAACACCAACTCCTAACACAATGAAATCAAATTTTCTAAATGACCAAGATGAAAGCAAACTTCTAATACATTGTAAGACCATAACATAAATGGAAACCCACATAACATTGATTCATTCAATCAAAGTAAATCCATAAATCAAAAGAATTAGAACATAAGGAGAAAAAGCCATGAAATGAAACCAAATGAGAAGAATCATCACATTAGTTGTGAAATCCACTTGCCTTGATCAAGAGAAGATGTAATTCACTCCAAGATGGTGCTCTTAAGGTCCCAAGCTCCCAAAATCACAAAACCCCCAAAATAGCTTAAGAAGAAACCCTAGAAACCAACCATTTTCAAATCTCCATGAAAACCCATTGCATATATAACAAAAACATTCTAAATGGTTTGGAAAACCAAGATTTGAAGAAAGAAATCCATTGCTCACCTTTTTGAAACTCAAACAAAGAAGAAAGGCATGGGAAAGAGGTCTCTCCTAGCTCCAATCTCTTGCAAATGGGTTCTTTAGAAGGCTTGGAGAGGGAGGAAGAAGAAGGTGAGATCAAATCTCCCTTTAGCATCCAAGAAGGGGGGTTTCCAAGAGGAGAGAGAAAGGGCTGGGAGAAAACCCTAGACTCCCCTTTGTTGCAGGAAAATGAAGAATGGGAGAGAAGAAAACCCAAATGGTGGTTTTATAAGGCTAAGTGGGCTGGGCCCCATGGGCCCCAATCTTCACAAGGCTGAAACTAACATTTGCGGGCCCCGAATGAAAACGACGAAGAAGACAAAAATGATCAGCGGAATTTCTACTTTCCAAAAAGTATACTTTCCCCAATTTCTGAAATTTTCGAAATTCATGGACAGATTTAGTGTGAAAAGTCAATTTTGCCCTTTTTCTTGAAAAACGCATTTTCTGATCATCAAATCAAAATGGTCAAAACATGAAAGTTGTTAAACTTCATAAAATGAGTCAAAATACACCAAATTCAGAATTTTTAGAAATGAAAAGTCATTTCTCATAAAAATACATATCATATGGACCGGGTTAAACCAAGGTCAACGGTCTTCAAAATCTCCAAGGCTATGGAAAAAATCCAATCAAACTCAAAAACAAGGTCAAACTAAATCAAATCTCGCTTAAAAACTAAACCACGATTAAAACAATACTAAACAAAAGAACTGGGGGTCAGGATCTTACAATAAGTTCCCTCTATGTTTGGGTTTTTATCACTTCAAGTACTAACCTGATCAGGGCTTTTCTTTACTTTGGCTCTTGAATTGATTAAAACTCATCTGCATTGTTTTGCTTTGGAGATTTTCCATGATACTGATTAGATTTCTCTTTGGTTCTCTCTCTGCAGTCTTATGTGGTGTACATGGGTGCACATTCTCATGATGCATCGTTTAATTTGGTAGATTATGAGAAAGTGACAGATTCTCATTATGATTTCTTGGGATCTTTCTTGGGAAGGTTAGGAACTGAAATCAATTGTTTTCTTCAACTCCATGCAAGACCATGTTTTTTTAATTTCGTTTTGAGTCCTCTGAATCTGTTCTCATTATGAATTTTCTTTGATTATATTTGCAGTAAGGAGAAGGCAAAAGATGCCATCTTCTACTCATACACAAGATCTATTAATGGCTTTGCAGCGAACCTTGAAGAGGAAGAAGCTCAACAGATATCAAGCAACAAGCAGTTCTCTGTGTCATCTACTGACGTCTAGTTTCCATTCATTTGCTTTCCTGATCTGTTCCAACTTATTCTTATTGTTAACGTGTAATGCCTGTTTTCACTTTGCTTTCCAATGTAGGACATCCCAACGTGATTTAAGTATTCTTAAGCAAGAGAAAGAAATTACACACCACTAGATCATGGGGTTTTCTTGGACTTGAGCTAGATGGGCGTGTTCCAAAGGACTCACTCATGAACCAGGGCAAATACGGTGAAGGTGTAATAATAGCAAATATTGACACTGGTAATATTTTGAATCTCTCAGTTAGCCTCCCTACACTTGAATTAATGTCTCTTGCTCTCTTTCTTTTTGTTAGAGAATTTAGATATGAACCTTTTACTCGTTGGCTGACACCAATGAAACCATTTCACTTCATTGGATTCCAAGTCATTTGAATATTTATACCTTTACTACTCAATGTGTTTGCTACCTAGTTTGAAATGGGAGGTAACACTGCAATACTCAAGTTGTTACAAAAAAAAAATCAAGAACTGCAATACTCAAGTGATTAGCTTTTTGTTTTGTTGGTTGGTTAGGTTGTGGCCAGAATATGAGAGGTTCAATGATTTAGGACTTGGACACTCTCCTCCAAGGTGGAAGGGAACATGTGAGACCAATACCTCAGCTCCAGTCAAATGCAACAGGTCTCTTTCTACCCCTTTCAAAATCATCAATCTCTACAAAAATGAGAAAAGAAAAATCAATCCTGACAACATATTTTCTAAATTTTCAGACACTTGAAATAAGAAAGTTGCATTTGTCAGAAAAATAAATCATGGCCATGTGCTATTAGCACTACCTGTCATGGCATTTTACAAATATCCACTGTATTTTTTTTATAATTGCAACTGTATTTTTTTAATTCACCAAAATTCATTTGATGCTATTTTGACAGTCACTGTGACCTGTTAATATGTTTTGAGATAAACGAAAAGGCCTTCTTGCCTCAAAATCAGTTTTGATCCACTCACCGAAATGATAGAATTATGATTGGCGCATGCATGTGCCTTTACAGAGTATAGCATCACTCCAAAAAAAAATCCTTTAAAAGGTTACTTAATACAGATTTTTCTTTTGTGTGATTCTCATAGCATCTATGGCCTATGAAAATTGTCTTATGCCCGGCAGAAGATTCTTCAAATCCATATATGATCCTATTTGTACCATACATGTTGTATACTTGTAGGCCAACAATGACCATAGAAAACTTGGGGATTAAAAAACAACAGTGCATCATCACAATTTAAGGTGGTCGTTGAAAATAAGCCCTGGACGGATTAGTAGGCAATATAGACCTGTGATTATTAGACTTGACTAGAATCCATTTCATACAAAATTATGGTACTTATCACATGTTGATGAGCTAGACTGCATGGCCAGGAATGAGAAAAAAAGGTGATGGCTCTCTTTATTATGTTACTTGATTTTGAGTTTCTTTTTAAGGGTTGAAGAGTGAAGTGTTAAGTGATATATATATATGGAAGTAGCCATCAATTTTTCCATATCCTGCGTTAAATAGTTTCTTATTCTCTCCCCCATGAAGTGTTCTGATACGATGGACTATTGGTTCGAATGCACGTAAGAGGAAGTGCAAAATGATTGTTGTTAATTTGACTGGATCTTAATATGAAGATGAATCTCATCTATTTTGGAATCATAACACTAGCAAATTACATGAACTTAATGAGTTTGAGTAAGTTTTGATTCTATCATTTATTCTATAAATGTGCAGATGTGACTGTGGCATATTAGTGATGGCATTTGCCGATTGCAACCATAAGTGTCGACCGTTGACCTTCACAGAAGCCAGGCATGTAGTACTGCAGGCAAAAGATTGTCGTTGACATTTATGCTAGGCAATGGAAGCTAAAGGGCTACAAAGTACCGGAGTCTGAAGAGAACTCATTTTCGTGATAAAAAATGTTGAGAGGCCTATCCCTTTTTTCCACATGAATGTACACACTGAGATTTAGTGTTGTGAATTTAATGTAACCGTCTTATGTTGTAAAGAGGTTGTATTCATTTTGGATTGGAAATAAATGAATGGAATGCAATGTACTGAAATTAAATGGCTATGGAATGGAATAAATGCATTGTGGAGTTCAGTAAATATCTAGAATGTATACCGTATGCATTGTGGACGTTATGAATTGGTTGTATGTTGGACTGGATATATTCCATGCCTTGCACACCACGTTATTGCCTTAAGTATTTTTTTTCTAGTGTGCAAGAGAAGTAAGAGTGACAATCCTCCCTTCCATGGGCCAAAATCCAACTAGATTAAAAAAAATGTCTTTAAGAACTTAGATTATGAATCTTCCTACTTGAAATCTCTTTAAGCATCCCTAATAGAGACATCGTCGCCATCAAGTGATATTCCTTGCCACTATTTTTGTTATTTTCTCCTTTCATAAACTCATTGTGATGGTCTTATTTTCTCATGTTTCTCATAGAATCAAATCGAGGGTTCGAACCAGCATATTAATCACTAGGAACATATTAATCACTAGGAACATGCATCAACTTCTAGTTGGGATAGTTCTATTTATTTAGATCCCTCCATTCGGAAAAATAGCTCATTATATTTCATTTATAACATACTAAGAGCATTGTTTTCAATGACTCAAATGTGATGTCAGCCGGTTTTACAAAATCTATAGATGGTTTTTAAGGGGGGGGGGGGAATCTTTAAGAACTTGAATTCCTACTCATTCGAACCTGAATTTTGTGCCCGACATTGTTTTTTGATAACGATATCGTTACCATTATTTATAGTATCTTCATCCATTTTTTGTGTCCAACAAGAAGATAATGGTGAATTTATATTGAGATGCATAAACAACAATAAAGACTCACGATTTCACTCAAAATCATGTTTTCAAAATTTTCTGATAACGATATCGTTACAATTATTTATTGGGTTTTCGCCCATTTTTTGTCTCCAACAACAAAATGACAATGACTTTATAATGGGGTGCATAAACAATGAGAAAGGCTCACGGATTTGGCTCATAAATGGATTTTCCGTCCGTTCAATTATTTGACACCACTTAGCTGCAACTATTCGATACCTAAGCGTTGAACCAGCATAAATTTGCCTAGATAACATTTAAACAATGATCAGATCTAGTCCCACTGTTCAGTTCTGATAAATAATCATCACACATTATACAATTTAAATAATGTTTCTCAAATCAGCTCTCTTTTGCCATCTTTAATTGTCCTTATTAGGGATGAACCAAAAGAGATTTCAAGTAGGAAGATTCATAATCTAAGTGCATTATACAATTTAGAGTTTTTATTTTTATTTTCTTCCTTTTCTGGTTTTTGGCTTCCTTACAAAATTCCAACAAAAAACCCCATCTGGAAGTGGACTAACCAGCCCCCTAAACAGGGATACTCGGAGATGTTTTCAAGAAAACAGAAGATCTGAACCCACTTGGTTTGCGCGAGCGCAAAACTCACCAAACGCGATTGTTTCCATCCAAAAAAAATGTAGATTTAGAGTGTGCCATATGGTCATTGAAACTCCAAAATTTCAGCCAAAAACTCCATTGAGAAGTGGACAAACCAGCCCCCTAAACAGGGGTACTCGGACATGTTTTCAAGAAAACAACAGATCTGAACCCACTTGGTTTGCGCGACTGCAAAACTGATTAAACGCGATTGTTTCCATCCAAAAAAATGAAAATTTAGAGTGTGCCATATGGTCTTTGAAACCCCAAAATTTCAACCAGAAACTCAATCAGGAAGTGGACTAACCAGCCCCTAAACAGGGGTACTCGGACATGTTTTCAAGAAAATAGCAGATCTGAACCCACTTGGTTGAAAAATTGCGCAACCGTAAAACTAAACAAACGTGATTTTTTCCATCCAAAAAAATGCAGATTCAGAGTGTGCCATATGTTCTTTGAAACTCCAAAATTTCAGCCAGAAACTACATCGGGAAATGGACTAACCAGCCCCCTAAACAGGGGTACTCGGACATGTTTTCAAGAAAACAGCAGAACTGAACCCACTTGATTGAAAAAGTGCACGACTACAAAACTAACCAGATGCATTTGTTTCCATCCAAAAAAAATTCAAATTTAGAGCGTGCCATATGCTCTTTGAAACCCCAAAATTTCAGCAAGAAACTCCATCGGGAAGTGGACTAACCAGTCCCCTATACAGGGGTACTCGGATATGTTTTCAAGAAAACACCAGATCTGAACTCACTTGGTTGAAAAAGTGCGCGACTGCAAAACTAACCAAATGCGATTATTTCCATCCAAAAAAATTTGTATATAGAGTGTGCCATATGGTCTTTGAAATCCCAAAATTTCAACCATAAACACCATCGGGAAGTGGACTAACCAGCCCCCTAAATAGGGGTACTCGGCAAGCTAAAAAAAAAAAGGTGTTGGCAAATCCTAAAGGTTTAAACCCTTACAGTAAGGGTTCGAACCATTGCTTCGTAACTCTTCTGGGCCAAATCCCAGAGACCACTAAGGTTCGAACCCTTACAGTAAGGGTTCGAACCTTCACTTCGTTGGTCTCCTGGGCCAAATCCCAGAGAGCATTAAGGTTCAAACCTTTGCACACAGGGTTCGAACCTTCACTTCTTTGCCATCCTGGGCCAAATCTCAGGATGCACTAAGGTTCAAACCCTTACACAAAGGGTTTGAACCTTCACTTATTTCCCTTCCTAGGCCAAACCCATTTGTCATGTAGAAAGGCATGTTCTGGTTTTGTTCTTTATTCCGAGTCAGCTTTTCAATGCCTTGTACTGAAATTGATATTTGTGGAGCAATTGTGTTGCAGAGATTAGTGGTTTTTAAATTTTTTTAACGATATCGTTATAATCCTTTAGACTTTTTTCTTTCACTTTTTACCGTTGAGCAACGAGATTGGCCCTGACTATATATTGAGATACATAAACCAGGAAAAATGCTCATGGAAGTTATATTCCAATAACGAAATCGTTACCGTCCTTTAGAGTTTTCACTCTCAAATTTATTATCCAGCAAGTTGATGGCCTCGATTTTAAAAGTAAGGACTTGTAACCCTGAAACCTATATTCCATTCCCCTCATTCCATTTCATCCTGTAATGTAAAAAAACATTGGTCAATAGTCCATTATGTTCTATTTCTACAACATTCATTTTCATACATTAATTATAAATCATGACACAACAATTGGATGATTAAGTGTTATATCCAGTCCAACAGGCTCGAACACTAAAGATGAGAGTTCGAACCTTCCTGTAAGTGCACACGGTAAGCCATTTCATGAAAAGTGCTGTGAATTCTTATATTGCAAGAGAAGTTGTGAAATAATTTCTTGATTTACATTATGAAGAAGAGGTGATTTGATGAAATGAGTTGATATGTTTTGGAGTCCAAACCCAATTATTTATAATCTGACTGGGACCATTACCACTATTACCAATTTTAGTGTTAATAGTTTGAAGCAAAACTCTAGCCCACAAGTTATTGAGGACTTCTGTCAAATTGGTAGCTGCCAGCTCCACAATATTGCACTTGCCTATGCTTGTATGGAATCATTTTATATTTTTTTTTGGGAAATGTTTGATATAGTAGATTTCAATTTGGAAGACTATTTTTAACTGTACGGGACATTCTCAATTTAACCGTGTGATAATCAAAGGAAAGGCCCACTCAATTAGCCTTACACAAAATTACATATTGACAAACCAATTGGTAAAATTGCATCTATCATCTCATTTCTCTAATTCCTGCTTGCAAATACAATCCTCGACCATTCGTCTACACACCTCAGGTGAAACAGATGTGAGCACAACAACTCCCTTACCTCTTCCTTGTCTCTGTATTTGGCCAAGCAGATACAACATTCTTATCGAATCCAATATACATCAGAACCCATTTAGGCTTTCTTCAGCTTTTATGTTATTAATTATGAATTTAGTTGTTTGAATTCTGATATAAAGATTGCAATTTTAATATAAAAGTAGATTTAAATTTTGATTCCTCAAATTTTTATTTGATTTTATGTTGGATAGAAAATTTGTTCTTTCTTTCTTTTCCAATCCTGAGACCGAAACATGCTTCACATTATAAACCTATTTAGTTTTTATTGATTTGCATTAGAACTGTATGTACCATAATCTATTACTCTCTCAGTGATAGATGTTTTTTTAAACATCATCATTTCACTGAATGTTAATTTCATGTAAAGATCCACTGATGGGCAAGGTGTAGGGTGTATAGATGAAGATCTGTAGCAAATTAATAACAAGTATATATGCATATGACCAACCAACTGAAGTTTTTTTTTTCCCTGATAAAAATAAAGCCCAAAAAAAATGATGAAATGAATCCAACTAACAAAGGACTATGGAAAAAGTGAAACATTCGATGGTTTATTTGATACCGACTGTTGGAAATAGGGTGGGCCTCTAGGATAGGTTTCAAAACTTTTGACCCACTTGACGCAGGGATCAACTATCCAGAAGGCTATAAAACCCAATCCAAGATCTATGTCCTCAATCTCAGCCATCATGATCAGTATGACAATCTATCTAGAAGATAGAAACAGCAACGTATAAGCTACAAATAAATCTACAACATGCAAGGAAGTAGATTATACCTTTGGAGCTCGGTTGTGCTCTAATGGAGGAGTTGCGTCTTTCTTTGATGATGAAACGCTTTCACTAATCAAATAGGGATCTCCAAGACCTCTTGATCTTCCACGCTATGACCCGTATCAGATTCTCCTTTTTCTCAAGAAGATGGTGGGATCTCCAAGAGAAAACCACTAGGAACTCTAGGGAGGAACTAGAAAGAGAACTAGAAGAAGGAAGAGGAGAAGAGCTCGTGCAACACTTGCACTAGGGGGGCTTGGGCGTGAATCCCTAGGTGGATTTATGCATGGGACGTCCAAGGCCCTCTTCTCCTCTTATTTATAACTTTTGCAAGCCCAGCTTACTAATTTCCATTAGAAGTCTTACTTCCAAAAATTAGTAACTATCTCTTCTTAATTAAAATAGAAGTCTTACTTCCATTAATTAATTAGTAACTTACCATATCATAATTAGAAGTCTCACTTCAAATATGATTAGTAACTTTCCAATTCCTTTCTAATTAAAATAGAAGTCTCACTTCTACTAAAATTAGTAAGTCTACTATTACCACTATTAGAAGTCTCACTTCAAATAGAAATAGTAACTTTCCTTTTAGAGTTCAACTAGAATTAGATACTTTCTAATAATTGGGCTAGCGTGGGGACCACTAGGGATTCCTTAGAAAGCTGGCTCCAACTGGGACACGCGACCCCACATCTCATGTGTAATCCGGGCCCACAGTTAATTGCAAATAACTCCACTATATAAATGCATTTGAACTCCAGTCTTAGGAATATTACATAGAAGACCCTAAACTTCCACATTATCACAAGTAGACCCCTCTATCAATATCCATGGATCAATTGGACCTGTCTTCCAAAATAGATCCATATCTTATTATCCTTGAGCCCCAATTAATTATAATGATCATAGGTACCTTTCCAATTAACTCTTAATCGGAATGGGTGCGCACTTACCAATGATAAATCCATTAATTGGCAGAAGGGGATATTAGAGATAGATTCATTCTTGACTATTGAATGTTCCCACAGCTCGACTACCATGTACCCAAATCACCGAGGTGTTGACCTACAGTTGGCCTCACTCATTGGTGACTCAAAGCAAATGAATAGATAGAAACTTGAGTTCATTAATGTCTCAGGATTGAGAGCCTATTGCTAGGGAATTATGAGAGCATACCTTAAAATAAAGAAAGTGTTTATAAGGTGCTTCTCATGGTCCTTCAATACATCAAATGTACCAGCACTATGATCCAGAATCTTCCATTCTGATGATCGAGACAAATCACACTATCTCATAGTGATCAAAGTACTGCAACCTTATCAGTATGAGATGTCCAGTCTCATCACTGGTTGTGATAATATTTAAGTATAAGATTTGCCACACATGTCTCCTGTATGTGGATCTCATCCATACACATGTGTTACATCTAATATACTTGTGGACCCCGGTTCATCTCATGAACCATCATGTCATTCGTATTAGTTATGTGCAAGTATATAATAAATCACCATTCATCTCATGAAAGGAAAGCATGAATATACTGATAAATAAAGAAATTAATCAATTTATTATATCATCTACTGGATTGAGTCCATAAAACTAATAATCTCCCACTTGGGCTCAATGCCAGTTAGAGTTGCATCTCATGCACATCCCTTTTACATATAGCTCAAAGACTTTGGTAGTCAAAGGCTTAGTAAATGGATCTACTAGATTGTCTGCAGAGGCTATCTTGGTGATCGTACATCACCTCTCTGCACAATCTATCTGACCATGTATAACTTCCTCTGTACATGCTTTTTGGCTCTTGGGTTATTTGGACTTAGTGACTGCCCTGCTGTCATCACAGTAAACTGTGATTGGCTGCCCTGCCAAAAATACCACTCCAAGTTCCATAAGGAATCTTTTGAGTCAATCTGCTACCTTAGCTACTTCTCAAGCTGCTTACAACATAAGCACATACCCAGAAGTTGATTTCCTGGAATCCTGATCTGACTAGAAGTCAGTATCTATGTAACCGACTGGAATTAACTCATCACTGCTGTAACTCAACATGTGATCTCTAGTTCTTCTCAAGTATTCGAGAACACATCTTACAGCAGTCAATGATAAAGACCTGTGCTAGACTGGTATTAGCTGACTAGGCCTATTACGTGACAGATATTCGGTCTAGTACAAAGCATAGCTTACCGTACCAGAACCTTATCTTTGTACACATCATTGGGATAAGCCTATCATCCTATTTTTCCAGTCTCAATGGAAATTTATCTTTAGGATGTACCTGGCTTTTCCAAAGTCCTTTATTATCAAAAGTCTTAGCCAACCAAAACTTTTACTGTTGACGATATCCCTATGTTACTCCATAGGAGAAGGATGTCGTCGACATATAATACCAGAAAAACTACCCTGCGTTCTTGACTTTTCATTTACACATGACTTATCCGGATTCTGATAAAAATCAAGTGACTTGATTTCCTTAGTCAATACGGATGTTCCTGTTTCGGGATATTTGCTTGAATCCATAAATGGACTTATGCAGCCTGCAAACTCTTCGCACTTGGTTATTAGCTATAGAACCATCTGGTTACATCATATAGATGTTTTCCTCAAGATTCCCGTCGTGAGACGCTGTCTTGATATCCATTTGCCAAATCTCGTCACCGAGATGAACCGCAATGGATAAGAGTATCCGGATGGAACTCTTCCATCTGGCTCTCATTTTCTTTTTTAGGCTCACTTGCACCTAATAGGTTTGCTATTGGCAGGCAAGCCCACAAGTATCCAGACCTGATTAGAGTACAAATACTCCACCTCAGCTTTCATAGCATCTCACCAACGTCCCAAAACTATGTCATTAACTGCTTTATCATAGTTATAGGGATCTTGTTCCGGTTACACAGGGATTGCCTTGTAAGACTTTCCCTAGACCGAGAACTTGTCAAGGGTCCTGACAATACTCCCACTACGACAAGGCACTGGTGTAACTACTGGGTCAAATATGGGCGGATTTTCTCAAAGTTGGTTATTCTTGGATTTGGAATTGTTCTTTCTTAAATTTCTTCCAAGATAACCATTTCTAAAGATTTCCAGTTAATCTTATAATCTCCCTCCAGAAAACCGCATTGGTGCTATGAAGCACTTTTTGCTCTCTAAGATTATAGAGCAACCAACCTTTAGTTCCTTTTTGGGATAGAATATAAACATATATACTTCCAACTTCGATTCCAACTAATCCGTCTTTCCCTTCAGCACGTGTGCTGGACAACCCTGAAAAACGTTGTAGACTAGGCTTTCGCCTTGTCCATAACTCCCTGGGAGTCTCAAGTATAGACTTAGATGGAATGAGGTTTAGTATATATATCTCGGTTTCCATATCCCAAAATATAGGTAATCCGTCGAAACTCAATTATAGACTTGATCATATCCAAAAAAAAGTCTTGTTCCTTCTTTCTACTACTCCATTCTGTTGAGGCAAACCAGGAGCAGACTACTGGGATCAAATCCCATTTTCTTGATAAGTATCCCATAAAATTTGCGGAGAGATATTCACCTTATCGATCTTATCGAAGAGTATTTATACTTTTACCTAATTGCTTTTCTGCTTCCGCTCGAAACTCTTTGAACTATTCAAAAATCTCGGACTTGCGGTGCATAAGGTATATGTATCCATATCTCGAGTAATCATCGGTGAAAGTGATAAAATACTCGTATCAATCTCTCACTCTAATATTATGAGTCCATACACATCAGTAAACACTAACTCCAATAAATCTTTGGCCCGTCTGCCCTTAGATGAATAAGGGTCTTTTGGTCATTTTGCCTTCCAGACAGGATTTGCATACAGGCATTGGTTCTACCACCAATGAAGGCAAGATACCATCTTTCACTAGCCTGTCAATCCTGTTTAGGTTTATATGACCTAGCCTCTTAGGTGCCAAAGTTTGTTGGATTAGATGAAGGTGACTACCTCTTTAATGATGGTCTTTTATTAGCATCAGCGTCATGTATCTCATACATTGTGGGAGTTAACAAATAAAAGCCATTGATTACCTTGTCAGAATATATAAGAGTACCGCTCATCTTTAAGACGATTTAATTACCAAAAGTAACTGAATAACTCTTATTCATCATACTAGAAATTAAAATTCCGTCTTAAATCGGTACATATAATGTATCTGACAAAATCAACTTAAAATCTGAAAATAACTAAGTTACTACTCCTACTGACACTGCGTCTGCCTTGGCTTCCGATCCCAGGTTAATACTGATTTCCCCGTCATTAATCCTCCTGGTTACCTGTAACTCCTACAACATATTACTGATATAATTAGTTGCACCAAAGTCTACAAACCAAGATTCTGAAGCACTAGTTAAAACTTTCTTCAGAAACAAATGACTCAATCATACCGGGGGTCTTTTCCTTTGACAGAAATCGTGGACAATTCCTCCTCCAATGTCCTGTCATACCACAGTGGAAACACTTTCCCTTTGCTCCCGTACCCTTGACCTTGGCCATACCACTAGTGGAACCATACTCCACCTTAGGACCTTTGATGACTGATTTCTTCTTGCTATCCCGGTCTTTGCCTTTCGGCTTAGACTTAGCAAATGACTTTTCTGTCATGAGGGCAGTTGGTCTTTTCTTCATGATTTCCTCAAACCACTACCAGCTGGCGAGACAGCTCAGCTATGGTCATTTCCAATTTACTATAATTGATCTTGAAATGTTTGAATGAGTCTGGTAGTGATTGAATGATCATGTCGATCTGCGTTTCTGTATCAAACGTAGTCCCCAGTACATCTACCTCATTCAATGCCAACTTCATTTGTAACAAATGTTTTGTACTGGGGTTCCCTCGGCCATCTTTGTCTCCATCAGCACTTTTATAGCAGCCTGCCTAGCAGGCCTAACCTGGTCTGCAAACATCTCCTTCAAGTTCGATATAATATCGTATGCTGACTTATAGGATTGATGTTGTTCTTGCAAAACAGTAGACATGGATGCCTGAATAAAACATCTGGCTATCTCATTGTTTTTGGTCCACTTGGTGTAAAAGTTTTTCACAATCTGTGGTGCATCAGGCTCAGGCTCAGGAAGGGGGGGGTATTAGAAGGACATATTTGCAACTTGAAGATGTCAAGATAATATTCAGGTTCCTTTTCCAGTCTACATAGTTGGATCCCATCAACTTGTTCTGGTTGAGGATGGTTGCAAGTGGATTGAAAGTATTCGAATTCATGCTATATAAATAAAAGCACATAACCATACATTCAATGAAAGAATATAAATGACATTAGGGTTTAGTATTCTACCAAATTCATATGGGAATCCTCATAAGCACTGAATTCAGAATACATCGGAATCCCAATCCCTTAGGGCATGCCTCCTAGGGGAGTGCAAATGTCCTTGGATTGGTGCGGATCAAAGTTCGTCAAAATTAGAATTAAGACTAACTATCCATGATCCCCATCATTCATTATCATCTAGGTATCTCATACCATATAATGTATGACTCCCGATTTGCTTTGGTTTCTAAAATACATGAGGCAAATCCTAGGGGATACTACATCATTATTTTAGTTAAGTGTGACCCACCAACTAGCATTGCATGACAACCGTTGTGAGCAGCTCCTCCTAGGGGTGTGAGCCCCCACCCCGTCTCACCAATACTATCCATAGGAGATCCATATCTAGTAACCAGACAAGTAAAAGCCCTCCGAAGAAACGGCCACACTCTTGGTGGCGCGAGGCTAATACTTTCCTTACAATGGACCTATGGTGGAAAACTATGGGGATTTATCAATTTAAATGCCCCGCTCCCACTTAATATTTTAGAATTGAGGATTTCCTTTTAAGGTATTAGGGCCCACATATATAAATATATGAATCATCAAATCATCTCATGATATGATCTAAGATTGGTTCCAAGTCAAGTTATTTTAAGGAAAGTCCAGTTTCTTAAATTAGTGTTACCAATGTGTCCATCTCATGGGACATCAACACTAATTAGAACTCTTTCCAAAAATTAATTTGATTTGACCAATATTATTAACTTGCTATGTTTGGATCAGATTTGGAAACATTCTAAATAAAGCATTCAACTATAAATAGAAAACGCTTAAAATTAGAAACTAGTCCTCTCCTCCACATGGCCCAAGCGGAATAGACTTCTTGGACTTCTAGACTTTCCAAAATTTTGGAATTCCTCAAACACTTTGGGAAACTCCAAAACACCTTTGGTAATCTTCAAACTCTTTGATTAGGAGTTCAACTTCACTTTCCTTCTTAGTCTCGGACATCGCTAGAATTTACAAATTAAGAAAATTACATAAATTCCTATGTCTCTACGATGAGACTTACATGATAATCTATTAATGGAAATAAAAAGGCACATAGGGAATTTCACCATGCCTTGCCCTGAACTGGGAAACCAAGGAAACCATGATGCCCTTTACAACTTGCCAATAATAAATATTCAACCATAAAAAGAAAGTAAAAGACTTGTGGGCCATATGGAGAGGACATGATAACCTGCATGTTAGTATCTCATACTAGCAAAGCAACTCACAAAGCCGGGTTACCAAACAATAATGGAAAGATAGGATGCCAAATATTGCCACTACTATGATTCATGCCCCCTACGTAGAGGGGGTCCGGGGGTGTCCCCCGGCGGGGGTCGAGCTACCCTGTCAGCTTGCGGGGGCCCAGGGGGCAGCGCCCTCGAAACAAAAACAAAAATTGAGATCTCATATGTCAGTCTGTTCGGTCGACCTACTAGAGGGTTCGGTCGACCGGCCTCAGTGTCTTCGGTCGACCTGCCAGAGGGCTCGGTCGACCTGCCTGACGGAAATCTGCAAGTTGGGTTTTTTGCATTTCGTGTCCAACCATCTCCAAAACTCTTCTGAAGATTCCCAATGGCTTCCTACCATCATTCCATCATTGTTAGACCCTTTTGTGACTATCCAAACATGGACTTACTAATTATCCAAGCAAAACCATCAAAACTAATCCGTACATAGCCCTTGATCTATCCTCTTCGCATCTCATGTAAAGATTAGATCAAGCTTACTGATCTAACATGATAAGAGATGAGGTAAGGCTCTGATACCAATTGTTGGAAATAGGGTGGGCCTCTAGGATAGGTTTCAAAACTTTTGACCCACTTGACGCAGGGATCAACTATACAGAAGGCTATAAAACCCAATCCAAGATCTATGTCCTCAATCTCAGCCATCATGATCAGTATGACAATCTATCTAGAAGATAGAAACAGCAACGTATAAGCTACAAATAAATCTACAACATGCAAGGAAGTAGATTATACCTTTGGAGCTCAGTTGTACTCTAATGGAGGAGTTGCGTCTTTCTTTGATGATGAAACGCTTTCACTAATCAAATAGGGATCTCCAAGACCTCTTGATCTTCCACGCTATGACCCGTATCAGATTCTCCTTTTTCTCAAGAAGATGGTGGGATCTCCAAGAGAAAACCACTAGGAACTCTAGGGAGGAACTAGAAAGAGAACTAGAAGAAGAAAGAGGAGAAGAGCTCGTGCAACACTTGCACTAGGGGGGCTTGGGCGTGAATCCCTAGGTGGATTTATGCATGGGACGTCCAAGGCCCTCTTCTCCTCTTATTTATAGCTTTTGCAAGCCCAACTTACTAATTTCCATTAGAAGTCTTACTTCCAAAAATTAGTAACTATGTCTTCTTAATTAAAATAGAAGTCTTACTTCCATTAATTAATTAGTAACTTACCATATCATAATTAGAAGTCTCACTTCAAATATGATTAGTAACTTTCCAATTCCTTTCTAATTAAAATAGAAGTCTCACTTCTACTAAAATTAGTAAGTCTACTATTACCACTATTAGAAGTCTCACTTCAAATAGAAATAGTAACTTTCCTTTTAGAGTTCAACTAGAATTAGATACTTTCTAATAATTGGGCTAGCGTGGGGACCACTAGGGATTCCTTAGAAAGCTGGCTCCAACTGGGACACGCGAACCCACATCTCATGTGTAATCCGGGCCCACAGTTAATTGCAAATAATTCCACTATATAATGCAATTGAACTCCAGCCTTAGCAATATTACATAGAAGACCCTAAACTTCCACATTATCACAAGTAGACCCCTCTATCAATATCCATGGATCAATTGGAGCTGTCTTCCAAAATAGATCCATATCTTATTATCCTTGAGCCCCAATTAATTATAATGATCATAGGTACCTTTCCAATTAACTCTTAATCGGAATGGGTGCGCACTTACCAATGATAAATCCATTAATTGGCAGAAGGGGATATTAGAGATAGATTCCTTCTTGACTATTGAATGTTCCCACAGCTCTACTACCATGTACCCAAATCACCAAGGTGTTGACCTACAGTTGGCCTCACTCATTGGTGACTCAAAGCAAATGAATAGATAGAAACTTGAGTTCATTAATGTTTCAGGATTGAGAGCCTGTTGCTAGGGAATTATGAGAGCAGACCTTAAAATAAAGACAGTGTTCATAAGATGCTTCTCATGGTGCTTCAATACATCAAATGTACCAGCACTATGATCCAGAATCTTCCATTCTGATGATCGAGACAAATCACACTATCTCATAGTGATCAAAGTACTGCAACCTTATCAGTATGAGATGTCCAGTCTCATCACTGGTTGTGATAATATTTAAGTATAAGATTTGCCACACATGTCTCCTGTATGTGGATCTCATCCATACACATGTGTTACATCTAATATACTTGTGGACCCCGGTTCATCTCATGAACCATCATGTCATTCGTATTAGTTATGTGCAAGTATATAATAAATCACCATTCATCTCATGAAAGGAAAGCATGAATATACTGATAAATAAAGAAATTAATCAATTTATTATATCATCTACTGGATTGAGTCCATAAAACTAACATTGGCAACACTGCTTCTCATGAAATTTCCCCAATGGTCTTACATGTTTGGTTTGAATTAAGTGCCTATATGTCTATGAAATATGATATGGAGTACTTTTTCTGTGACATCTATAGCCTTGGAGTATTGTTGTTGCATATCATGCATGACGGGCAACAAAAACCACACTATTTATGATTTTGACAGATCATTAAATCTCCTTAGATATGTGTGTAGCTAAAGAAATTTACTTTTAACTTGTTTAATTATTCTAAATACTTTAGTTTTGTACACAATTTAATTTCCCATGAATTATGATGTGAATTGAATCAATTTGATCATTGAGCTGATGGATCCATCATTAGGCAATTAATCTATCACATTTGAACTTAGAAGGGACCTTCATCTGGCTCTCCTTTGTGTTCAAGAAAGCCCATCGGATAGGCCATCTATGTTGGATGTTGTTTCTATGCTTACAAATGAAGTTATCACACTTCCTATTGAAATGGTGAATGGATGTAGAGTTACACACAATTGGAATGGGCCCAACATGATACATCGCATGTTACTTATACTTGTCATCAGATTTATTATTTAGAGTTACTTATACTTGTCTTCAGATTTATGGTTTTACTTATACATGCCTGTTACTTATACTTGGAATGGGCACAACATGCTGCTTTTCTGTTTTTCTTTTGTTTAAGCTCTCTGTTCTAGCCACACAAAAAAAAAGAAAAAATTGCCAAAGTTAGCCAATGATAGCCATGTGCTCTTCGCAATGATAGCTATGTGCTCCACTTGATCTTGCCATGTAAAGTAGGTCCTACATCAAATGTTATGAAGGTTGAAAAGGTTCCTGATTCGACATATGACATGATTGGTGGTCTTGACTAGCAAATTAAAGAGATAAAAGAGGTTTGTGGGCATTTAAGATCTTGTTTCAGGATTTATATGCCACCATATTTCTATGATAATATGATATGCATCAGTGTTCATCTTTTTTTTATATTCTTCTTCTTCTTTTATTTTAGCCTAGTATGTTTGAGTAGTTGCAACTAAGCATCTGAATCTTTTCAGGTCATTGAGCTTCCAATCAAACATCCTGAATTGTTTGAGAGTCTTGGAATAGCTCAACCAAAGGTACTAATCTTAGTTACCATCTTTTTGTAATTTTCACTATTAATGTGCATTGGGATTAAAAATTATGTGAATTGAAAATTAATTTCTTTTGCTAAACTGATCAGGAGTCTTGCTTTATGGCCCACCTGGTACCGAAAAATAGATATTAGCAAGAGTTGTGGCTCATCATACTGATTGCACCGTTTTCTTTTCTTTTGTTCTCAATATAGAACCACATCTTGTGATTCCCCTTTCATGACATTAAGAGGCTTCCTGCTCTCGCCTCTCACAGAGATAATGCAGGTTCTGTTTGATGCCCCTCCATCCACTTTTTTCGTAAATGAATTGTATCCCATCCACATGCATATGGAAAGACCCACACCAATTTGATATTGAGTTTTATAAAACCACCCTCTTGATCTGTTTTGCTCATTTTCAATTTGCATGATACTCTTGGACTGGTTATCTAAGGGTCTTTTTGGATGATGAGAATAAGTTGATTAATTGATGGAGAAATGGAGAAAGCTGTCCTCTGTTCAAATCTGTACCATGGAAAATTTGTTAGTGAATCTAGGTTTGGCTGATTTGCAATTTTCTAGTGGTAGATGTCTGTTTTGCATAATCTTTTTAAGCCATTTGTGGGTCTATTTTCTTCTTACTTTTTGATTTGTTTTCCTTTGATGATATAATTTAGACAAGCAATTCAATCAGCAACCTGTTATTGGGAATGGATATGCTGTTATTGATTTTTATGATATGCTATCATAGTTTAACTGATTATGACAGTGGTCACAACCTTGTTACCAATGCATTTATGTTCTGTTTTTGGTAAGTTAGCTTTGGTCATTTTGTGGTTTTTGGGGTCTAAGAGATCTTCATCAAGACTTGATTGTGTATTTCATTGTCAGGTACTTGGATCAGCTAGGCATGGCATCAAAATATGATACCAAGACTTATTGCAAACAAAGCTTACTTGGAGGAAACTGTGGTCTTCTCAACACTACCACATTCAAACCAAATCCTAAATGAGCAATTTAAAGTGACATGTACTTCTATTCTTATGTATACAATTTAAAGATTTTTTAATTATGGATTGCATGTAATTAAAATCTGTATCATTTGAATTGATTGGTTTATGAGCAATTTCTATGGCTTCACTTAAATGAGTGCTTTATGGTAAGGAAGGTTGGGAGAAATTGAGCCAGTACACAATTACTCAGACAACATGCGAGATGTGTTCCATTTTTCATGTTCAAAAGCCAAATTACAGTGTTAATATAATCGAAGTCATTGCCATTTGGTTGTTTGACAAAAAAAATGGATAAGAAACCTATAAATAATGGTAACTATATTGTTATAAAAAAAATTTTGAAAATACAATTCTGGGTGAAATTCGTGAGTCTTTCTCATTGTTTACATATCTCATTATAAAGTCATTGCCATTTGGTCGTTGCGCACAAAAAATGGACCAAGAACCTATAAATAATAGTAGCGATTTCGTTATCAAAAAATTATGAAAATAAACTTCTGGATGAGATTCGTTAGTCTTTCTTCTTGATTATGGTTCTCAATATAAAGTCATTGTCATTTGATTGTTCGACACAAAAAAGGAATGAAGAATCTATAAATAATGGTAACGATATCATTACCAATATTTATAGTATATTCGTCGGTTTTTTGTAACAGATAACCAAATTACAATGCCTTTATACTGAGAAGCATAAACAAGGACACAAGCCCATTTTATGAGATCCTACATGAAAAAGAATTGCAATTCTAGACAAGTTCCTAAAAATTTGATGTATGCTATCAAATTCTAAGTATGAAAACTGTTGTAGACATACCTATTTTCATTGGTCTGTATGACTGGCTTACATTAAGGGTTCGAACCTTCACTTTGTTGGTCTCCTGGGCCAAATTCGTTATGCTTTCTCAATATTTATGAATCTTAGTATATAGACATTGCGTATTGGATGTTAGACACAAAAAATGGGCGCAAAAGCTATAAAAAGGTGCTAGACAGACCAAAGGTTCATATCAACCAACACCTTACATAGTAGTAGCACCCCATTATAAATTCATTGTCATTTGGAGCCTTTCTCATTGTTTATGCACCCCATTATAAAGTCATTGTCATGATAAACGAGCTCACATCTCTCACCAACCATAATAAAACATGACTAGGAAACAAAAGAAAAAGGGATAAATCAGCGTAGTAAGGTAAAATCATAGGCCTAACATTATATGAACTTGAGTTCCTACTCATACGAACTTGAATTTTGTGCCCGAGATTGTTTTTTTATAACGATATCGTTACCATCATTTATAATTTCTTCATCCATTTTTTGTGTCAAACAAGAAAATAATGGTGACTTTATATTGTGATCATAAATAATAAGAAAGACTCACGATTTCACTCAAAATCTAGTTTTCAAAAATTCTCTAATAGCGATATCGTTACAATTATTTATATGTTCTTCGCCCATTTTTCGTCTCCAACAACAAAATGACAATGACTTTATAATGGGGTGCATAAACAATGAGAAAGGCTCACGGATTTGGCTCGGAAATGCACTTTCCATACTTGTTTAGTTATTTGACACCACTTAGCTACAACTGTTCGATACCTAAGCATTGAACCAGCTCTCTTTGCCTAGATAACATTTAAACTATGATGAAATCAAAATAGTCCCATTGTTCAGTTCTGATAAATAATCATCACACATTATACAATTTAAATAATGTTTCTCAAATCAGCTCTCTTTTGCCATCTTTAATTGTCCTTATTAGGGATGCTTAAAGAGATTTCAAGTAGGAAGATTCATAATCTAAGTGCATTATACAATACACTAAGCTCATATTCATACTTGGAAAGGGTGTATTCATTAACGATTCACACTTTAACTTAATATCAAAAGTCAAGTATCATAAAAAATAATTTGGATCCTATCTCTACATGATAAACGAGCTCACATCTCTCACCAACCATAAAAAAAACATGACTAGGAAACAAAAGAAAAGGGGATAAATCAGCGTAGTAAGGTAAAATCATAGGCCTAACATTATCTGAACTTGAATTCCTACTCATACAAACTTGAATTTGTGCCCGACATTATTTTTTGATAACGATATCATTACCATCATTTATAATTTCTTCATCCATTTTTTGTGTCCAACAAGAAAATAATGCTGACTTTATATTAAGATGCATAAACAATAAGAAAGACTCACGATTTCACTCAAAATCTAGTTTTTAAAAATTTTCTGATAACGATATCGTTACAATTATTTATAGATTCTTTGCCCATATTTTGTCTGCAACAATAAAATGACAATGACTTTATAATGGGGTCCATAATTAGGGGGAAAGGCTCACGGATTTGGCTCAGAAATGTATTTTTCTAATAGGTATAATTTGAACCGTCGGGCTCCTTGGAATTTGGCCCATGAAGGCAGTCAAGTGAAGGTTCGAACCCTCATAACGAGGGTTTGAACCTTCGGGCTCTCTGGAATTTGGCACATTGAGGTAGTAACTTGAAGGTTCCAATATTCATGGGTCTCCATAGTTCTATTGAAGCATAAAAGTTCCTCATTCCAATGCTATTTACAATACGAACAATTAGAACATTCAAAACATAGCAGAAAATGGACATATACATTCATTACTATATACACTTCTATAAGGACTTCTAAGACTCTCCCCAATTAGAAGATACTTCAGTAGTATAGAATCAGTTTGGACAGAAACTCTCTTTCATGAACCCACTTGGTTGAAAAAGTGCGCGAGTGCAAAACTATCCAAACGCGATTGTTTCAGTTCAAAAAATTACAGATTTAGAGTGTGCCATATGGTCTTTAAAACCCCAAAATTTCAGCAAGAAACTGCATCGGGAAGTGGACTAACCAGCCACCTAATCAGGGGTACTCGGACATGTTTTCAAGAAAACAGCAGATCTAAACCCACTTGGTTGAAAAAATGCGCGACTGCAAAACTAACCAAACACGGTTATTTCTATCCAAAAAAAATGCAGAATTAGAGTGTGCCATATGGTCTTTGAAACCCCAAAGTTTCAACCAGAAAATCAATCGGGAAGTGGACTAACCAGCCCCCTAAACAGGGGTACTCGGACATGTTTTCAAGAAAACAGCAGATCTGAACCCACTTGATTGAAAAAGTGCGCGAGTGCAAAACTAACCAAATACGATTGTTTCCATCCAAAAAAATGTAGATTTAGAGTGTGCCATATGTCTTTGAAACCCCAAAATATTAGCCAGAAACTCCATCCGGAAGTGGACTAACCAACCCCCTAAACAGGGGTACTCGACAAGCTAAAAAAAAAGAAAGTATTGGAAAATCCCAAATGTTCGAACCCTTACAGTAAGGGTTCGAACCTTTGCTTCATAACCCTTCTGTGCCAAATCCCAGACTACTAAGGTTCGAACCCTTACAGTAAGGGTTCGAACCTTTGGGATTTGCCAACATTTTTTTTTTTTTTACCTGTCCGAGTACCCCGGTTTAGGGGGCTGGTTAGTCCACTTCCTGATGGAGTTTCTGGCTGAAATTTTGGGGTTTCAAAGACCATATGGCACACTCTAAATTTGCATTTTTTGGATGGAAACAATTGTATTTGGTTAGTTTTGCACTTGCGCACTTTTTCAACCAAGTGGGTTCAGATCTGCTGTTTTCTTGAAAACATGTCCGAGTACCCCTGTTTAGGGGCTGGTTAGTCCACTTCCCGATGCAGTTTCTGGCTGAAATTTTGTGGTTTAAAAGACCATATGGCACACTCTAAATCTGCATTTTTTTGGATGGAAACAATCGCATTTGATTAGTTTTGCACTCGCTCACTTTTTCAACCAAGTGGGCTCAGATCTACTGTTTTCTTGAAAATATGTCCGAGTACCCCTGTTTAGGGGGCTGGTTAGTCCACTTCTTGATGCATTTTCTGGTTGAAATTTTGGAGTTTCAAAGACCATATGGCACACTCTAAATCTGCATTTTTTTGGACAGAAACAATCGCGTTTAGCTAGTTTTGCAGTCGCGTACTTTTTCAACCAAGTGGGTTCAGATCTGCTGTTTTCTTGAAAACATGTCCGAGTACCCCTGTTTAGGGGGCTGGTTAGTCCACTTCCTGATTGCGTTTCTGGTTGAAATCTTGGGGTTTCAAAGATCATATGGCACACTCTAAATCTGCATTTTTTTGGACTGAAACAATCGTGTTTGGTTAGTTTTGCAGTCGCGTACTTTTTCAACCAAGTCGGTTCAGATCTGCTGTTTTCTTGAAAACATGTCCGAGTACTCCTGTTTAGGGGCCTGGTTAGTCCACTTCCCGATAGAGTTTCTGGTTGAAATTTTGGGGTTTTAAAGACCATATGGCACACTCTAAATCTGCATTTTTTTTGGATGGAAACAATCGCGTTTGGTTAGTTTTGCAGTCGCGCATTTTTTCAACCAAGTGGGTTAAGATCTGCTATTTTCTTGAAAACATGTCCGAGTATGCATTTCTGAGCCAAATTTGTGAGCCTTTCTAATTGTTTATGCACCCCATTATAAAGTCATTGTCATTTTGTTGTTGGAAACAAAATATGTGCGAAGAACCTATAAATAATTGTAACAATATCGTTGTCAGAAAAATTTTGAAAACCAGATTTTGAGTGAAATCGTGAGTGAGTGTTTCTTATTGTTTATGCATCTCAATATAAAGTCACCATTATTTTTCTTGTTGGACACAAAAAATGGATGAAGAACTTATAAATGATGGTAACGATATCGTTATCAAAAACCAATGTCGGGCAAAAAATTCAAGTTCATATAATGCTAGGCCTATGATTTTACCTTTCTATGCTGATTTATCCCCTTGCATTAGTTACTCATATCAATACAATTATTGGGCATATGTTGTCATATGTTCAACAAGAACTCATGCATTGGGCTAGTCCCTAGTAAGGCACTGTAAAGTTACTCATATCAAAAACCTCTAAATCAATGATGAGAGAAGTGACCCAATAGTTACTCATATCAATAACATTAACAAGAGATGTATTTTCTAAATTTTTGAATGAGAGAGTAAGTTGAAGGGGAATAATACCATTTGATTGTGTCCTTGTTTATGCTTCTCAGTATAAAGGCATTGTAATTTGGTTGTCTGTCACAAAAAACCGACGAATATACTATAAATAATGGTAACGATATCGATACCATTATTTATAGATTCTTCATTCCTTTTTTGTGTCGAACAACCAAATGACAATGACTTCTTATTGAGGACCATAAACAAGGAGAAAGACTAACGAATCTCATCCAAAATTTTATTTTCATCATTTTTTTATAACGAAGTCGTTACTATTATTTATAGATTTTTTGACCTTTTTTTGTGTGCAACGGCCAAATGGCAATGACTTTATAACGAGATATATAAACAATGAGAAAGACTTGCGAATTTCACCCATAATTGTATTGTGTAAGTGTGGCCAAATGTAATTGTGTAAGTGCTCCCTTTCTCCCAACCTTCCTGCACTTCATAGGCATTGCTTTTGTATTCAAGAGTTTTTTTTTTTTTTTAGTATTTTTTGTATCTTGTTCAAAACTTGGATTTGTTGAATGGAATTTTTCGGTGGAAGCTATCATGTTTTGGCTTATGATATAACCTTCATGATAAACAGCTCTACATGATAGGCTTGTCATTTCAGAAAAATGGCTATGGTATAAACTTGAAACCTATATTCCATTCCCCTCTAAATCATGACACGACAATTGGATACAAAGTGTTATGTCCAGTCAAACATTACAACCCATTCATAACGTCCACAATGCATACGGCATACATTCCAAATATTTACTGAACTCCACAATGCATTTATTCCATTCCATAGCCTTCCCATTTTAGTACATTGCATTCCATTCATTTATTTCCAATCCAAAATGAATACAACCTCTTTACAACGTAAGACGATTACATTAAATTCACAACACCAAATCTCAGTGTGTACACTAAATTCACAACACTAAACCCGGGACAGCTAGCATTTCACCATCAGGACTCCAACTCACTATATTTAAAACAGAGTCATCAGAACCAGAATCAAGGGCAATGCCTTTAAGGGTGTGTATTGGTTTTCCTAAAGAGAGCTCCCAATATATGATTGTTCCAATCCCATCTACAGATGCCACAAGTACTCACTGGTAGGGTCAAATGCTAAGCCAGTGACAGAGCCTTTGGACCCTTTAGCACTCTTGAGATTGAACCATCGATTGTAGCAATTAATTTAATGCCCTCATCATCACCAGCGGCAGCTAACAAGGTACCAGACTTGTTAAAAGCAAGAGAGCGAATAGGCAAGGTGAACCTAGTTACATTGTGGTGAAAATCACCACCTGAGCAAAGTAGTAAATCAATTCAAGATGTAAAAGAATAAATAAATGAAGAATTCAGTGAACAATAGATTCAAATTAATAGTCTTTTTGGAACAAGGAAAATATACATTATACAATGCCAGCCATGAGAAACAACCTTTTTTATAATTGTTTAAAAAGATTTACATCTTTCTTTTCTGGCCAAACATTTTGTAGGGGTAAAGCTCCACCTTTCAGCTTTCCTAGAATCCACAATGTATGGCAATGACTACCATATCATTTCCCTTGTGCCCAACATACAACAGACTCCCAAACAACAGCAATGAATAAGACAATGGGCTTGCTCAAGTATATATAACTCATCTCAAGAAAAGTAACTACTGCATAAAATATTATTTGTTCTGAAACACTTCCTCTGAAATTAACTGCTTTATGGTTCTATAATTTATAAATAAAAAATTGCTTTGCCTTTAGGATTCTTTCAAATGTTCTGAAGAAAATACATTATACCAGCTTAAACTCTTTAAGTTGTCCAAGAAACAAGCTGTGTAAATGTAATGTTAAGCTACATCAAATGATTAAAGCAGGAAAAAAGAGAGTTGTCTTGGTTTCTGCAGACTAGGAACACTATATATTTGTGGAATCCTCAAAAATGGAAAGGGTGAAGATGGAATTTTCCAGGAAAAATATGCAATTAGTTCACTAGCAAAATGAACAAGTGAAAATTCAGTCTCCAGCTGACCTTTCCCAAATGGGTGAAAAATATAAAGGCCGAGTGTCTAATATATATGAATTCTATGATTTTCTAGGCAAAATGCTGCTATCACTGAGGCTAAGATGAAAGGGCTGAAGGTGAAGAAGTTAAAGAAAACCATCAAAATGATTGCACACATTCTACCCTAGGACATTGAAATTCTCCTTAGATCACCACCCTTGAGCATTCATTCCTCACCCTCTTCAACACCCCATATATAAAAGCCCCTTCTGAATCAGTAGGAACGAGTGAAAATTTAAGCAGTAGCCCCTAAGGACCAGTTTGCATACTGCGTGTTGAATTCCTAGTAACACATAGTAAAGGTGATTGGGATTGGTGTATGCCCTAAAGCCCACTAGTTGCATTCTCATCTTTTGATACTGGATATTTACTGGTTATTTAATTGAAAGACTCTTTTATGCTTAAACATGTATATATGTATGGTTGTGTAAGGCCCATTGTTTCTAGTAAATGAATTAGGTGTGTAGTATCTACACACAGATAGGTCTTATTCATGGACAACTGGAAACATCATATTTGTTCATAACTGAAAGATGGAGCTGGGCACTTCATCTTGGTAGAAGTTATAATGAGATAATCTCCTATATAGGGTGACATACCTAAGTCATGGGAGGCCTTTCCCGGATCTATCTCATTAGTGCATGTGTCATGCATTGAACAGGACCGTTGTAGGTGTGATCTCTAAAATAGTACTATCACAGAAAAGAGATCAAGTCACCTCATGCTACTAAGTAACCGGTGCTCTTAATCTTGAGCATTTGTGGATGAACTGACGAAGTCAAGTTCTTGTGCTTTAATTCACTATGGGTGATGTCGCGACCCCGGACCGAAGGGGGAAAAGGATCCGAGTCCGGGAGGTCAGGACGGTGGGTTGATGCCGCGCCACGTGCATCTCTTTGGCTAAAACGCACACGGAATTAAAAGAATGTTTATCCGTGCACGTGATTTCCCACAGGGTTCCGCGGTGAGGATTATCTGTACACATCATCTCACATGTAATCATATCCAATATATTTTTAAGATTGCGGAAGCGTGTAGCAAATCATATGAGTACTATTCAATCTCATAAACAAGACAAATCTATGGTTAAATGATAAGGTATCAGGATGAGCAATGATCATAAGCATTTTCCCCAAAGTAAGTTCAAGTATGTTTACAAAGTATCAGTTAATTAAAATCCCAAAAATATCGGTCAACAAAGACCGTACAACCCAAAGAAATCTAAAACAAAGATATCAAGTCCCAAAGTGTATCGTCCTCAAGGCAAAGCCCAATGTCTACATGACATCATCAGCTTGCCACTCAATCACACGCTGCGGTCCACCGACCGCCTCCTCTGGCTCCTCCTCAACGGCAAAGAGCTCGGGACCTGAGTACCAAAATAAATGGATCAGACACGACGGTCTGGCAGGTGGGTGAAAAGACATAACAATAATAAAACAATGATGCTATGCAAGAGTTAAGAAAACTTATGGATAAACGATGAACTTTGTAAAAGACAATATATCATTTCAAAAGAAGTACATATGCAATAAAACATGTAAGGTAACAAGGATTTGGAAACTGTCAAGATGGCAACCCCACAAGCTAGATCCTCCCTTCACCGAAGTGAAGAGAGCATATACCCTAACAGGATCATTGGCCTCAGTCACACGAGGTGAGGAGGAACAACGATAAATACTATACTATACATATATATATATATACTCTGTGGGACCACGGTAGCGAACCGGGTAAACTATGCATATTCCAGACTGCAGTTGGCTATCAGGAGGGGAAGGAACCCCAAGTCGGAGGATCAAACCGACGAGGTCGTCCAAGCTCAGTGGTGCCGACTCATAGGTCAAATACGATAAATCAAATCATATGCACAGTAAGAAACGGGGTGCCATAGGCACAAATACACATTCGTCTCAAGTCGCCATATACAAGTTAGCAAAAGCTAAACACATCACTTTTAGTACTCTTGTAACAGTCTAGTCATATCAAGTTGGTTTGAAATCCCAAAATAAGAGTTTAGTTGAAAATTAAATACAAATAGTTTTCCATACCCTTACAGGCTAACAATGGGGTTTCTAGAATTGAATCAGTGTGAATAGGGTCCCGTATGTCGGTTATGATGAAATTTTGGTACTCTTTAAGAGTTAGGGACATTCCGGGTCCTTATACACATTGGTCAATTTAGAAAATCTCATAGAATCTTCATGATAAGCTTTCCCTTTCCTCCGGACTTTACGCAATGCCTTACAAGTCCTTATATAACAATGGGGCTCCAGACAATACCTCCCCAATACAACCCATCACAATTCTCCCAATTCATTCATGGGTTTAAATGCATCATTATAGATTCAATGCCTTTAAATAAGAAGATAAGGGATAGATCTGAATTGGACTTGAGTGTGGACTTGGGGTGAATCTGGAAAATAATCCCACAATTCTCCTATTTTATACTTCATCTCATCTCAGTCCGATCGATCGGACCTGAAGGGCGATCGATCGGTCCTGAAGACCCTCTCAGTTATTTACAGTCCGATCGAGTCCTGAGAACCCTCTCAGTTATTTACAGTCCGATCGATCGGACTTGATGGGCGATCGATCGGTCCTGTAGCGAATTTCAACCCATTTGATTGAATTCTTCCCTTGTCCAACTCCAATCCATTTCCTTTCTTTCCCCTTCTTCCATACATATTTTCACAAACAATTGGGCTGTTCCTTGCCTTATTATCTCATCAAATCATCATTCAAAATCAATAAGACTAAATCATCAACCATGATAAATCATTAAAACCATTAATGAAGACAAATCAAGAATGTTGCAGAAAACATGATAAAACACATGAGAGTCATTTCATCCACTTGCCTTGGGTCCAATTGCAATTCAAATTGAGCTCTAATAACCTCTTAGGCCAAAATCAAACACCTATACACAAAACCCCCAAAACCAAACCCTAAATCAACAAAATCCAAATAAAACAAGACGAAATTCTCCAATAACTGAAATAGAGTTTCCCTAGGGCTAAACAATCAAGATTATAACATTTTTAAGAAAATCACTTACAAGGAAGTTCTTCAAAAAGCAAGGTGTTGTCCAAAGTAAATCTTGGAGTGGGCGGTTTTCTTCAAAAATGGTATCAAGATGAAGGCCTTGAGATGAGGAAGAAGATTGCAGCAACTAATTTTCCATTAGCACTAGCTTAGTGGGTGATTGAAGATGAAGAGGCAAGAAAAGGTAAGGGAAAACCCTTAGGGCTGGGATTTCTCTCCTCCTCTAGGGTTTTTGCCAGAAATGGGAAAAAGAAGAAGAAACTTTCTTTATATAGTAAGTGTGGATGGGGCCCACAACTTAAAGAACTTCTCGGGCTCAAAACATGGTTCTCGGGGCTTCAAACGAATTCGGCGAAGAAGACAAAGTTGATCGGCAAAATCTCTAGTTTCCAAAAAGTATATATTTTGCACATTTTGGTGACATTGAAATCGGTGTCCAGATTTTGGGTAAAAAGACCATTTTGCCCTCAATTAGTGAAAAATCAGGTTTAAGGTCCTCAAATGAAAACGATGTCAACATGAAAATTGTAGGGATTAATAATATAAGTACAATGGGTTAAAACACGATTCTTGGAAATCATCGGTAAACCCCCAATCTCACACAATTCGTAATAAGAACCCCCAAAGGGTCCCACAAATAAAAAGGCTCTCCAAATTCCCCAAAGCTATCATAAAAGCTATTCTAATCCCCAACTAATCCAAAAACCACTAAACACACTTAAAACTAAAACACAACACAAACAACTCAAAACGAGGTCTCTTGGGTCGGGGTCTTACAGGTGAGATTCTATTCATGGGTCAACAGCTCTGTGTTTTGGGTACTCGGACTTGATCAGTTGGGACGTGCAGATGCAATATAGAATCTATGCCATCTGATGATGGAAAAATCGTCCCCTTAGAATCATCCGATTAATCATCAAAATCTAAGATCTTAGTATATGGATGTTCCATATGGATATTGAACTTGTGGGTCGCTCCCTGGATCAAGAGAATGATATTCGAATGATGATTATGTTAAGGATATGAAGTTCTAAGGTTTAGATGTAATCGGGAAGGTTGATAGTACATGTGATAACCTCACTCGATTATGGATGTTACATAGAGGGGCATTCAGGTCATTACACTTAGTAGGTCGAAGACAAACCGTCATTTTATGACGAGCTTATTATAATATATATTTGTCCATGGAGTTCAACCATAACTCTCTAGTGGAATGAGTTAAGGTTAAAATGGTCTTTATGTTGCTATGGGTTTAGCATGGACATTTTGGTCATTTTGGGAGCCAATGGCAAATATGTCTTTTGGTCCCTTCTCTAGTCACTTACCAAGATTGGCATGGATTCCTAAAGATGTTTAGATAACATAAGGATGAATTATTTTAGTGGAAAAATAATTTTGAGTTTAAATTCAAATAGGCCTTTCATGGCATACATGAATTTAACTCTAGATAAATTATATGCGGGCCATGGTGTGCATTGATATGTGGGACGTCCATAATAAGTTTTCCATGGATAAGGTTTCCAACTTTGAGTAGTACTCTACTTGGAAAGTTGGACTCCTCTTTGGATTAGTATTCCTATGAGTTAGTTTCCTTTTTGGATTAGGAACTTAAAATTAGTAAGTGTTCTACAACTAGTATTACTAATTGTATGGAAAGTTCCTTTTGGTTTCCTTTTCTAATTAGAGTGTTTCTTAAAGGAAATAAGTCTTTCCTTTTTGGACATAAATTAGAATAAGGAGAGATAACTAAATAGGAAAGGCTTCCCATAGTTTCTATAAAAGGAGAACCATTCCCCTTGGACGTCCACTATGATAAGCAACACTTTTTTAGCACACTAATAGCCCCCACACGTCCAGCCCCTTGAAGTCCTTTCTTCTTCCTTGAAGAAAGTTGAGGTCTGAGATTTTTCATGAGAAAAATAGTTCTTATTTCCTAGATTAAGATCCCACCATCTTAGCCAATCAGATTTGGAAGTGAGATAGAGGAGAAGATCAAAGGCAATACTAGTGCAGGAAAATTCCAGCAACTTGTTTGCAAATTGCAAGTCTGAGTTCGCGCCTTTGGATCTATTTTTTCAGAGATTTGAAGTCTACAAATCTTCGAGGTAATAGTCTTCTATCATCTCTATTAATTAGACACATGTTGGTCATGATTTAATGGAGTTTCTATGCGATTCTTTATGGTTGATTTCCGCTGCATAGTGCAGAAATCAGATTTTTTAAAATCTGTCATGCTTTGCATCAGCCATAGTAGTCTCTTTATGAGAAGTTTCAGATCTGAATCGCGATTTCTTTCAGTTTGCATACTGCGTGTTGAATTCCTAGTAACACATAGTAAAGGTGATTTTTCCATTCTTGATAATTCCTTTTGACTTGAGCCTTGCCTCGTTTCAGCGGAAAATGAAAATTGTTTCCAAGGATGGTGGGTTTTTAGCCTGAAGACTTCATTTTCTATATCTCCATTTTCTAATGTTAGTTGTAGCAAAACATCTTCTGCAGTGGAAAAATGTTTCCACCTCTTGCACAAAAAAAAAAAACAATAAAAGAAAAAAAGAAAAAAATGAAAACCTCCTAAAATCATTCTCCTGCAGAAACCATTTTCATTTTCTGCCTAAAATTCTCCACGCAAACATATCCAAATTAAGCGAGAGAAAGACAAAACAGATCAGAGAGGAATACTTGGGAATTTGTAGAGCTTGATGCAATGGTCGAGGGAGCCGGAGTCGAGGCAGGTGGAATTGGGGCTGAGGGCGACGGCGGTGACGCCTTCTTTGTGATGGCGAAGGGTCTTTGGGGGTTTTGGGTTCTGGGGAAGGAGGTCGTGGATGAAGATGGAGAGATTGGAGAGGGAGAGGGAAAGCGACGAGTAGCGGAGGAGAAAGAGTGAAATAGGCGGAGAAGAAAAGAGGAGAGGAGAACGTATGATTTCAGTGAAAAAAGGGTTCTCTTAATAACGATGTCGTTCGAAACATGAAGGGTATTATCATCCACTACAAGAAACTGCACTTTTGGCGACGAACATTTTCGTCGCCAAAAGTTACGTTTTCGTCGGTAAAAATATTTACCGACGAAACTTTTTTCGTCGCCAAGAAGTCGGTAAAAACATCGTCAGCAAAACCTTTTATCGACGAAATTATTTTGCGTCGGCAAAAATTATAGTTTTACCGACGATTATTTGACTTTTACCGACGTTTTTTTACGTCGGCGAAAATAATTTTCAATTTTATTATTTTTATTTTTTATTTCGCCGACGTTTTTATTTCGTCGCCAAAAGTATTTTAATTTTTTTTATTTTTATTTTTAATTTTTGCCGACGTTTTTATTTCGTCGCCAAAAGTATTTTAATTTTTTTTATTTTTATTTTTAATTTTTGCCGACGTTTCTATTTCGTCGCCAAAAGTATTTTAATATTTTTAATTTTTCTTTTAACTTTTGCCAACGTTTCTATTTCGTCGCCAAAAGTATTTTAATATTTTTAATTTTCTTTTTAACTTTTGCCCACGTTTTTTTTTTCGTCGCCAAAAGTATTTTAATTTTTTAATTTTTCTTTTTAACTTTTGCCCACGTTTTTTTTCGTCGCCAAAAGTATTTAAATTTTTTTAATTTTTCTTTTTAACTTTTGCCCACGTTTTATTTCGTCGCCAAAAGTATTTTAATTTTTTATTTTTCTTTTAATTTTTGCCGACGTTTTATTTTCGTCGCAAAAAGTATTTTAATTTTTTTATTTTTCTTTTTTAATTTTTGCCGACGTTTATTTTCGTCGCCAAAAGTATTTTCATTTTTTATTTTTCTTTTTAATTTTTGCCGACGTTTTATTTTCGTCGGTAAAGGTCCTGTTTTTTATTATTAAATTTATTTTTTCAATATTATTTTCCTGTAAACCTATTTAAACACCTGTATAAAAAAAAAACCTGTTCATCTACCAATATTCAACATAAAATATGCAATGAAACAAAAGTTACTAAATGAACAGACAACCATCTCCATTTTTCATTAAATCATTCATCTCATTAAACAAATATAACAATCAATAATGATACAGTCTCATATCAATGTCCAATATACATATATATATACAAATAAACCGAAAAGAAGTCTAACATCCCAACAATTCTGCAACCGACCCCAATGCGTTCATCAATCTGCAATGAGAAAAACAACATTAAAATCTTTATAATGAATTAAATTATAAATTAAAAATAAACATGTATATATATAACTTTTCCTAAGTTATTCTGCAAACTTTTTTCCAGCCAAAATGTTGACAATCAGACGGCTTTTGCGTCTCACTTGTTTACCAGAAGTTCGATTCACTAACCATCAATTCCAACAAGTTACTTAGGCATTGAACAAGGTACATGGGCTTTCTCGCGGCCGTTTCCCGTTCCGGACCCCCGGCGGGCCGTTTTCGAGCCTAAGTTTTGGAAAATCCTGTGTTTCGGTCGTAATTCTCTAACCGGGAGCCCTATTTGCGAATGTCAGTTCCTACAAGTCACTCTACCCTCGAGCGAAGTGCTCGTGCCGGTTTCGGAATTTTCCCGCGGCCGTTTCACGTTCCGGACCCCCGGCGGGCCGTTTTCGAGCCTAAGTGTTGGAAAATCGTCTGTTTCGTTCGTAATTCTCTAACCGGGAGCCCTATTTGCGAACCGTTAGTTCCTACAAGTCACTCTACCCTCGAGCGAACTACTCGTGCCGGTTTCGGAATTTTCCCGCGGCCGTTTCACGTTCCGGACCCCTGGCGGGCCGTTTTCGAGCCTAAGTGTTAGAAAATTGGGTTTCGGTCGTAATTCTCTAACCGGGAGCCCTATTTGAGAACCGTCAGTTCCTACAAGTCACTCTACCCTCGAGCGAAGTGCTCGTGCCGGTTTCGGAATTTTCCCGCGGCCGTTTCCCGTTCTGGACCCCCGGCGGGCCGTTTTCGAGCCTAAGTGTTGGAAATTAACATGTTTCGGTCGTAATTCTCTAACCGGGAGTCCTATTTGAGAACCGTCAGTTCCTACAAGTTACTCTACCCTCGAGCGAAGTGCCCGTGCCGGTTTCGGAATTTTCCCGCTGCCGTTTCCCGTTCCGGACCCCCGGCGGGCCATTTTCGAGCCTAAGTGTTGGAAATTAATATGTTTCGGTCGTAATTCTCTAACCGGGAGTCCTATTTGAGAACCGTCAGTTCCTACAAGTTACTCTACCCACGAGCGAAGTGCCCGTGCCGGTTTCAGAATTTTCCCGCTGCCGTTTCCCGTTCCGGACCCCCGGCGGGCCGTTTTCGAGCCTAAGTGTTGGAAATTAACATATTTCGGTCGTAATTCTCTAACCGGGAGCCCTATTTGCGAACCGTCAGTTCCTACAAGTCACTCTACCCTCGAGCGAAGTGCTCGTGCCGGTTTTAGAATTTTCCCGTGGCCGTTTCACGTTCCGGACCCCCGGCGGGCCGTTTTCCGAGCCTAAGTGTTGGAAAATCGTGTGTTTCGTTCGTAATTCTCTAACCGTGAGCCCTATTTGCGAACCGTCAGTTCCTACAAGTCACTCTACCCTCGAGCGAAGTGCTTGTGCCGGTTTCGGAATTTTCCCGCGGCCGTTTCCCGTTCCGGACCCCCGGCGGGCCGTTTTCGAGCCTAAGTGTTGGAAAATCGTGTGTTTCGGTCGTAATTCTCTAACCGTGAGCCCTATTTGCGAACCGTCAGTTCCTACAAGTCACTCTACCCTCGAGCGAAATTTTGGATGCAAAAGATTTGTCGAAATTTCGGCAGAGTCTCCCCTGCACGTGTGACATTTAATTTTTTTTTACAACCTGCTATGTACCTGTACATGACAAAAAAACACTTCATATAAACAGCCCAATGCCCAACACACTACAAAGTCATTCACCACTACGTCATGAGTCATACACCATTCAACCATAGCACTTCAATACCACAACCCAATGCCCCAACACACTACATCTCGTTATTTTTACCTGTGGGACCCCTACCACCATGATGTATAAGCTCTTGACAGGATGATCTGCTGTATATGGACATTGCTCATGCTTGTGTTCTTCAGTTTTACAATATTGGAAAAATTATTAAGATAAGTTGAAAACATAAAACCTTATTCTAATAGGGAATGAGATTCTTCAAGGCTTTCATTTTCTCACTGATCCTGCTCCTCCTCCTCTGTCCACATCAAAAACTCAATCACTTAACTAACAACTACAACAAAAAGAATACATGAGGCAGATATATATATGTAAATAATAAAAAAGGAAAGACAACATTTGTATGTCACGTTTAATACATTGTTTAATATACTTAAATAATCATATGTTTTGCACGTAAGTCTCTAACCGGGAGCCCTATTTGCGAACCGTCAGTTCCTATAAGTCACTCTACCCTCGAGCAAAGTGTTCGTGCTGATTTTGGAATTTTCCCCGCGGCCGTTTCCCGTTCCGACCCCCGGCGGGCCGTTTTCGAGCCTAAGTGTTGGAAAATCGTGTGTTTCGGTCATAATTCTCTAACCGGGAGCCCTATTTGCGAACCGTCAGTTCCTACAAGTCACTCTACCCTCGAGCGAAGTACTCGTGCCGGTTTCGGAATTTTCCCGCCGCCGTTTCCCGTTCCGGAAACCCGGCGGGCCGTTTTCGAGCCTAACTGTTGGAAAATCGTGTGTTTCGTTCGTAATTGTCTAACCATGAAAATTATTTGCGAACCGTTAGTTCCTCCAAGTCACTCTACCCTCGAGCGAAGTGCTCGTGCCAGTTTCGGAATTTTCCCGCCGCCGTTTCCCGTTCCGGACCCCCGGCGGGCCGTTTTCGAGCCTAAGTGTTGGAAAATCGTGTGTTTCGTTAGTAATTCTCTAACCGGGAGCCCTATTTGCGAACCGTCAGTTCCTACAAGTCACTCTACCCTCGAGCGAAGTGCTCGTGCCGGTTTCGGAATTTTCCCGCGGCCGTTTCCCTTTCCGGACCCCCGGCGGGCCGTTTTCCGAGCCTAAGTGTTGGAAATTAACATGTTTCGTTAGTAATTCTCTAACCGTGAGCCCTATTTGCGAACCGTCAGTTCCTACAAGTCACTCTACCCTCGAGCGAAGTACTCGTGCCGGATTCGGAATTTTCCCGCGGCCATTTTACGTTCCGAACACCCGGCGGGCCGTTTTCGAGCCTAAGTGTTGGAAAATCGTGTGTTTCGTTCGTAATTCTCTAACCGTGAGCCCTATTTGCGAACCGTCAGTTCCTACAAGTCACTCTACCCTCGAGCGAAGTGCTTGTGCCGGTTTCGGAATTTTCCCGCGGCCGTTTCCCGTTCCGGACCCCCGGCGGGCCGTTTTCGAGCCTAAGTGTTGGAAAATCGTGTGTTTCGGTCGTAATTCTCTAACCGTGAGCCCTATTTGCGAACCGTCAGTTCCTACAAGTGACTCTACCCTCGAGCGAAATTTTGGATGCAAAAGATTTGTCGAAATTTCGGCAGAGTCTCCCCTGTACGTGTGACATTTAATTTTTTTTTACAACCTGCTATGTACCTGTACATGACAAAAAAACACTTCATATAAACAGCCCAATGCCCAACACACTACAAAGTCATTCACCACTACGTCATGAGTCATACACCATTCAACCATAGCACTTCAATACCACAACCCAATGCCCCAACACACTACATCTCGTTATTTTTACCTGTGGGACCCCTACCACCATGATGTATAAGCTCTTGACAGGATGATCTGCTGTATATGGACATTGCTCATGCTTGTGTTCTTCAGTTTTACAATATTGGAAAAATTATTAAGATAAGTTGAAAACATAAAACCTTATTCTAATAGGGAATGAGATTCTTCAAGGCTTTCATTTTCTCACTGATCCTGCTCCTCCTCCTCTGTCCACATCAAAAACTCAATCACTTAACTAACAACTACAACAAAAAGAATACATGAGGCAGATATATATATGTAAATAATAAAAAAGGAAAGACAACATTTGTATGTCACGTTTAATACATTGTTTAATATACTTAAATAATCATATGTTTTGCACGTAAGTCTCTAACCGGGAGCCCTATTTGCGAACCGTCAGTTCCTATAAGTCACTCTACCCTCGAGCAAAGTGTTCGTGCTGATTTTGGAATTTTCCCGCGGCCGTTTCCCGTTCCGACCCCCGGCGGGCCGTTTTCGAGCCTAAGTGTTGGAAAATCGTGTGTTTCGGTCATAATTCTCTAACCGGGAGCCCTATTTGCGAACCGTCAGTTCCTACAAGTCACTCTACCCTCGAGCGAAGTTCTTATGCCGGTTTCGGAATTTTCCCGCGGCCGTTTCCCGTTCCGGACACCCGGCGGGCCGTTTTCGAGCCTAAGTGTTGGAAAATCGTGTGTTTCGTTCGTAATTCTCTAACCGGGAGCCCTATTTGCGAACCGTCAGTTCCTACAAGTCACTCTACCCTCGAGCGAAGTGCTCGTGCCGGTTTCGGAATTTTCCAGCGGCCGTTTCCCGTTCCGGACCCCCGGCGGGCCGTTTTCGAGCCTAAGTGTTGGAAAATCGTGTGTTTCGATCGTAATTCTCTAACCGGGAGCCCTATTTGCGAAAAGTCAGTTCCTACAAGTCACTCTACCCTCGAGCGAAGCGCTCGTGCCGGTTTTGGAATTTTCCAGCGGCCGTTTCCCGTTCTGGACCCCCGGCGGGCCGTTTTCGAGTCTAAGTGTTGGAAAATCGTGTGTTTCGTTAGTAATTCTCTAACCGGGAGCCCTATTTGCGAACCGTCAGTTCCTACAAGTTACTCTACCCTCGAGCGAAGTGCTCGTGCCAGTTTCGGAATTTTCCCGCAGCCGTTTCCCTTTCCGGACCCCCGGCGGGCCGTTTTCGAGCCTAAGTGTTGGAAATTAACATGTTTCGTTCGTAATTCTCTAACCGGGAGCCCTATTTGCGAACCGTCAGTTCCTACAAGTCACTCTACCCTCGAGCGAAGTGCTCGTGCCGGTTTCGGAATTTTCCCGCGGCCGTTTCCCGTTCCGGACCCCCAGCGGGCCGTTTTCGAGCCTAAGTGTTGGAAAATCGTGTGTTTCGTTCGTAATTCTCTAACCGGGAGCCCTATTTGCGAACCGTCAGTTCCTACAAGTCACTCTACCCTCGAGCGAAGTGCTCGTGCCGGTTTCGGAATTTTCCCGCCGCCGTTTCCCGTTCCGGACCCCCGGCGGGCCATTTTCGAGCCTAAGTGTTGGAAAATCGTGTGTTTCGGTCGTAATTCTCTAACCGGGAGCCCTATTTGCGAACCGTCAGTTCCTACAAGTCACTCTACCCTCGAGCGAAGTGCTCGTGCCGGTTTCGGAATTTTCCAGCGGCCGTTTCCCGTTCTGGACCCCCGGCGGGCCGTTTTCGAGCCTAAGTGTTGGAAAATCGTGTGTTTCATTAGTAATTCTCTAACCGGGAGCCCTATTTGCGAACCGTCAGTTCCTACAAGTCACTCTACCCTCGAGCGAAGTGCTCGTGCCGGTTTTCGGAATTTTCCCGCGGCCGTTTCCCTTTCCGGACCCCCGGCGGGCCGTTTTCGAGCCTAAGTGTTGGAAATTAACATGTTTCGTTAGTAATTCTCTAACCGTGAGCCCTATATACGAACCGTCAGTACCTACAAGTCACTCTACCCTGGAGCGAAGTGCTCGTGCCGGATTCGGAATTTTCCCGTGGCCGTTTTAACGTTCCGAACCCCCGGCGGGCCGTTTTCCGAGCCTAAGTGTTGGAAAATCGTGTGTTTCGTTCGTAATTCTCTAACCGTGAGCCCTATTTGTGAACCGTCAGTTCCTACAAGTCACTCTACCCTCGAGCGAAGTGCTCGTGCCGGTTTCGGAATTTTCCCACGGCCGTTTCCCGTTCCGGACCCCCGGCGGGCCGTTTTCGAGCCTAAGTGTTGGAAAATCGTGTGTTTCGTTCGTAATTCTCTAACCGGGAGCCCTATTTGCGAACCGTCAGTTCCTACAAGTCACTCTACCCTCGAGCGAAGTGCTCGTGCCGGTTTCGGAATTTTCCCGCGGCCGTTTCCCGTTCCGGACCCCCGGCGGGCCGTTTTCGAGACTAAGTGTTGGAAAATCGTGTGTTTCGGTCGTAATTCTCTAACCGGGAGTCCTATTTGCGAACCGTCAGTTCCAACAAGTCACTCTACCCTCGAACGAAGTGCTCGTGCCGGTTTCGGAATTTTCCAGCGGCCGTTTCCCGTTCTAGACCCCCGGCGGGCCGTTTTCGAGCCTAAGTGTTGGAAAATCGTGTGTTTCGTTAGTAATTCTCTAACCGGGAGCCCTATTTGCGAACCGTCAGTTCCTACAAGTCACTCTACCCTCGAGCGAAGTGCTCGTGCCGGTTTCGGAATTTTCCCGCAAACGTTTTCCTTTCCGGACCCCCGGCGGGCCGTTTTCGAGCCTAAGTGTTGGAAATTAACATGTTTCGTTCGTAATTCTCTAACCGGGAGCCCTATTTGCGAACCGTCAGTTCCTACAAGTCACTCTACCCTCGAGCGAAGTGCTCGTGCCGGTTTCGGAATTTTCCCGCCGCCGTTTCCCGTTCCGGACCCCCGGCGGGCCGTTTTCGAGCCTAAGTGTTGGAAAATCGTGTGTTTCGGTCGTAATTCTCTAACCGGGAGCCCTATTTGCAAACCGTCAGTTCCTACAAGTCACTCTACCCTCGAGCGAAGTGCTCGTGCCGGTTTCGGAATTTTCCTGCGGCCGTTTCCCGTTCTTGGCCACCGAAGGGCCGTTTTCGAGCCTAAGTGTTGGAAAATCGTGTGTTTCGTTAGTAATTCTCTAACCGGGAGCCCTATTTGCGAACCGTCAGTTCCTACAAGTCACTCTACCCTCGAGAGAAGTGCTCGTGCCGGTTTCGGAATTTTCCCGCGGGCCGTTTCCCTTTCCGGACCCCCGGCGGGCCGTTTTCGAGCCTAAGTGTTGGAAATTAACATGTTTCGTTAGTAATTCTCTAAACGTGAGCCCTATTTGCGAACCGTCAGTACCTACAAGTCACTCTACCCTTGAGCGAAGTGCTCGTGCCAGATTCAGAATTTTCCCGCGGCCGTTTTACGTTCCGAACCCCCGGCGGGCCGTTTTCGAGCCTAAGTGTTGGAAAATCGTGTGTTTCGTTCGTAATTCTCTAACCGTGAGCCCTATTTGCGAACCGTCAGTTCCTACAAGTCACTCTACCCTCGAGCGAAGTGCTCGTGCCGGTTTCGGAATTTTCCCCGCCGCCGTTTCCCGTTCCGGACCCCCGGCGAGCCGTTTTCCGAGCCTAAGTGTTGGAAAATCGTGTGTTTCGTTCGAAATTCTCTAACCGGGAGCCCTATTTGCAAACCGTCAGTTCCTAGAAGTCACTCTACCCTCGAGCAAAGTGCTCGTGCCGGTTTCGAAATTTTCCCGCGGCCGTTTCCTGTTCCGGACCCCCGGCGGGCCGTTTTCGAGCCTAAGTGTTGGAAAATCGTGTGTTTCGGTCGTAATTCTCTAACCGGGAGCCCTATTTGCGAACCGTCAGTTCCTACAAGTCACTCTACCCTCGAGCGAAGTGCTCGTGCCGGTTTTCGGAATTTTCCAGCGGCCGTTTCCCGTTCTGGACCCCCGGCGGGCCGTTTTTCGAGCCTAAGTGTTGGAAAATCATGTGTTTCGTTAGTAATTCTCTAACCGGGAGCCCTATTTGCGAACCGTCAGTTCCTACAAGTCACTCTACCCTCGAGCGAAGTGCTCGTGCCAGTTTCGGAATTTTCCCGCAGCCGTTTCCCTTTCCGGACCCCCGGCGGGCCGGTTTTCGAGCCTAAGTGTTGGAAATTAACATGTTTCGTTAGTAATTCTCTAACCGTGAGCTCTATTTGCGAACCGTCAGTTCCTACAAGTCACTCTACCCTTGAGCGAAGTGCTCGTGCCGGATTCGGAATTTTCCCGCGGCCGTTTTACGTTCCGAACCCCCGGCGGGCCGTTTTCGAGCCTAAGTGTTGGAAAATCGTGTGTTTCGTTCGTAATTCTCTAACCGTGAGCCCTATTTGCAAACCGTCAGTTCTTACAAGTCACTCTACCCTCGAGCAAAGTGCTCGTGCCGGTTTCGGAATTTTCCCGCCGCCGTTTCCCGTTCCGGACCCCCGGCGGGCCGTTTTCGAGCCTAAGTGTTGGAAAATCGTGTGTTTCGTTCGTAATTCTCTAACCGGGAGCCCTATTTGCGAACCGTCAGTTCCTACAAGTCACTCTACCCTCGAGCGAAGTGCTCGTGCCGGTTTTGGAATTTTCCCGCGGCCGTTTCCCGTTCCGGACCCCCGGCGGGCCGTTTTCGAGCCTAAGTGTTGGAAAATCGTGTGTTTCGGTCGTAATTCTCTAACCGGGAGCCCTATTTGCGAACCGTCAGTTCCTACAAGTCACTCTACCCTCGAGCGAAGTGCTCGTGCCGGTTTCGGAATTTTCCCGCGGCCGTGTCCCGTTCTGGACCCCCGGCGGGCCGTTTTCGAGCCTAAGTGTTGGAAAATCGTGTGTTTCGTTCGTAATTCTCTAACCGGGAGCCCTATTTGCGAACCGTCAGTTCCTACAAGTCACTCTACCCTCGAGCGAAGTGCTCGTGCCGGTTTCGGAATTTTTCCCGCGGCCGTTTCACGTTCTGGACCCCCGGCGGGCCGTTTTCGAGCCTAAGTGTTGGAAAATCGTGTGTTTCGGTCGTAATTCTCTAACCGGGAGTCCTATTTGCCAACCGGCAGTTCCTACAAGTCACTCTACCCTCGAGCGAAGTGCTCGTGCCAATTTCGGAATCTTCCCGCGGCCGTTTCCCATTCCGGACCCCCAGCGGGCCGTTTTCGAGCTTAAGTAATGGAAATTACCATGTTTCGATCGTAATTCAAAATGGTAATGTTGAGTATTGCATTGCCAGGATCTAGCACTCTTGGCTGTTCTAAGGGTATGATTGATCCAGCATATGCCCATTGGATTGATGATCTCAAGTCTGGATCACCGGTCATGGAACTCCACTTGATAAGAGCAAAATAGCTATTCATAACCCTGGGTTTGGTGGAGTGTTGAAGAACTTTGAAACTTAAGCAATTCAGAAGGTCAATGAGTCGAGTAACTCAAGCATGTCAGGCTGAGTATTCTGTTGGGTTCATTCTAGTTGCTCCACTCTGTAACCTACCTATTTGAGTTGAATTAGCCCAAGTTAGGGAAAGTCAGAACTCAAAACAAGTTTTCAAACTATGGCTTGGTATTAATTCCCTAGTATGTATAATAGGAGTAGTGTTACTTACCATGCTATTGAGAGCAGTATCCAGGAGAAGAAACACAGCATTAAGACTTTGCATGCACCCCATTAACTGCCAAGAGAGTTCAACAGAACATTAGAGGGTATAACTAAAATAAAAGGAATTGATTCCAAGATACAGACAAACAGGTAGGAAAAATGATGAACGCAGCTGCTGGAAAATTGAACACTACTGCTTTTATAGTTCTTCGTTCTCATCCTGGTTGAGTGAGTAGTTTCAGATGACAATTACTTTTAGGTCTATAGTTTTTTATATTTTTGCCATAATGTATGGAAGAAGATGAAAGCTTTTTGAGGCAGCATCCATAACTGAAATAGATAAAGCTAAGCTTAAAAAAATAGCATTTGGTTTCATATGGGTACTGTAGTCATTTGATAAGTCACCTGAACATTTTTAAGTTAGATTGGTTGGCTAAGGATTTTTAACAAAAAAAATAGGGAGTGAGATCTCAATGGAAGCCAACTATTTGCATAGAAACAATTGTCTTTTTATCATTCTTTAATTGTGCATCTGATTGGAGGAATGCCTTTTGTTAATGTGGACTGAATGGAAGAGAAGTTTAGTTTTACATAGTGACTTGGTAATTTCAAATTGCTCGTTGTCTAGCTGAAGCGTGCCTCATAAACTAATTTAAAAGGGGGCCTGGATGTGTCCAATTTGATTTATTTAAATATGGTCACCAATGACAAGAGCCCATGGCACAGTTGGTGAGTCACTTTGTTTGAGGAACTTTGTTTTGCTGCTTGTAACACATGAAAGTACAACTTTGAATCAAAATAAACAGCATACAGATAAAGATATGAATGCATAGATAAAGATATGAATCAAAAAATGCTGCCTTTTTTTCTAGCAACCGCAATTAGTTATTATTGTACCAACAATAATGATACACAAAGGCTGACCTTTTGAGAAAAACTGAACTGTTCATCTGGTAGGTCCTATCATTCAAAACCATGACCTAATAAGTCTAATCCTGCATTATTGGCTAATCCTCCACTATCTGGCTACCTGATTGGAGACTTGTGTATGGACATTAAAGCCAATGGCCCACGATTAACAAAAAAAAATCCCGAAAATTAAGGCCACATCATGTATTTCCTCTCTTTGTTCCTCACTCAGTTTTTTTCTTTTATTTTCTTTTGTGTGTGTGTGTGTGGAAGGCAATGTTATGCATTTCATCACTGATAAGGATGTCCACTACCTCAATTCCTCCTGAAATGAACTGTCCTTTCCCAGTTGCAAGGATCTCCATAAGCTGCTGGTTAGCAGGAGGATTAGCTGCAGTGATTGTCTTTGCTTTCTCAATTGTCTCAGCTGCAGCTTCAAAATTCAACTGCAAAATTTTTTTGAGAACTGTATGTTATTTCAATTTTAAATCCACGTGACATAGCTACATATAGATTTAATTTTAAATCCATGATAGACCCAAACATAGCAATGAAATTCAACAGAATAAAGTTTGTGCAGCAAAATCTTTTGAACTGATGATTATAACATTTTGAGTCTGGCTTTCCTCAAACAAAACATCTTCTTCCTCTATTTATCTTTAGTATCATGCATTGTCACAAACACCTATCATGCATATACTAACTGGCAATATCTCTCTAAATCTCTATTCTACAACCAACCCAAAAACAATCATTCCACCCATTCGATTTTCACCTTCACCACATTCCACTTCTACCCTGTTTCATTCCATTCCACCCCACTACAATCCATCAAACAACACACAACACATTGCATCACATAAGAGACACGCCAAAAGAAAAAAAGCCCAAGCCGTCCCCAAGATGGCCAAGATGTACCCCAAAATCCATGGCCACATCACGAATTAGAGAATCCACACTCAGACCGATCTGAATGCCCAAATAATCATGGCCATTTTCTTTATCCCATCAAAATCCCAACTAGTCACAGTAAATACCCATTTTCCACCCAAACCGATTTTTCCATGAAGTTCCCACTGTGCAGCCTTTCAAATCGGAATCAAGGGGTTGGGATTGAACAACCTCATAGCTGAGACGGCTCCACTCCTTCCTCCCTCACCAAAATCCACCACACCCATGGCTGCCCTGGGCCAAAACCGAGCCCAAAACCCCATTCTTCAGCCACGGTTTAAAAAGAAAAAAATAGAGAAATGGAAGAAGAGAAGGAAAACGGTGCCCACATACCTGGGCGTCGAAGGACGCACGCCTGCTCCTCCCCTCCTCCTTTTTCTCCCTTCCTTTCCCCCTCTTCTTTCCCCCTTCCGATTTCTGCCCACTCGTCCTCCACCAGAAACAGCAGCAGAAAAGAAAATAAAAAGTGCCTAAATGAGGAGAGAGAAAGAGAGAGCGAAACAAAGAAAGCAGAGAGTGAGGGAGAGAGAGAGAGAGAGACAGCGAGATCGAGCGCAGAGAGATCGCGCGAGAGAGAGAGAGAGAAATGGGAGAGTGAGAGGCGAGAGCGAGACGGACAGCAGAGCAGAGAGAGTGAGACAGCGCAGGAGAAAGAGAGAATAAAAGAGGGAAAAGAGGGCTCTTGGCGGGAGAGGGGAAAAAACGTGAAAATTTAATGCCACTCATTTTCGCCGCAAAAGAAATAAAATTTTCATCGGTAAAAATTATTTTATTTTTATTATTTCAAAACATGAAGTCTACCAACCTTTAAACGTCGGTAATAAATATGCTAATTTTCGTAGATAAAAAAATATCAATAAAGGACTCTGATTTTTAATTTTCCTAAAAAATAGAGTTAAACATTACCGATGTTTTACAAAAAAACACCGCTAAACGTTCATTTTATCGACGTCATGTAATTCGTCGATAATAGTCTCTGATAGTTTTACTGGCGTAAAATAAAAATAAAAAAAGATTTTCCAACACTTAGGCTCGAAAAACGGCCTGCCGGGGGTCTTGAACGAGTAACGGGATGAGGGGTGTGAGGACAGTGGGGTGCCTTGTGGTGCACGGTGAATGTGGAATGGGCTCAGGCGCAGTGGGGAGGAGAAGAGAAGGTGGATAGCAGTGGAGAGAGTGGTGGGAAAGAGAAGGAGAAAGGAGAGGATAAGGAAGAAAGAAATGAGAGGAGAGGAGAGGAACAGGGGAGGAAGAGAGAGAGAGAGAGAGAGAACCAAGGGAGAGAGGGAGTGGTGTGCATGCGGGCGTAGGGCGGAACAGAGGAGGAAGCAGGGGAGAGGAAGAGGAATAGGGAAAGAAGAAGAGAAGAGGTGATGTGCAGGTGCGCAGGCGAGGGGAGACAGGGGAGGAAGAAGAAGAGAGGAAGGGAGGGAGGAGAGCAGACAGAGAGATGGGGAACAAGGGAGAGAGAGAACAGAGAAGAAATAGAGAGGAGAGGGGGATCTGAGGAGATGATGCATCTTCTGGAGTTACCTGCTTATATTTCTTGTAGATTTGCTTGGTTACTATGTTCTTGGATTCATCATTAATCGACATGGCATTGCACATCTCAGCCTGGTACTCATCATAATGAGGCTCCCATTTCTTCAAACAAGCGGCTGAAACTATTGGGCCAAAATTCATATTCCAACAACTACTAGCACCGGTTTTTTTCTTTTTCTTTCTAAGAGAATAAGGCTATAAACCTAGATCTAGATCTCAATCACATTCACACCACATCCTTCAAGGCCTTACTCTATCATCCATGTCAGCAATAGTTTTATCGAAGTAAAATAAAAAACAAAAAGGATTTTCTAACACTTAGGATCGAAAAACGGCCCGCCGGGGGTCCGGAACAGGAAACGGCCACCGAAAAATTTGGAAACCGGCGCAAGCACTTCGCTCGAGGATAAAGTAAATTGACGGAACTGACGGTTCGCAAATAAGACTCCCGGTTAGAGAATTAGAAGCAAAACATAGGATTTTCCAACACTTAGGTTCGAGAACAGCCCGCAGGGCGTACAGAAACCGACACGAGCACCTCGCTTGAGGCGAAATTAACTTGCAGGAATTGACGGCTCGTAAATCGGACTCCCGGATAATGAATTAACCCTTAAAACGTTGGATTTTTAACACTAAAGGTTCAGTTTGGCATCTCTACTTTTCTCTTCTTATTGGCTTAAAACTGATGGAATCCGATTTTAGCATGTTTGGATGAAGCTTCTACTGTGTCCATTTCAAATGACACTAAGACAAACATCTGTGATCCAAACCGTTGATCATGTTAGGGGGGCTAAAAACGGCTATGACACCAAAAGTCAACCATTGGATCATTATAGATTGTGATGTATTGATGAAAACGTACATACCATTAGATCATCATTTATGGAATTTTGTACGCCCTATTTTCGCAATCCAAATTTTTAGTCCTCTTCAAAAGGTCATTTATAGTTATAGGTCCCAAGCCCAAATGTTGATTCAATATGGATCATGAAATATATTGAAATAAATATCAATCGTTGGATTAATGCATGGTTACTACAGTGCATTCACGAGTTAAGACATGCAGTCTGTTTTTTCTACATTTTCGAACAATCTGGATCTCTAGTGCAAGATATGGACCATAGACCCCCTTTATATGGCAAGTAACGTTTACTGGATCAAATTCCAACGATTGATCCTTCATGTATTGTGAGATATTGACAAAAAGGACCAAAGGGTTAATGGCTCAATTTTAATTTTTGTGGGCCACTTTTTCCCGATATAAACCTAAAATCCTCTTTAGGAGGTCAACAATGATTATCTGTTCAAATCTTATCGCTTGATTCATCATGGATATAATTATTTTGCTTTCATCGGTAAAATGAATATAAAAATAAATAAACAGATTTACCGACGTTTAATTTCGTCGGTAAAAGTAAAAAATAAAAATTTAAAAAGATATTTACCGACGTGTTTATTTTCGTTGGTAACATGATCGTAAAAATAAATAAAAATTAATAAACATATTTACCGACGTTTAATTTCGTCGGTAAAGGTAAAAAATAAAATTTTAAAAAGATATTTAACGACATTTTTATTTTCGTTGATACAATTAATATAAAAATTAATAAATAAATTTACCGACGTTTGTATTTTCGTATGTAAAATTAATATAAAAATAAATAAGTATTCATAAACATATTTACCGACGTTTAATTTCGTCGGTAAAATTAAAAAAGAATAATGAATAACAGAATAAGGTATCTTTAATTATTTATATCTGCCTATCTGGTTAACTGGTTTGAGATGGTTTATGGACCACTCGGCCACTGCTCAATCAAAATAGCCAAGCATAAATATAATAGTCTATATTTTGTAATTTTGTAAGCTATTAGCAATAATTTTGATGTATGACATTAATATTAATAAATAATTCAGAACTTCTAGTCACATTTTGCTTGACTTATAAGAGAAATTTATTTATTTATGTATTAAATGTATTTATCATATGATGTTATTTGATTTTTAATGAAATTACTATTTTTGGGCTAAATATATGGAAACATGTTATATATATGTGTATATATTAAAAAACTATGAAAAAAAAATAAAGGACCCATTTTAGTGATTCGCCCCGGGCCTTTGAAAAGTTAGGACCGGCCCTGATCGTTGGATTAATGCATGGTTACTACAGTGCATTCACGAGTTAAGACATGCAGTCCGTTTTTTCTACATTTCCGAACAATCTGGATCTCTAATGCAAGATATGGACCATAGACCCCCTTTATATGGCAAGTAACGTTTACTGGATCAAATTCCAATGGTTGATCCTTCATGTATTGTGAGATATTGACAAAAAGGACCAAAGGGTTAATGGTTCAATTTTAATTTTTGTGGGCCACTTTTTCCCGATCTAAACCTAAAATCCTCTTTAGGAGGTCAACAATGATTATCTGGTCAAATCTTGTTGTTTGATTCATCATGGATATAATTATTTTGTTTTCGTCAGTAAAATGAATATAAAAATTAATAAACAGATTTACCGATGTTTAATTTCGTCGGTAAAAGTAAAAAATAAAAACTTAAAAGGATATTTACTGACGTGTTTATTTTCGTTGGTAACATGATCGTAAAAATAAATAAAAATTAATAAACATATTTATCGATGTTTAATTTCGTCGGTAAAGGTAAAAAATAAAAATTTAAAAAGTTATTTAACGACGTTTTTATTTTCGTCAATACAATTAATATAAAAATTAATAAACATATTTACCGACGTTTGTATTTTTGTATGTAAAATTAATATAAAAATAAATAAATATTCATAAACATATTTACCGACGTTTAATCTCGTCGGTAAAATTAAAAAAGAAAATTAAAAGCATATTTACCAACATTTAATTTCGTCGGTAAAATTAAAAAGAAAATTAAAAGCATATTTACCGACGTTTTATTTCGTCGGTATAATTTAAAAAATAAACCATTTTTTTTAAAATTTAAGAATGGCCTTTGCCGACGTTTACTAAAAAACGTCGGTAAAGGGTGTACTTTTGGCCACGTTTTTTAGAAACGTCGGTAAAAGTCTATACTTTTGGCCACGTTTTTAGGAAACGTCGGTAAAGGTCTTTACTTTTGCCGACGATTTGAAAAACGTCGGTAAAGGGTGTACTTTTGGCCACGTTTTTTAATAAACGTCGGTAAAAGTCTTTACTTTTCCCGACGTTTTTAGAAAACGTCGGTAAAGGTCTACCCTTTACCGACGAATTTTAAAAACGTCGGTAAAGGGTATACTTTTGCCGACGTTTTTTAAAAACGTCGGTAAAGGGTAGACTTTTACCGACGAATTTTAAAAACGTCGGCAAAAGTATACCCTTTACCGACGTTTTTAAAAAACGTGGCTAAAAAACGTGGCTAAAAGTGCAACTTGTTGTAGTGATCGGAAAACGCTGTATGAACACCAAAATGAGCATTACCGTGTATTTAACACTAAATCCGTATAATACAAGTATATGAACAGTTTTTTGGTAAAAATCCCTAGAAAAAACTCATGATCATTTCAAGGAACATCTGACCTCTCGTTGGATGTATGTGAGCTTCTGAATGACTAGTTCGATGGTCTACCAAATGTGAGACCCACTACATCTAGCAATTTCACCTTGTCAACCACATATTCGAAACCCACTTGAAAAAAAAATATCAAATCACCCATCAGTCTGACCGTCAAGGTGGATCTAACTTGCTCCAATCCATGCATCCATCCAGGCGAGAAGATATATATCCTAGCCATCAACCTATGTACAACGATCTAAGACCTCCTAGATAAGAAATTATGCCCAACTTATATTATCTAAATGAGACCCACTAGGTGAAATATGACCAACCATTTATATGGAACTACTAGGTGAAGGATGCCACCATCCACCCAAATACCCATTTATCTAGGACCCATTAGATGTATCATGCACATGTTACATTTTTTTTTTTTTTTTTTTTTTTGCTTCTTGCTTATATGTGTTAGACCCTAAGTATTTGCAATTTGATGTCTTGCATTTGCATAACAGTCATATCATTAGGTTCATTTTCATTCCACATATTTTCTTCTTGAAAATCATCTTTTAACTCAACCTACTCATGTTTTGATTTAAAACTGTTTTTTGGTTGATTTGAACCTTGATTTTAATCATGTTTTTTCTTGATGAAAACAATGCAAAAGGACACCCTTCAAATTTGAGTTTTTAAATCATTTCAAAAAGTTCATTTCTCAAAACTTCAGATATTCAGAAAATTGACCTGACCAGTCTGTCGGTCAAGTCATCGGTCCCCATCGGTCAACCTACAAGTGAACCAAGGTGAACCGATAACTCCATCGGTTCCCATCGGTCAGCCTATCGGTTCACATCGGTCCACCGATAGTGCATAAAATCTCAGACCGAGACTCATCGGTTCCAAAAACAGAAGGCACCTTTTTCCATGATCAGTGTGCTATCGGCTCGGCTGTCGGTTCCTCATCGGTCAACCGATGAAGGACGGTCAACCGACGAATGCAAAAGGGTCAGGTGAACTTTAAAAAATGTGACCGTTGCATATGACCGTTGAGCCATCGGTCAACCGACGGCTAGTTATCGGTTGACCGACAAGCATCCGTTGGACCACTTTTTCTATAACAAGCAAGTTCATTCCAAGAGAAAAAGAGATGAGAATAGAGGCCATTGTTGGTGTTTTTGATGCCTAAGCAAAGGGAATGAACTAAGGAAGCTTGTGTGGTCCAAAGGAAAAGCTAAAGCTTGATCTCAAGAATTTAAACTCTAGTAAGCTTTAATTTCCTTGCTCATATGTTTTATGCTTTGTCTAAACTATTGGTAAATGTTTTTAAGCATATAAACTATGATGTGTTGAATCCTCTACTTCCTTAATCTTTGATTTAAGTCATAGGATTCTTCACCTTGATTTCAAAACAAGTTTGTTTTATAAACTTTGTTAATCATGCATTGCCAAAATCTTTGATTTCTTTTATGTCATGATTCATTAACTTGTTTTGAATCTTTCCTTGTTGTTTTCATTCATTTAAACCTTTGTTGAATTAATTTGGTTTTGAAAACAACATTGCACATGCATCACATGTTTAGACTAAATTATTTCATACAACTTGTGAACCCTTGTTTTATCATATCTTCTACAAGTTTGTATTTGGTACATGTGATTTGCATATTACTTCAATCATACCTTTTTATGTGCATTAATCTTTTAAATGCTTTTAGCATAAATTGATTGAGCCTTCATTTTCAACTTGATTGAAGTATTCACTCACACACTTCAAGAGCATTCATCTTAGCATTACTTATAGTATTGTGTGAGTTAGCTTTTCATTTTCATATTCGCCTAGTTAGAGGCAATTTCATTTGAGCTTAGTTGTAATCTCTTAGAGTGTTTTGTCAAGACACTTTCTTTGAGAGTAATCATTTGCTTGTAAGGTTATTGCTTAGCCATATAAAAGCATTGTGTAAGGGTTGTTGTTTAGCCTAGAAAAACATCATTATAAGGTTATTGCTTATCCTTGGAAAGCATATTGTAGAGGTTATTGCTTAGCCTTTTGAAAAGCACAATAGTGGAAATCCGGTGGGGTGTTGGATACACAAGCCGGTAGTGGATGTAGGCATTGAGGCCGAACCACTATAAATCCTTGTGTTATGGTGATTGGGTTGTGGTGATTGATTTGTTTCTTTTCCGCATCTATTGTCATAATCATCACATGTGACTAGTTTATTTTAAAGAAATTAAAATTGGTCATAATTAGTCATTGAAAGTGTAGATCACCCTATTCACCCCCCCCCCCCCCCCCCCCTAGGGTTAAGATCCCGGACTTTCAATATGCACATATTACATTTACCTAATGGGATCCACTAGAAAGAACTCAGCCCACACTTTCTCTCCATATATGAAACCCACCCAACCCATCCAAACCTCATCCACCCTTTTAAGAACTTATTTGCTGACATATTTCACCAATGGGTCTCATATAGGTGGAAAGTTCTAGTTGGATCTAATGGATATCAAGTGGGTCTAAGTCTACTATCATTTAACAGGGCCCATTATCATTACATTATTTATGTGATCCCACTATGATTATGTTATTTAAATGGGCCAAATTTGATTTGGTTGTCGATCAAATGATATCTTGATAATTTAGGTTATTTTCTCATACAAGTGGACTAACTATAATTTACATGTTAATATTTAACTAAGTATTTTTAGAAGTTTACAGTTGAACATTTTACTAAATATAAAAAACTTACACTTATGTGAATATTACCCAGTATATAATTAGTTTGAACTGTTAAAATCAAAAATTAAATTACAAATACTTGCTCACATATTGTTGAAGTGCTATATATGGACTTTTTAATATGTATTTATGTTCTGATAATTACTCAAAAGGATTTATCATTCACCCAATTCATGTGGTCTTTTATTAATTAATATTTAATATGGATATTAGTTTTAATAATCAATTTCTATGTGATTTAACCAATGCATTGTATGGGCTTTTATGCACGGAGAGAGAGAGAGAGAGAGAGAGAGAGAGAGAGCAGAAATCATAGGCATTGGATGATCTGACTTGTTTAATCACCATGATGACACCAAGGAAGATATATTAGTTCATCTAACATCTTAGATCTCCTGTTGGAATTTGGAGTCAAAAAGAAAATTTTACTGGTATGGGAGAGCAGATGAAAAGTAATAGGAAAAATTGAGAGATTTGTCATGAAAGTAATTGTTAATCTTATCTCTACCATACTCACTTCTAGGTAAGAAAGCCCTAGATCCAAGTGGGACATGTACATTGGCATACTTGTATCAAATGAATTTGGTATGATTGCCCGCCCCCACCACTTACGATTCTGGATCCTCCGAGGGGTTTTCCTATGGTGACATGAATGGGCAGTCACGATCGATCTGCCGCATAACCGAAAATGCCTCCACCATCCAAAGTCAGGCATTGTCATTGGTGCAAGACCCCAAACCTTAATTTTTTTGTTTATGGTTGTTTTAATCGTGGTTTAATTTTTTAAGTGAGGTTAGAGTTGGTTTGACTTTATTTTTTAGTGTGACTAGATTTTTCATAACCTTGAAGAGTTTTGAGGACCGTTGACTTTAGTTTGACCCGACCTTTATAAAATGTATTTTTTAGAGAAATTACTCTTGATTTCTAAAAATCCCAAATTTTATTTATTTTGATTCATTTTATTGTTATAAACAACTTTCATGTTTTGACCATTTTGATTTAATGCTCAAAAATAGCGTTTTTCGAGAAAAATGGGAAAAAATGACATTTTCACTAAATATGTCCATGAATTTTGAAAATTTCAGAAATTAGCAAAAATATACTTTTTAGAAAATATATTTTTCCACAATAAATTTTGTCTTCTTCGTCGTCTTCGTTCGGGACCCACAAAATGTCAGTTTTAACCACTTGAACCTTGGGGCCCATTGGGACCCACGGGCCCACTTTATAAAACGGGCTGGGCTCTCTTCTTCTTTTTCATTTCCCTCATTTTTCTGCAACAATTCCAGCTAGGGCTGGAACCCTTTTCCAGCCACTCTCTCTCCTCTTATATGAGCCATTTTTGAGTGCTACTTGGAGATCGATCTTCGTCAAACTCTTCTCCTTCCTCTTGGCTTTCCATACCATTTTCAAAATATTTGAGCTAGAACAACCATCTTCTTCAAGCCCTTCTTCTTGTTTGCAACACCAAAAGGTTAGCAATGGCATTTCTTGCTTGAGATTCTTGTTTTTCAAACCATTTTGAGTATTTTCTCCTTTCATGCAAAGGGTTTTCATTAAGGTTTGCAAATGATTGACTTCTAGGGCTTTCTCTTGGATTATATTTGCGGTTTTGTGGATTTGGAGCTAGAGTCTTAATTGAGGCCATCTTCAAGTGACTTGTTCTTCATCTTGACTAGAGGCAAGTAAATAATCTAGATAATGTGTTTATGTGATGATTTTATTAATCTTTTCTCTATCTGATTCTTCCCCTTTTTAAGTTGAGAACCTATCTTAAAATGTTTAAACAATGTTTTTTGTTTAATCTTCTCTAAGTTATGGTTTTCTAATAATTCTTGACTTTTGTCCCTCAGCTATTCATCTTTGAATTTGAGATTTATATTTCAGAATTTTCATCTTTTGATGAAGGAATTTGGTCATGTTTACTTTGGTATGTGAAAAAGAGATGGAATGATTTAGTGTATTGGTGGTTAAATAGGTTTGACGTGGCAAGAAGGAGTTTAAAGATGTTTGGAAATTGTTGTAATAGAAGAAGGAAGAAAGAAAAAATCAAAAGGGGAGGCAATAGTGCATTTCCGCGCTCAGCCCGGACCCAACAGAACTGGGTCCGCTCGAGCGGTCCATTGGGTCGCCCGAGCGGACCCAGTTCTGTTGGGTCCGGTTCTGGGCCCTTTTGAGGGCCTATGTTGGGGCTGTTTTGTGGGATTTCTTTAGGCCTGTTTAAGGACCATTTCCGCACTCTTTCCTCCTAGATTTTGAGGCCCATTAACCACCTATTAATACTTGGAAACCATGATTATTAAGATGAATTAATATCTTGAAATGTGCAATTGAATGGGAAAGATATGAGAGAAAGTTTGATGTGAGATTTTACCCGGGAATTTTATAAGTCTTAATGCACACTTTATAACTTAAATAATTGTGGATTTTCATTGGTACCAAACATATGTTTATAAATCAACATTTAGGGATTTAAGTGTGCATTGAGATATCCCTTGGTAAACCATTGAATCACATACACTATTCCATTCCATTTCAAGTTAGAAAACGTATATGTATTCTTCGGTAAATTAATTTGAAAGGATTTAAGTGATTCATCATGTTTGAAAGTATCGGTGATTTGAAATAGAATCAAGTGGTTTTCCACGTTCGAAAGGATTGATTGTATGATTTTTATATAAATTGCCTTGATGTGTATTTGAGTGGTTTACCACGGAAATTCGTATGATTTTTCTACAAATTGATTTAAATTAGATTTGAGTGGTTCGCCACGTTCAGAAACATCGATAAGGTTACTCATCAGATTTGTTCAAATTTGTCAGTATATTAAGTGTGTATTTGTTCAGGAGTAGTCATTTTATCAATTTCAGAAATGAATCATTTTTATGATTTGATTTGTATTGGTTCAGGTTTTGAAAATTAAAGGCACTACTAAGCTTAGGTTACCTTGTCGGGATGATCACCCGGCTTGGGATCTTTAAATTATCTGCCAGCTGCAGCTTGGATTCTGTTTGTACCGACCATCGCAACGGTTCTGTTCTGCCGGTCCCACTTGTATGTGGCTACGGTTCTGATTCTGTTTTCGGTCCCACGTGTAATGGCTACGGTTCTGTTTGATAACGACTTTGTTCGTTCCGGTCCCACAAGTAGTGGCTACGGTCTCTGTCTGCTCTTGTTACTTCAGTAATAGGAGAATATAGTTATATGTGGTTTGCCAATGTTTTAATCTGTTTGTTATCTCTTTTAAGATATTTATGTTTCGGATACTATTCATTTATTGCTCTGATATTTATGTTCAGTTTTTCAATCATTTTATCATGATTCATCCCTATTATTATTTAGAATTTTTAAATGAATTTACAATTATTTCATAATGTTTTATAAATGCCTAGCATCCTATTATCTGTTATATTTGCTTGCCAGACCGTTGTGTCTGACCCTCTTGTTTGGTGACAGATTCCGACCTCCTTGCCTTTTTAGGTGTTTGAGCGGAGGAGGCGGTTGAGCCGCCGGTTGGACGTGACAGTCTGCCTATTGATGTCATATAGATGTCAAGGTTAGCGTCAAAGTTCGTAACATTGGTTGGGATTAGTATTTGTTTAGTTGTGTTTAATTTTTTTTGGGGCTTTTATTAGCATTTTTCTTTGGGATTGTAATTAATGTACTTGATAATTTGTAACTTTAACATATGTGGGAAATAAAACGTTCTTTTACTGCCAGCTCAGTATTCTATGATTTATGATTCGCACAAGTTCAATTATAAGCCTTTATTTGATTGCTTTATGCTAATGGCTAAGTGTGACACGGAATCCGATAGCCACGGGTTCCGAGTCGCAAACACCATGTTTAGCTTCCGCAAAATATTCGGGTCGTGATGGAATTTTATTATCCTCACTCACGCGGATCTTGGGAAATTCAAAAAGTTTTAATAAATTCAAAATTTTCACATCTCGAGATCGGATCACTGCAGGATCCCGGTTTCGGGGTGTGACAATTGAGGTGTGACAATTGGTCCACTCACGATCATCATCACCGTGGTGAAGGAGGACCCAAATTCCAAGTTCCTCTGCTTCTCTAATCTTCAATGCCTCCATGCCAGCAAATGTCTGACACCTCTCTACAATCATTTTGGGAGACGTTTTTCAGGATGCTTACCATATGGGAACGGATCGGTTAAAATGGGTATCCCATCCACTTCACATATCATCATAAATTGTAACTTCGTGACCGTCTCCTTTCCTCTGATTGGATTGTTGGTAAGTTATTTTGATTATTCTGGAGGAAAGGGAATTGCTAGGAGATGGCTTTTTAAAATCGAGTAAGCCGTTAGCTGTCTACTTCTTCAAAATCCCAACGGACATAAAATGTTACGGAGGGTTGGTTGTCTTTCAGATTGTCCAGTGAATATATAGAAATTCATGATTAAATGAGTTCCAGCAAAGGATTAACAAAGACTAGAGGATATGGATACCAAGTGAAGGATATAAAGGGAGGTATAGATGAGATCTTGAATCACTAGGGTGATGCCGGATATTTATTGATTAAGTTCGCATTTGACGTCTGGATCTTGTGAGATAAAATCTCACGGTGACCGTGAGTGGACCATTCAACTTAATGATACGGAGTCTCAGAGTTTCTAGGAATTCAAATACATGAAACAAATAGGGAGACTAATGATTTAGTCGTCAAAAACTTTACGATAAAGAATCCTTCATTTGGTATTCAGTAGTGCTTTTAATTTTATCTGAAGTTAGACTCAATGTTCCTTCAATATATGATAATAGTAATTGATGATGCCAAAAATATGTTTCGGACACCACCGGTCAAGTAATAAATGCAGTAATAAATGCGGTAAATAAATGAGAGAGAGAAAGGGAATTTAGAGTGGTTCGGTCTGTGTGACCTACATCCACTTTATAAAGGCAGGGATTGCCTGGTGATCTTTGATGAGCGTAAAAGGGTTACAAGCTTAGGAAAAAAAGTGAAAGACATTAATTGCCCCCCAAGTGATGAGAAGGCTCTCCTATTTGTAGTCTTTTCCTAACAGATGGGGACGACATTAATGCAACATCTCTTTGGAACCTTAGAGCTGCCCTCGAGGGACGAGGCAGGTGGAGACCGGTGAGATCTTCTCCGCACGAATTGGTAAAAGCGGGTAAGGAGATGACTTCTTCCAAAGCGACGTGGTATCCTTGACGTGGACAAAGTATGTGGATCTGGACTCGGATCTGAACGGATCAATCGGGCCTCCACTGATTTGGACCTTGGCTCACTAGGCTATTTTGACCTGACTCATCCTCATGAGTTGGGTCATTTGGGCCTGACTCATCAGTAATCACTTATTCGAATAACATTCGCAATGAGATCTTTGTAATGATTTCTCGCAATCTATCTTACTAGGGTGTTCAAATTAGCCACTGTTACACGATGGTTTTGCCATCATAGTTTGACCACATTGTATAGTTAGAAATGCTTGTATTCCTTTTTTTGTTAGTTTTTGCCCTCGACATGTGCATTTAAAGACCAAAAATCCAATCGTCAATGCTCACAAAACACGGCGTGCTGTCTAATCAAAGAGCTTATATAAATCATTTTCATTAATCAATAAAGCCTTATCTTGGTTACAATATATCACACCATAAACATCACACATTTAGTTAAGACTCTGAAACCAAGTGGACCAGCAAACACAACCACCCATTCATCTATATGTAAGTAAATCTAAGCCCTTTAGGTGGTAATGGGACTCAAATTAGCAGTTTCCACGGCCTTCATCTTCATGACTTCAAACCTTGGCTCCTTGGCCTGGAACTTGAGCCCTGCATACAGATTCATGTAGTCCTCGAATACGAATTTCGGGTACACTTCCTTCTTCTCCTCTGCCTCTTTCTCAACCAATGCGGGGGCCGGGAAGATAACAGCATCGCTTCCAGGGTTGTAGAAGGAAGCAATCGACATCCTGTTTCCGTCTGTCTGTGCCACCACCCGGTGCATCACGCTCTTGTATTTACCATTGGTGATCACCTGCAATGCCAAGTATGAACTAATTTAGGTTGCGAAATCGCAAATGACTTTGATAACATGTATTTCATTTATTGATCCATTGTGTTGGACTGTGTGAAGGGCCTCCAGAGTCCTGTTTTGGTGACCCAATTTTATCGACTAATACCATTTTCTCAATATGTTGGGCCCAAGTTTGAATAAAGAAAGAAGACCCATAAAATACTGAAGCCAAAATGAAAAATTGATTTTTTTCTGAAAACTGTATGTAGCACTCCGCCAACCCCTCCCTAGTTAGAAGAATAAGGTGAAAGGAGACAATGGAATAATATTGTTGTATGTAATTAAGAGAGCATGGAAAGGAAGATTTTAGAAGCAAGAGAGTCCTCACTCCTCACCTCAACCTGGTCACCGAGATTGATTACAATGGAGTGGTTCATTGGGGGCACATCCACCCATTCGCCATCCTTGAGGAGTTGAAGGCCGGCCACCCGGTCATCTTGAAACAGCAAGATGAGGCCACCCGCATCAGTGTGAGCCCGAAGCCCCTTGAACAGCTCAGGCCGCGGGCAGGGTGGGTAGTTGCTCACCTTTGTTCCAAAGGTAGGGAGGCCATTCGTCGTCCCACCAAACGCCTTCTTCAGATACCCTTTCTCTAGCCCAAGGTTCTCACACAGCAGGTCTAGGAGCTGCTCTGCCAACTTCTCCAGCTTCTCCACAAATTCCTTCATCACCTTTCTGCATTTGTAACAAAAGTCATTAAGCACCTCCTCCCAATTACCATCCAACCAGAAGTCAATGATCTCACTCAACAAATCCCAATTCCCTAGTCCCCCATCTCTCCCATATTTAGGCAGCTACTTAAGAAGTTGATCCATCTAATGACTTAAATGTTAAAAGATGGCAGAAAGTTTCACTCTTAATGGAAATCTACTTTAGTTGTAATTGATAAAAAAAGGTTTCACTCTTAATGGAAATCTACTTTAGTTGTAATTGATAATAAAAAAGGTAAAGATGATGAGGACGCGCTTTGATGAATGTGTCATTCTCACATATTCCAAGAAGACTCAACGCGGAATCTTGCAATTAAAAACAAGGGTATACTTGATTGGATCTGAAGATTGTAAGATTGTAAGTTGTACCAAAGAAAAAAAGAAAAAAAAAACACATCTTTGTTTTATGTCCTGCACTCCAACCCCTAACAAAGATCTATTATCCTTGCTTTTACACGCGAACACGCGAGAGAATAAACAAATGTTTGTTACCTATGTTCATCGGTGAGATCTGGGATCTCAGACAAATTGGAGACGGGGAGATGGCGAATGAAGAAGGTGCTCTCCCAGTCCATGTCATTGGCATCAGCCACAGCTCCCTCCACCTTGCTCGCCATCAACTCCTTGAACCTCTGTTCCATACACTTCTTGTAGTGCTCCTTTGTGAGCCTCTCCACCTCGTCCATCAATTCAACTGGGATGCTGTGGTTCACCAGCTACAACACACAAACCCATAAAAATTAATCAACAAATCAGTATAAAATGACCCACCCCAACACATAAAATTATCATTTTTTAATGCGAAACAGAGTCCAAACTTAATTACACGCCAAGAAAGTTGTGATTTTTAGGCCAAAAAAAATTAAGGGAGGTAGTTTATCTCTATGGATCAGGAGATGGAAAATCAGAGAACCCCACTTGTATTTCTAAGAATATAAGATTACTAGGCCTACCTCAAAGAAACCCCAGTTCTCACAAGCATCATTTATGAGCTTCATGGTGGCTGCTCTCTCTTGTCCCTCAAGTTTCTCCATGTTAATGACTGGGAAGGAATCCATCTCTCTCTCTTTTAGTATTGTAAGTCAGGGAGCTAAAAGGAAGGGGAAGTAGGGGATTTGTTTATCTTGCTGTTGTCTCACTTTGGTTGCTTGGACGTCTATTTATAGGCGCTCGGAGTCTTGGAAGCACCCTTAAAAAGTTGAGAGAGAGAAACATAGCTCGTGAAGAACGTATGGTATGAGCAGGAACCTCCATAACTGGACCCTACCAATTTGGTCCTAATGCTTTCTTTCCTTCCTCTTTCCTTATTCCATCTCATTTTCTTGTCCCCAGTGGAAAAGTGGACCACGGCGGCTACTAATCCATGATTTAATTAGACAAAGGAAAGCAAATAGAGATCAGCTGATTCTGCTCTTTTTCATATTTTTAATTCGATGCACGCATGGATTTGCTAAGATGATTCTTGGTAGTGTGTTTGAGGAGACACTAGGGGTTTTTGAAATGGTAACAAGAACAAAGAGACGTATGCGAATGGAAGATTTCATTACCCCATTTAGAGAATCTGATGTATGCTCAACACAGTAAATTAAAACAATGATTTGCGTCTTTTTTTTTTTTTTTTTTTTTTTTTGCACTTGTGGGGAGAGGGGAAGAGATGGTGACATACACCAGGTCTCCTGCCATCTTATTAATAATTGAAAGATATGGGGGGCTTCTTCTGGGTAGATTTTTGGAGTGGGAGAGATTGCAACAGCCAGAAATTCCTTGCTATGTTCCTTTCCGTTATAAATGAGAAATTAAAGTGGACGGTTGCCGTTTGGTAGAGGAATGATTAGGCCCATAGAGCCCACTTAGGTCACCAAAGGCTATGATCAATTCAAACCCTTCTTTATCTCTCTTCAATTAGCTCATCCAATCTGGTAGCTCAAACTACGAAGTGACTATTAAAATTTGAACAACTGTAAAACCCTCCAAACAGTGCTTCTCCTTATCAATTAGATTGGTATTTTTCTCTAGGCCCAAAAATGTAAATGACTTTGGATGAATGAGCTTATGGGTGATGTTTCTGACATCACCATTATGATTCCACTACAGTATCAATATGGAAAGGTTAAAACTGAGCTCATGGGCGATGTGTCTGATATTACCATATGGATTCCGATACAGTATCCCATGGAAAGGTTTAAGTAATAAGAAACTAAAATAGGGAAGAGGAAAAACAAAAGGCTGGATGATGAATTGACATTGTCTGGATCGTAGCGACTATAGGCCTTTTTTATTTTCTTCGTGAGTTTATAGTCCATACATTAGTCTTTACAGTCCCCAAAGTTGACCCGACTTTCAACCTTGCCAACTTGCCTCTGACTCACATGGATTGCTTGCATTTCATTTTCCAACCATTTTTTTTCCCCTTCTGCTTAACCCCATCTTTGTCTCGGATGCATTTACTAGGCTTGTCGGGTTGTTCTGATTGGGATAAGGCATGGGTCTCGATTTTGTTATTCAGATGGCATTTGAGTGGGTTTTCGGTTTGGGCTTCTGACCCACGTCTCTTTTTTTATAAAAATATGTTCGGGCATTGAAGTCATTTTCCGAAACCACCAGATTTTTCTTTAGTTTGAAATTTCACATCTTTGGGGCCACCTTGAAGTATATTAATCTTGGGGTGCCTTGCTATTCATGGGCTGTGCTCTTGTATTCATGGGCTGTGCTCTTGTGAACACCCGAAAATTACCCAAATCTTAGCCGTCGGCTAAAGTGGACGGATGGGTCCGAACTTACTTGATCAATTCAAGCACGTTTAAAATGGAGATGAATGGCAAATTTGAATGAGTACTAATTGAAAATAATTATGCTTAACCCGATCCAACCTGAATACCTGATATTGTATTTGGGAGACGAATTTAGGACGCAAGTATGTTCCGGTTTCATTTAAGTCAAGTTCTGGCTTTGGATTTACATACGTATAACTCAATCCGGGCATGGGTTTAACTATACCACCCAACTTAAGCAACTCAATTTAAATATTTGGTAATAGGAAGACCTAAGATTTTTTGTTTGAGTAGGAAAGACTCAATCATGTAGTTGAATTTTGGGGACAAACTTAAAATTTTCATTTGGGCTTTGTGGGAGACCCAGAATTCTCATGTGAATTTTGGAAAAGGGTCCAAAATTTTCATATGTTTTTTTGGATGCGGGTTGGCTGCCTCTAAAAGCATATATGTAGGTCAGCCTTTGATTATAGGGATAAAAGATTAAAAGGGAAAGGATGGGATTATGAGTAAACAATCTTAACTTTTGCTTTTTGAATATTAAAATCAATGGAAATTTGGTAACAAGTGAGGAATTCGCAGTTCTCAGAACCATTGTAATAAGAATTTCTCACTAAAAATTTATATAGCTAAGATTTCACATTAATATTAGTTCGTATAATGCATATAGGTGAGAGAAATATTGGCATCATTGCGAAAATCCACAAGTGAGGATTTTCAAATTCTAGGTAAGAGGTTGGGCTCGAAAGTCCATAAAAAATAAAGATTTCCACCGTCCCAAATCTTTTTTAAATTTATAATTAAAAAACATGGATTATTCATAACTTTATGAAAACCGCATGAGAAGTCTTCACGAATTATTTAATTGCCAAAGAAGGTCTCAGGAGTCCTCTGATTCAATTTAACAATATAATATAATAACTAGGTCAGTATCAAATTGGAGTACGCAAATTCCCTCAAAATAAATAATCATGTGTTCACACCCACACTGTAGCTTTCACGGGGGCGAGTTAGCTTGACTCAGGTATGCCCCATATATGCAAACCATAGATCATTCCATCCAAATTTCATTTCATTCGAAGGTATGCACAGTTGGCTGAATCTTATGTGAGAGTAGCGAATTAAATTAATTGGTTAAAGGCATTTTTTTTATAAGGAATTGGATTTGTTGGGAATTCCTGACATCATGTGACATCTTTTTCCTTTCGCATTTTAAATACTCTTTTTGATGGAAGAATTTAGAATTCCAGACAACATGAAAAGGCAGCCTGCATTTTAGATCCCTCATCTTTATGGAGCATTTGAAATTCCAACCAAATGCATTGAGGATGGAATTCCATGAATTCCAAATGGTCATTTGACACCTTTTAGGTGGCTGAAATTTAGAATTATGGTGAAAGAACTATAGCATTTTAAATGCAAAGAGATAAGATGTTACATCTGTAAGTGCCTAAAAATTACGGGCTTTTAATCAGGGATTAGGACCCCTGTCTTGAGTAGTTTGGATGAAGATTAACGTGGCTCCGGCTAGACCTGAAGAGGAAGAGAAGAAACACGTCAGAGGACCCTGGCTATGGGCAGCACAAGGCTCTCCGATGCTTAAGTCAGTTCAGGGACTGAATAAGGGAAATGGAGAGAAAATTGCAGAGTAAGTGTATGCGTTATGGGTTGCGAACCTTAGAATGGAGATGGAGATGCTATTTATAGGAGATGGGGGTGACTTGCATGGACGAGCCTCATGATGGGCTTTGCCACTTGAGTGGCCTTGTCCATTCAGCCCACACTTCATTAAATACTAGCCTCACCTACCCATTCCTCATTAAATGCCAATCTTATCGGGCCAGGCGGTGGTTGACTTTTGGGCCAAGTCCCATCGGGCCTGGCCTGGAGCCATGCTTTGGGGGCGCACGTGTACCGTATAACACCGTTTTTGTCAGGAATGATGAATCGCAGGGCACGCCTTAGCACGTGCCTTCGTCCTGTCAACAGTCCCATCAGCGTCTGTCAAATCTGCTGTGCCGAGGTCGGTGTACAATGACCCGTGCCACCTGACCTCGGGGGCGCTCACCTCGGCGAGTGCCGTGACCAATCAGCCGAGGTCCGCCCTGGGAGGGCGGAGGTAAGATTAGCTGTATTAGTGCCAAGGCTAGTCCTGATCTTGGCTTAACGAAAGGACCCCACACAATTGCCCCCCAGCTTGTGAGCTCTTAGAGTATCCCAACTCTTTGAGGTCGGAAGCTGAGAACGACTCCTAGAATGATTGCCGAGATGCGATGTATCGTGATGCCGTGCTGCCATGCATCCGGGTTCGGAGGAAGCCCAAAAGGCTCATGATTTTGTAATTTCATTGCGGCTGAGGTTTACTGGCGCTTGGTTCTTATCCGTTGTCGCTTCGGTGCCCGAGGTATTAAATGGCGCACGGAAGTTAGCTGGCGATTCCACGTGTCATCCTTGGCTTGGCTGGCCCGTCTTTTCATAATGGCGCGCGCAGTGAAAAGACGCGTCCTTTTCGAAATTCGAAAAGGCGCCATGATTAGGTGCTTTGTTTCTTGCTTTAAATAAGGGAGGCGCCCATTTCTTTTTTCTTCCTTTTCTATCTTCATTTTCTAGAACAGAGCGCCTTTACCTTCTTCTTCTTCTTTCCCTGCCTTCGCTGTCCAGAGCTTTCTTCTTCTCTTTCTGCTTTCGCCTCCCAGAACTCTCTTCCTCCCTCTCTGCTTTCGCCTCCCTGAACGAGAGAGACTGCTGCAGAGATTTCCTAGAACTTTCACCGGAGGGAGGTGCTGCCAGGGTTCTGCTTTCGCTGGTTCGACCACTGTTCTGCTTTTGGCCTTTCATAAGTCTTCTTCCTTTCATTCCTGTTTCTTCCTTTGCTTAGGGCTCTGTCTAGGGGTTTTTCCTTGCTTCCAGCATACTCTTTTCTTCTTCTAGTTTTTTCATTTGAGAGATGGGCATTTACAGTGATTGGATAGAGTCTGAGAGGGGGTTAGCCGACCTTAGGGTTAAGTATAACATACCGGACGGGGTCCAAGTCATGGCGGCCCCTCCCATTGTCCATATTCTGGGTGACTTTTATGACGGCTGGATGCCATTCCCCTTAGTGGCCGTGATCGAGGGCGGGGTTAGGTTTCCCCTTCGCCCTCTTCTTAGGGAATGCCTTAGAGCATGGAACCTCTACCCCTGTCAGCTGATGCCCAACAGTTTTAAGATCGTAATGGGCACGGACGCGCTCAATATGATCATGGGCATTGGTCTCGGCGTCCACGATATCGAGGATGCCTATGACATATGCAAATCCGGGAAAGATATGTATTACCTCCGTATCAAGCCAGGTCGAAGGCCGTTCGTCCAAGCCTTGGAGGATTCCAATAAATATGCCGGGGACGATCGTCTGATGGTGACTAGCAACTGGGAATTTGATGATGATGAGCCCATTGCGGAGAGATTTTTCAAGATTCCTCGTCACTTCGGCACTCCTCCAAGTAATTACAGTCCTAGCACGCCTCTTTATATCTTCTGCTTTTTTGTATTGTCAGGCTTATGTTGATTGTTTGCTCCGCAGGTGTTCGTCAGAGGAGGGCGGCTGCTGGCCGAGACGGCTGGAAACTGAACAAGTCCTGGATCAAGGCCTTGGAGAGCTACCACGGCCACAAGGACAGGTCGGCATGGAAGCTTTTGGGGTACAAGCCCAGGTACCACGGCTACAAAAAATATACCGCTCACCGCACGCAAGCCGCGGCGGAGGTAGAGGAGAGCGAAGAGCAGATCGCGGCTGACTCTGAGGATCGTGCCGCATCCAATACTGAGGCATCCGCCTCGGGATCCGACGAGGATAACGCCGAGACGATCGGAAGGATCGTTTTATCATCAGAGAGCGATTCAGAGGAGGCGATGGAGAGGACCCGTCCGAAACCAGTCTTCAAGAATCTTAAGGCCCTGCCCGTGGGCGGTAGAGGTCGGGGTGCTGCATCTTCTTCTCGCGCACCCTCTTCGTCAAGCGCGCCTTCTTCTTCCACTGCGGCTCCTCCTGCTCGGACTCCTATGCCGCTCGCCGTGACCGGGACCGAAACTCCCGTGGTCACCTCCCCCCTGGCCACGCAGGGGCATGACCAGGCCAGGAAAAGGGCCAGGGTCGAAGGCTCGGCAGGGGAGTCTTCGGCAGCCGGCATGGCAACGCGGGCTTCTCCTACCCCCTGGAGGCCGAGTTTTATGCTCCAGCCCGGGAGACCGATGACGGTAGAGGACCGTCTCTCCGGGGGGCCACTGGTGATTGCCTATTTGGGCAGTGCCTGCGCTTTGCCGCGGGACATGGAGAAATACGATGAGATGGATGATATCTCCCTACTGGCGTCGCAAATGAAGGCGAGCTTTAGCGTAAGTACAAACTTTTCTAATCTTTTCCTTTTCAACACTAGCTTTTTTGCTCACTGGTGGCTTGATTTTCTCGCAGATTGTGCAGATGGCCCAGGTCTCGGTATAGCGAGTCCAGAAGTGCCACACCGAGCTCAAGAGGGCCCAGGCCAACTGTGAGCAGCACAGGAAGGCCTTGGAGGAGGGTCAAGCGAGGGTGAGGGAATATGAGGAGACGCACCAGTCCCTTTTCGCCGAGCTTGACAAGGTGAAGTCATCTTTTGAGCTGGTTAAGAGGAGGGAGGCCGAGCTGGAGAGGAGGATCGCTGACCTAGAGAGGCAGAAATCCAAACTCGAGTTCAAAAATCAAGCCGAGGTCAGTGTTGCCTTGCAGGATGGCGTCGATGTGGCGGGTGAGGAGTACGCGGCACAGGTCGACGATATACGAGTCTCATCTTGGGAGATGGGGTGGAAAGCGGCCCTGGAGAAGGCGGGGGTCCCCATCGATCATCCGGCGTACGTGAGCCCGGATGAGTATCGGTGCCCAGGAACTGAGTCGATCCCCGTGGTTGAGCCGAAACCGGAACTCCCCCCATCTGCATCTGAGGCGCCTGCTGTCGCCGCGACCCCGGCCGCGGCTTCCACATCCGAAGCCCCTCCTGCCGCCGCGACTCCGACTGCGGATGACGTCGCGCCTGCTGCGTGAAGCCCCTCTGCCTTTGCTTTCCCTTCTCTTTGCATTGATGTAATTTTTTTTCTTTTTTGCTTAGGCGCATGGCGCCCTTTATGTAAAGAACCTTATCATTTTCAATGAAAACTTCTTTTGCCCATTCTGTCTTCTTTTTTCTTGCACTTTCCTTGATCTGAATGTGCTAAGTGTTTCGCCTCGGCTTCATGGCCGAGCTCCCCATACCTTGGGAACCCGCTATTGATTAGCCGCGCTCAGTAGCTGTAGCCCTTAGAATGCGATGTAGGGCCCCCATTCTGCTGTAGGGGTGACCCAAGGCACTGAGTGTTTTCCGCAATGTAATGGCGAGTAAATGATGTTACCTAAAAGTAGAAAGATAACTCCTTTTGCTTTTTCTTTTTTGTACAAGTATATGAGCTCGGTAAGTGTCGAGCTGCCTTAGTCCGGGATCATATTGTTTAGGATAGTTGCCCAGCGACTAGATGTGTAAGTAAGGCGATCCCTCTGGCTCTTCACCAGGGGCCGTGCTAGCTACCTGGCGCGAGGGCCGAGATACGCTTATCGCACGAGTGGAGATCCCTCTGGCTCTTCACCAGGGGCCGTGCTGGCCATCTGGCACGAGGGCCGAGATGCGCTTATCGTACGAATGGAGATGTCCCCCTGGCTCTTCACCAGGGGCCGTGCTGGCTATCTGGCGCGAGAGCCGATATGCGCTTATCGCAAGAATGGAGATGTCTCCCTGGCTCTTCACCAGGGGCCGTGCTGGTTATCTGGCACGAGGGCCGAGATACGCTCATCGCACGAATGGAGATGTCCCTCTGGCTCTTCACCAGGGGCCGTGCTAGCTATCTGGCACGAGGGCTGAGATGCGCTCATCGCACGAGTGGAGACATTTCTACCGAGCTGGAGAGGGCGAAGTCATTCCTTTGCCGATTTTATTTCCGAAGCTATGATGACCCTGCCACTGCTGCCGAACTGGAGAACTTTGGTATTGCCGTGGTCCTTGACATAGAAAAGTAAGAGAAACTTCTGAGAAGAAATTGTCTTCATTGATTTGCATAAACTGAGTACATTTCAAAAGTAAAATTTTTTGAGGTGCGAGGCGTTCGGATCCTTATCCGCAGGCAATGCCTTTTTCAGGATCAGTTCTCCAACGGAGAACTTCCTTTCCCGAACTCTCTGATTGTAATCTTTTGTGAGCCGTTGCTGATAGGCTGCTAAACGGATGGACGCTGCTTCTCTGCGCTCTTCGGCCAGATCCAACCCCAGGGTCAAGTTCTTCTCGTTCTGGCTTTGGTCAAAAAGTTCGGATCTGAGCGTTGGAAGGCCGATCTCAAGCGGGATCACGGCTTTCATTCCATATGCCAAGGAGAATGGAGTTTCCGAAGTGGAGCGCCTCGGGGTAGTCCTGTACGCCCACAGGACACTGGGTAGCTCTTCCACCCATCTCCCTTTGGCCCCGTCGAGTCTCTTTTTAAGTCCATCAAGGACCACTTTGTTGGAGATCTCGGCCTGGCCGTTGCTCTGGGGATAGGCTGGAGTTGAGTAATGGTTCCTGATGCCGAGCTCCTTGCAGAAGTTTTTGAAGAGGCTGGAGTCAAATTGGGTCCCGTTGTCCGAGACCAAGATTCGCGGGATGCCGAACCTCGTGATGATGTTCTTCCATACGAAACTTTTGGAGTCTCGCTCGGTGATGGAGGATAACGCTTCTGCTTCTATCCATTTGGTAAAATAATCAGTGGCCACTATGAGCCACCTTTTATTCCCTGGAGCTCAGTGGAGAGGCCCCACGATGTCCAGCCCCCATTGGGCAAAGGGCCACGGGCTGGAAAGCGAGCTTAAATCCTGTGCAGGTTGATGGAGATTGTGCGAGAACTTCTGGCATTTCTCACACTTCATAGCGTACATATGTGTGTCCTTCTGCATGTATGGCCACCAGTATCTTTGGCTTATAGCCCGGTACGCGAGTGACCTTCCTCCGATGTGACTTCCGCAGATGTCTTTGTGTATCTCAAAGAGGAAGTCTTCAACTCGGCTCGGGTGGACGCACTGGAGATAAGGGCATGTGAACGACTTTCTATACAACTTTCCTTCTGGAGAGAGCCAGAACCGTGCTGCTCTCAGCCTGATCTTGTGAGCTTGAGCTTTGTCCTCAGGGAGTTGGTCGTCTTTGAGGTACGCGATGATACTGTCCATCCAACTGGGCCCGAGATCAATGCTCATGATTTGCCGTGGTGGGCGAAGCTCTATGCTTGGTGATGCCAGTGAGCCTACTTCTACAGTCCTCTTCCTTCCAGCTTCGACGGCGGAAGCTAGGTTGGCGAGCGGGTCGGCGTGTGAGTTAGAATCCCTGCCAATCTATCTGACTTCTACTTCCGGGAATTGAGAGAGGAGCTTCTTGGCGAGGGTCAAATAGGCCGCCATTCTATCGTCGCGAGCCTGGTAGTCTCCAGTGAGCTGGCTCGTCACCAACTGTGAGTCACTGAAGAACACCAGCTGTTGAGCTCCGAGAATCTTGGCGCTGTTCAGCCCTGCCAGCAATGCTTCGTACTCCACCTCGTTTGATGCTCTGAAGTCAAGTGTCAGGGCCTGTTCAATGACTAGCCCTTCTGGACACTGGAGAACTATGCCGACGCCAGCCCTCCTAGAGGTAGAGGACCCATCAACGAAGACCTTCCAAGCCGAATCACGTAACGTATTCTGAGATTGCTCGTAATCAGTCCCCGAGACTAAGTCCTCGTGACTTCTGCCCCCCAGTTCGGGGTCGAGTGGGCTCGACGTCGAACTTGGTGAAGTGAACTCCACGATGAAGTCGGCCAAAATCTGCGCTTTGATCGCCGTCCTTGGTTGGTACTGGATGTCGTACTGTCCCAGCTCCACTGCCCATCTTGAAACTCGTCCGGAGAAATCAGCCTTCCGGAAGACAGACTTGAGCTGGTGCTTAGTAACCACCACTATCGTGTGGGCTTGGAAATAGTGTGAGAGCTTGCGAGAGGCACTGACGAGGGCCAGTGCGAGCTTCTCCATCAGCAAGTATCTGGTCTCGGCGTCGAGGAGGATCTTGCTTGTGTAGTAAATAGGCTTCTGCTGCCCGTCATCTTCTTTGACTAGTATTGAGCTCACAGCATGATCCGAGACCGCTAAGTACAAATACAGTGCTTCTCCTTTCTTTGGGGTTGACAGCAATGGAAGTGAGGCCAGGTAAGTTTTGAGCTCTTGGAGAGCCGAGTCGCACTCCGGGGTCCATTCAAACTTCAGGTTCTTCTTCAGCAGCTGAAAGAAAGGACGGCACTTGTCGGAGGACCTGCTGATGAAGCGATTGAGAGCAGCGGCCATGCCAGTGAGCCTCTAGACCCGCTTCGTCATCGCCGGGCTTTGGATACCCAGGATTGTGGAGATTTGATCTGGGTTTGCCTCGATGCCCCGTCTCGTGACGAGGCTTCCTAAGAACTTGCCGGAGCCGACTCCGAAGGCGCATTTGGAGGCGTTTAGCTTCAATCTGAACTTCCGGAGAACGTCGAACACCTGGCCGAGGTCCGTTAGATGGTCGTGAGATTGTGTGGACTTGACGACCATGTCGTCGATGTACACCTCGACCATTCTGTCGAGCTGGTTTCGGAACATCTTGGTGACCAACCTCTGGTAGGTCGCTCCTGCATTCTTCAGTCCGAACGGCATCACCTTGTAGCAGTAGGTCCCCCTAGGAGTGATGAATGCCGTTTTCTCTTCGTCTGGCCCGTACATGGGTATCTGGTGATAGCCGCGGTAGGCGTCAAGGAAGCTCATCCTGTCGTGGCCGGCGGTGGCATCGATCATTTGGTCGATTTTTGGGAATGGAAAGCAGTCTTTGGGGCACGCCTTGTTAAGGTCGGTGAAGTCGACACAGACTCTCCACTTCCTAGTCTTCTTTTTTACTACCACTATGTTCGCCAGCCATTTCGGGTACTGGACCTCCCTGATGGCGCTTGCTTCTAGCAGTTTCCCCACTTCTTCGATTACGGCCGCGGATTGCTCTACTCCTGATCTTCGTGCCTTCTGGACCACAGGCTTGACTTGTGGGTCTACGTTCAGCTTATGGCTCATGACCTCGGGGTCCACGCCAGGCATTTCTTGTGGGGTCCAAGCAAAGACCTCTCTGTTCCGCAACAGGAAGCTAATCAGCTCGGACCTTTCCAGCTCGGTGAGCTGACTCCCAAGCAAGAAGTACCTCTCGGGATCACTGGGGTCAATCCTGACCTCTGTGAGATCTTTAATGCTCTTTTCTTCTGGATCGCGGCCAACTCCGTCCAGTTCGGCCTCCAGTTCTGCCATATGTACTTGCTTCGGCTTTTCCTCGCCGGGCATGACGGCCATCATGCAACGTTTGGCCATCTGTTGGTCACCCTCGACTGTGACCACCTCAATTCTGCCATCCCTTTCCAGAGGGAACTTGAGCTTCTGATGGTAGGAGGAGGGAACAACTTCTATCTGATGCAGTCAACTCCTCCCCACTATGGCATTGTAGGGGGACGGCGCATCCATGATGAGGAAGTCAGCCATCACTGAGGCGCCTCCGACTTGGACTTTGAGGGAGACTCTGCCCTTTGGATATACGGGCTTCGTGCTGAACCCTATCAGGGGGTACGCGCTTCTTGGAGATCCTCTTCGGTGAGCCCCATCTTGGTAAAGCAGTCGAAGTAAAGGATCTCGGACAAACTGCCGGGGTTGATGAGAATCCTCTGTACCTTGCAGCCTTCAGCTTTAGGGTCATGATCAGTGGGTCGTTGTGGGGGAGCTGGACTCCCTCCAGGTCCTCGTCCGAGAACCAGATCTTTGGCCTCTCCTTCCGTGCTTTTTTGGAGGCTGGTCCGAGCTCGGCTGCCATCACCTGCTTCCCATGGGAGGCCCTCCTGGCCTCGGCACGGGCTTGGCTTCTGCCTTGTTTAGCCGGGGCCAGGTGAATGACGCTTATGATACTCTCTGATTCGTCGCTGTCATGATCCTCCTCGGCTCGGCGCCGAGGTCGCTCGTTGCTCCTGCTGTCTGCTCCCTTGCAGTACTCCTTCAGGTGCCCGCTCTTGACGAGCCTCTCGAGATGGTCTCTGAGAGAGTAGCAGTCCTCAGTATTATGTCCGTTCTGCTTGTGGTAAGTGTAGAACCTGTTTTGATCTCTTTTAGAGGGGTCGCTCTGCATGGGCTGCGGCCACTTAAAGTAGGCCTCCCCTGGATCTTATCCAGTAGCTGGTGAATCGGCTCTTTGAAGACCGTATTAACCCTTTTGCGCGAAGAGTAGGATGGTCTATATCTCTTGCCCCCTCCCGAGGTGTGAGTCGGGGCTGAAGCTTGGCCGCCCGAGTGGTGGTCTCGGCTCGTCTCTTCTCTGCGGGAGGTCTTTTTTTCCCTTCCGGAGGACCGATCCTCCTGCCGGGACCGGTCCTCCTGCCGCGGTCGATCTTCCTGCCGAGACCGGTTCTTGGAGACGCCAAAACTCTCGTTGGCCCGCGCCTCGTCCTCTTCTTGTTCGATGTATTTGTTTACCCTGGCCATAAGAGCTGTTACGGAGGGCACAGGGTTTCGGACGAGCTCTTTCCGGAGCTCGCACCCTGGCAGGAGGGCGTGCTGGAAGGATCTGATCGCCACATCTTCAGAGGAGTTGTCGATCTGGCTGTACACCGTCCAGAACCTTTTCGCGAATTGAGTGACGCTTTCACTCCACCTCATTCTGAGGGCCATGATGTCACTGTCAGTCTTTGGGATGACTCGGTGCGCCTGGAACTTTCCCAGGAAGGAGTCCCGCAACTGAGGCCAGCTTGTGATCGACCCTTCCGGGAGCGCGCAGAACCACTTGAGGGGGAGATCCCCCAGGCTGGAAGAGAATACCCTACAGCTGAGGTGTCCGACGTCTCCCCAAACGGACAGTTTTTGGGTGAAATGCCGGAGATGTGCTGCTGGGTTCGAGGTTCCATCATAGAGGATGAATCTTGGGACGCTGAACTTCTTTGGGAGGGGATACTCGTTGATTTCTCTGGAGAAGGGGGACGAGTTGAGGCCAGCGAAGTCGGGGACGTCTGACTGGTTCTGAGTGAGCCCTGCCTCCTTCAGGGTGCTCTGGATGGCCTGCTTGACCAGGTGGTCAATCAGCGCCTTCTGATCTCCCGCTTCTGATCTCGACATTGACCTCCCTTCAACGTGGTTATGGCAGGAGCTCCCAACGTGACTCCGTTCGCAGCTTTTCTCATTCAGATGTTCTCTCAGATCTCTGCCGGTGACGGGATCCTTTCTGCCTATGAGGTCACCGCCCACGGGGACTGTCCCCTTTTCTCGGAGCTGCTGCCTGAGCTGGCAGATAAGATCGTCCTTCTCCTGGAGGGCGAGGTTCTGAGCCCTGATTGCCGCTTGAGCGGGGTTGGCTCTGTCGTCTTCGTAGCGGCGTTCGGATCGACGCGATCCCGCCGCTGCCGGGGCTTTACCCTTCGAGAGGCGCTCCTGCATGGGAGCATCTCGCCGCGGTGGGCTTGCCATCTCTAATGGGGACGACGCATACTCAGTATGGTAACTTTCCACTTCTGCGGCCTCCCCTCGCGCGTTGCGCTCTTCTGGATGGGTTACATAAGGCAATGGTGAAAGAAATTGCGATTCAGATCTGAAACTTCTCATAAAGAGACTACTATGGCTGATGCAAAGCATGACAGATTTTAAAAAATCTGATTTCTGCACTATGCAGCGGAAATCAGCCATAAAGAATCGCATAGAAACTCCATTAAATCATGACCAACATGTGTCTAATTAATAGAGATGATAGAAGACTATTACCTCGAAGATTTGTAGACTTCAAATCTCTGAAAAAATAGATCCAAAGGCGCGAACTCAGACTTGCAATTTGCAAACAAGTTGCTGGAATATTCCTGCACTAGTATTGCCTTTGATCTTCTCCTCTATCTCACTTCCAAATCTGATTGGCTAAGATGGTGGGATCTTAACCTAGGAAACAAGAACTATTTTTCTCATGAAAAATCTCAGACCTACAACTTTCTTCAAGGGAGAAGAAAGAAACTCAAGGGCTGGGCGTGTGGGAGTGTTTCTTGCTTACAAGCATGGTGGACGTCCAAGGAGAGCTTGGTTTCTTTTATAGAAACTTCTTGGAAACCTTTTCCAATTAGTTATCTCTCCTTATTCTAATTTATGTTAAAAAAGGAAAGACTTATTTCCTTTAAGAAACACTCTAATTAGAAAAGGAAACCAAAAGGAACTTTCCATACAATTAGTAATACTAGTTGTAGAACACTTACTAATTTTAAGTTCCTAATTCAAAAAGGAAACTAACTCATAGGAATACTAATCCAAAGAGGAGTCCAACTTTCCAAGTAGAGTCCTACTCAAAGTTGGAAACCTTACCCATGGAAATCCTATTATGGATGTCCCACATATCAATGCACACCATGGCCCACATATAATTTATCTAGAGTTAAATTCATGTATGCCATCAAAGGCCTATTTGAATTTAAATTCAAAATTATTTTTCCACTAAAATAATTCATCCTTATGTTATCTAAACATTTTACGAAACCATGCCAATCTTGGTAAGTGACTAGAGAAGGTACCAAAAGACATATTTGCCATTGGCTCCCAAAATGACCAAAATGTCCATGCTAAACCCATAGCAACATTAAGACCATTTTAACCTTAACTCATTCCACTAAAGAGTTATGGTTGAACTCCAAGGACAAATATATATTATAATAAGCTCGTCATAAAATGACGGTTGTCTTCGACCTACTAAGTGTAATGACCTGAATGCCCCTCCATGTAACATCCATAATCGAGTCAGGTTATCATATGTACTATCAACCTTCCCGATTACATCTAAACCTTAGAACTTCATATCCTTAAACATAATCATCATTCAAATATCATTCTCTTGATCCAGGGAGCTACCCACAAGTTCAATATTCATATGGAACATCCATATACTAAGATCTTAGATTTTGATGATTAATCGGATAATTCTAAGGGGATGATTATTCCATCATCGGATGGCATAGATTCTATATTGCATCTGCACGTCCCAACTGATCAAGTCCGAGTACCTAAAACACAGAGCTGTTGACCCATGAATAGAATCTCACCCATAGTGAATTAAAGCACAAAAACTTGACTTCGTCAGTTCATCCACAAATGCTCAAGATTAAGAGCACCGGTTACTCAGTAGCATGAGGTGACTTGATCTCTTTTCTGTGATAGTACTATTTTAGAGATCACACCTACAACGGTCCTGTTCAATGCATGACACATGCACTAATGAGATAGATCCGGGAAAGCCCTCCCGTGACTTAGGTATGTCACCCTATATAGGAGAGTATCTCATTATAACTTCTACCAAGATGAAGTGCCCAGCTCCATCTTTCAGTTATGAACAAATATGATGTTTCCAGTTGTCCATGAATTAGACCTATCTGTGTGTAGACACTACACACCTAATTCATTTACTAGAAACAATGGGCCTTACGCAACCATACATATATACATGTTTAAGCATAAAAGAGTCTTTCAATTAAATAACCAGTAAATATCCAGTAACAAAAGATGAGAATGTAGCTAGTGGGCTTTAGGGCGTACACCAATCCCAACAAACTCCCACTTGCACTAAAGATCACTGCTTCCTAACCTAACACCCATAGACTCAACATGAGAAGTGAAGACTTTCTCAGTAAGAGTCTTAGTGAATGGGTCAGCTAAGTTATTTGCTGAAGCAATATGCTCCACCACTATCTCTCCATCCTGAATGAATTCCCGGATCAAGTGGTACTTTCTCTGAATGTGCTTGCCTTTCTTGTGATTCCTGGGCTCTTTGCACTGTGCTACAGCACCAGTGTTATCGCAGTACATGACAATCGGTTTATGCACTGCAGGAACAACTCCCAATTCCAACAGGAATTTTCTGAGCCATACCGCTTCCTTCGCAGCTTCCGATGCCGCCACATACTCTGCTTCCATGGTAGAATCAGCTATACAGGATTGCTTGACACTTCTCCATGATATAGCCCCTCCTGACAAAGTAAAGACGTACCCTGAGGTAGACTTTCTGGCATCACTATCAGATTGGAAATCAGAGTCTGTATACGCCAATGGCGTTAGATCATCTGCTCGAAAGGTTAGCATATAATCTTTCGTTCTCCGAAGATACTTGAATATATGCTTAACAGCTGTCCAATGCATAGGTCCAGGGTTTGACTGATATCTGCTAACCATGCCAACGGCAAAGCAAATATCTGGTCCAGTACATAACATAGCATACATGAGGCTTCCAACAACGGATGCATACGGAACTCTCCTCATGGTCTCTATCTCTTCAGATGTCTTTGGACATTGATCTCGGGACAGTGGTACTTCATGTCTAGAAGGTAGGAGGCCCTTCTTGGAGTCATGCATGTTAAACTTGACCAATATCTTCACAATATAAGAAGATTGGGATAGGGCTAACATCTTATTCTTGCGATCACGCAAAAGCTTGATCCCTAAGATATAGCTGGCCTCACCCAAATCCTTCATCTGAAATTGAGAGGATAACCAAACCTTTGTGGATGACAATAAACCTACATCATTTCCTATGAGTAATATGTCATCTACATATAGAACCAAAAATGCAACTGCTTTCCCATTTCCTTTCTTATACACACATGGTTCATCAATGTTTTGATCAAAGCCAAAGGATTTGACTGCCTGATTAAACTTGATGTTCCATGCTCTAGATGCTTGCTTAAGTCCATAGATGGACTTCTTAAGTTTACAAACCATGTTATCTTGGCCACTAGCAATGAAGCCCTCTGGTTGCATCATATAGATGCATTCGTCAAGACTTCCATTAAGAAAAGTTGTCTTGACATCCATCTGCCATATCTCGTAGTCATAATGACATGCGATGGCCAAGAGAATCCTTATGGACTTAAGCATAGCCACTGGTGAAAAGGTTTCCTCGTAATCGATGCCTTCTTTCTGAGTATATCCTTTTGCCACCAGTCTTGCTTTGAAGGTTTCCACCTTCCCATCCACTCCTCTCTTTCTCTTGTAGATCCACTTGCACCCTATGGGTTTAATCCCTTCAGGTGCATCTACAAGTTCCCAGACTTGATTGGAATACAAAGAATCCATTTCAGATTTCATCGCTTGCTGCCACATGTCAGCATCTATATCCGTTACTGCTTCATCATAACTAGTAGGATCCTCAACCAGATCTTCAGAGTCTATCTTAAAAGACACTCCTAGATATCTTTCTGGTTGTCTAGAAATTCTCCCACTACGACGAGGCTCCGGAGTGTTTAAAGGAATATCTTGTTCATCTACTGCCTCAGGATCTGGTACAGATGTTATAGGAGATCCCGGAAGAATCTCCTCAAGGGTTTCTTTACAACTAAGCTCTTGGTGCATCACACAATCATCCTCCAAGTACCTAGCATGAGTGCTGATGAGCACTTTTTGCTCCTTTGGATGATAAAAGATGCCACCTCTCGTTTCCTTAGGATACCCAATGAAGTAGCACATTTCTGATCTGGGTTCTAGCTTGGTAGCTTTATCATTCAGTACATAAGCTGGACAACCCCAAATGTGGATATGATTTAAACTAGGTTTTCGACCTGTCCACATTTCTTGTGGTGTCCTAGGTACTGACTTAGATGGTACCAGATTTAAAATGTATGCTGCTGCTTCTAAGGCATATCCCCAAAAAGATATAGGTAGGGCTGCATGACTCATCATGGACCTTATCATATCAAGAAGGGTACGGTTTCTTCTCTCTGCTACACCATTTTGCTGGGGTGTACCCGGTGCAGACAACTGAGACACAATCCCATGTTGTGTGAGGTACTCCTTGAACTCACCCAGGAGGTACTCGCCACCTCGATTGGATCGAAGTGCTTTGATATGTTTTCCTAGTTGTAGCTCCGCCTCAGCCTTGAATTGTTTGAACTTATCAAACGCCTCAGACTTGCGTCGCATTAGGTATACATATCCATATCTAGAGTAATCATCGGTGAAGGTGATGTAATACTCATACCCTCCTCGAGCCGGTTTGTTCATAGGACCACATACATCAGTGTGAATCAATTCTAACAACTCCTTTGACCTAAGTCCCTTTCCAGAGAATGACTGTTTGGTCATCTTTCCCTTGAGACAAGATTCGCACTGAGGAAAAGGTTCGAAATCTAATGAGCTTAAGGGCCCATCTTCTACCAACCTCTGAATCCATTTTAGGTTGATGTGACCCAAACGTAAGTGCCAAAGATATGTGTCATTGATTGAAGATACCTTCCTTTTAAGGGAAGTTGAGCTTTCTTGTTGTACATTATGCAGTGTAGGAGCAATAGGATATATATAAAATAAGTTGTCATGTATTCTACCGGAACATATAATATTTCCATCTCTACTGATATCAACACCAGAATGGAAAGAAACTGAATAATTAAATTCAATCAATCTGGAAACTGAAATTAAATTCTTCCTCATGTCCGGAACATAGAAAACATTATTTAAAACTAATATCCTATTACATGGAAAATGTAAGGTAACAACTCCTACTGCAACTGCCCAAACTTTAGCTCCAGTTCCGACTCTAAAGGCGAACTCTCCTTTCTCAATTCTCTGCATTATCTGAAACCCCTGCAATGAATTACAGATATGATTAGTGGCTCCTGAGTCTACTATCCATGAGTCAGTAGAATCAACCGCTAGACAAGTTTCAATGTAGTATGAAAAAGTTGTACCTTTCTTAACTGAGGCCAGGAACTTGGGACAATCTTTCTTCCAATGACCTTTCAGGCCACACTTGAAGCATTTCCCTTTGGGTTTTCCATCTGTACCCTTGTCCTTCTGATTACCAGCATTGTCCTTTTTCTGCCCTTTTCCCTTATTCTGCTTCTTCTTGGACTTCTTCCCTTTCGGGTTCAGTTTAGAGGAAGACTGGAAAAAATGAGCTTGGGCTTTGGGCTTCATGATAGCCTCTGCCGCCTGGAGTTCTTTCATTAACTCAGGTAGAGTCATGTCCATCTTGCTCATATTGAAATTGAGCTTGAACTGATTGAAAGAGTCCGGCAGAGTCTCGAGAATCATGTCAGTCTGACTCCCTGCATCAATCTCAGCCCCTAGAATCTCAGCTTCATTGAAACAATCTATCAGCTTGAGCATATGCTCTCTGACAGGTGTTCCCTCAGCCATCCTAGCATTCATGATGGTCCTCATAGCAGCTTGCCTAGCTGGCCTGCTCTTGTCTGCAAACATCTCAGACAAGGACATCATGATTTCATAGGCTGTGTCCATTTGCTCGTGCTGTGTTTGCAACACATTGGACATGGAAGCGAGCATGTAGCATTTAGCCATGCTGTTCGCTTTCTTCCATTTCCTTTCAGCCTCTCGCTGGTCATCAGTAGAATTAGCATCAATATCGGGACAGTTTTCCAGCAAGACATACTTGTACTCCTCGGCTGTGAGTACTATGTCAAGATTTCTTTTCCAGTCTACGTAGTTAGGGCCAGTCAGTTTATTCTCACGAAGAATGCACATCAACGGACTAAAAGAATCTCTACCCATCTCTTTCTGGATATAAAACGGTTTATAATTAGACATGCAGTATATATGTAATATGCATATGGTGCTTGTTATAAAAGGAAAAACAAAGCACGAAAACTTTTACATTATTCAACCCCAATTATAATGTATCAGTGTTTCAACCTCCCCATAGACCCTCCATCGAAGGGATGGCCGAGCCTACAGTCACGTTGAATTAAGGCAGACTTATTTGGATTATCACTATCTGGACACACATCCAGTGGTAGTCCAATCACTGATTGGTTTGGCCTCATATGACAAATAACCCTTAACTCCTAAGGAGAGGTCATCACCATCTTATGTCAAGTGTATAACCATCTCTTATGAAATTCCCAGAATGTCTATGATTAAGTCTTCCGAAGGGAAGAGACTTTTATCCTTCCTAGAAGTGAACTTTAGTAAAGAGCTCCACCGAAGGGATGGCCGCTCCCACCAACACTTCATTGACATTCTATAGAAGTGATCTTTAGTAAAGAACTCCACCGAAGGGATGGCCGCTCCTACTAACACCTCATTATGAATATTCACATTAGTTCACCCATTAACCCATCAAAGCGTTCTTTAGTTAAAGAACTCCACCGAAGGGATGGCCGTTCCCACTAACACTTTAATGAGGTAACATGAACCGAAAATGGAAGGCCGTGGGGTCTTTCCTAAAACCCCTCTCCCACTTGATTATTTATCGCTAGGGTTTATACTTTTTGACCTTTACATTGTTTTACTCAAAAGCTCTTTTTAAATCTAGCAAACTTGGTTAATTAAATTTATGACTTAAGTCATCTTAAAATCAAATAACCTTTGCTTTAAAACATTTGAGCAAATCCCTTCAAAGAGTCAAAAACCTATCTTGGGTTATGAAAACCCATAGGTAGCATCTAATTAGATTTTAGTTTAGCCTCCTTTGGAAACCAAGGGTACCAAGATAAACTAAACCCTATCCAATTTTAAACCTTAGACAAATAGAAGGTGCTTGTCTAAGTTCCGTTTAAAACAATTTGCCAAACTAAAAACAATCTAATACAATAAAGATGCCAATTTTAGAACCTAACGGTGGCCATGTTTCTAGGTGACAATTATAGCAATTATATAAAGCATTCAACCATGCATTCCATATATAAAAGCAAATAAAAGTATGCATTCCTTGATGGCTCCCTATTCTTAGGATTTCAAATCCTAATCGAATTAGGACTCCTCATGCATCTAGAAGTCTTGACTCCTTCATCTCCAAGGACTCCAATTTCTTGCAACCTTCTTGTCTTGAAACAAAACCAAAATTACATTGGAGATTCCTATGCTTTTCAAGAAAGCTTACATCAAGACTAGTTGGAATAAAATTAAGGAAACTTTACAACTTCCTATGATTGCTAACCGTGCAATCGTACATTTTCCAACTAATAAAAAAACATCCAAATCCACATAACAATCATGCGAACCATCAAGGATGTAATACATTGCTGCAAACAAAGAGGTTAGTGCATGCAAACTCACAATGTGCATCATTAAACAAATCTGGAAAATAAATTCCAGCAATGTTAGTGAAACTTGCACACAACATGCATCACAACATAACTTTAATAGGGTGCCACCATACCCATAATCAATCTAGGATTAATTACACACAACATGGGATCATGATTTCACATGGAGTGGCTCTGATACCACTGAAAGAAATTGCGATTCAGATCTGAAACTTCTCATAAAGAGACTACTATGGCTGATGCAAAGCATGACAGATTTTAAAAAATCTGATTTCTGCACTATGCAGCGGAAATCAGCCATAAAGAATCGCATAGAAACTCCATTAAATCATGACCAACATGTGTCTAATTAATAGAGATGATAGAAGACTATTACCTCGAAGATTTGTAGACTTCAAATCTCTGAAAAAATAGATCCAAAGGCGCGAACTCAGACTTGCAATTTGCAAACAAGTTGCTGGAATATTCCTGCACTAGTATTGCCTTTGATCTTCTCCTCTATCTCACTTCCAAATCTGATTGGCTAAGATGGTGGGATCTTAACCTAGGAAACAAGAACTATTTTTCTCATGAAAAATCTCAGACCTACAACTTTCTTCAAGGGAGAAGAAAGAAACTCAAGGGCTGGGCGTGTGGGAGTGTTTCTTGCTTACAAGCATGGTGGACGTCCAAGGAGAGCTTGGTTTCTTTTATAGAAACTTCTTGGAAACCTTTTCCAATTAGTTATCTCTCCTTATTCTAATTTATGTTAAAAAAGGAAAGACTTATTTCCTTTAAGAAACACTCTAATTAGAAAAGGAAACCAAAAGGAACTTTCCATACAATTAGTAATACTAGTTGTAGAACACTTACTAATTTTAAGTTCCTAATCCAAAAAGGAAACTAACTCATAGGAATACTAATCCAAAGAGGAGTCCAACTTTCCAAGTAGAGTCCTACTCAAAGTTGGAAACCTTACCCATGGAAATCCTATTATGGATGTCCCACATATCAATGCACACCATGGCCCACATATAATTTATCTAGAGTTAAATTCATGTATGCCATCAAAGGCCTATTTGAATTTAAACTCAAAATTATTTTTCCACTAAAATAATTCATCCTTATGTTATCTAAACATTTTACGAAACCATGCCAATCTTGGTAAGTGACTAGAGAAGGGACCAAAAGACATATTTGCCATTGGCTCCCAAAATGACCAAAATGTCCATGCTAAACCCATAGCAACATTAAGACCATTTTAACCTTAACTCATTCCACTAAAGAGTTATGGTTGAACTCCAAGGACAAATATATATTATAATAAGCTCGTCATAAAATGACGGTTGTCTTCGACCTACTAAGTGTAATGACCTGAATGCCCCTCCATGTAACATCCATAATCGAGTCAGGTTATCATATGTACTATCAACCTTCCCGATTACATCTAAACCTTAGAACTTCATATCCTTAAACATAATCATCATTCGAATATCATTCTCTTGATCCAGGGAGCGACCCACAAGTTCAATATTCATATGGAACATCCATATACTAAGATCTTAGATTTTGATGATTAATCGGATAATTCTAAGGGGATGATTATTCCATCATCAGATGGCATAGATTCTATATTGCATCTGCACGTCCCAACTGATCAAGTCCGAGTACCTAAAACACAGAGCTGTTGACCCATGAATAGAATCTCACCCATAGTGAATTAAAGCATAAAAACTTGACTTCGTCAGTTCATCCACAAATGCTCAAGATTAAGAGCACCGGTTACTCAGTAGCATGAGGTGACTTGATCTCTTTTCTGTGATAGTACTATTTTAGAGATCACACCTACAACGGTCCTGTTCAATGCATGACACATGCACTAATGAGATAGATCCGGGAAAGCCCTCCCGTGACTTAGGTATGTCACCCTATATAGGAGAGTATCTCATTATAACTTCTACCAAGATGAAGTGCCCAGCTCCATCTTTCAGTTATGAACAAATATGATGTTTCCAGTTGTCCATGAATTAGACCTATCTGTGTGTAGACACTACACACCTAATTCATTTACTAGAAACAATGGGCCTTACGCAACCATACATATATACATGTTTAAGCATAAAAGAGTCTTTCAATTAAATAACCAGTAAATATCCAGTAACAAAAGATGAGAATGCAGCTAGTGGGCTTTAGGGCATACACCAATCCCAACAAATGGTCCAGGGAGAACCAGTGGCCCTGGAGGGAGGGACTTCGGGTGTTCTCCGCCTCTTTTGTTTCTCGGAGCCATGGGGACTGGAAAGGTCTTGAGAAAGGTTTTTGGGTATGGGTTATTACTTCCCCACAGACGGCACCAATTGTAAGTGCATAAAAATTAAGGGCTTTGAATCAGGGATTAGGACCCCTGTCTTGAGTAGTTTGGATGAAGATTAACGTGGCTCTGGCTAGACCTGAAGAGGAAGAGAAGAAACACGTCAGAGGACCCTGGCTGTGGGCAGCACAAGGCTCTCCGATGCTTAAGTCAGTTCAGGGACTGAATAAGGGAGATGGAGAGAAAATTGCAGAGTAAGTGTATGCGTTATGGGTTGCGTACCTTAGAATGGAGATGGATATATTATTTATAGGAGATGGGGGTGACTTGCATGGACGAGCCTCATGATGGGCTTTTGCCACTTGAGTGGCCTTGTCCACTCAGCCCACACTTCATTAAATGCTAGCCTCACCTACCCATTTCTCATTAAATGCCAATCTTATCGGGCCAGGCGGTGGTTGACTTTTGGGCCAAGTCCCATCGGGCCTGGCCTGGAGCCATGCTTTGGGGGCGCACGTGTACCGTATAACACCGTTTTGTCAGGAATGATGAATCACAGGGCACGCCTTAGCACGTGCCTTCGTCCTGTCAACAGTCTCATCAGCGTCTGTCAAATCTGCCGTGCTGAGGTCGGTGTACAATGACCCGTGCCACCTGACCTCGGGGGCGCTCACCTCGGCGAGTGCCGTGACCAATCAGCCGAGGTCCACCCTGGGAGGGCGGAGGTAAGATTAGCTGTATTAGTGCCAAGGCTAGTCCTGATCTCGGCTTAGCGAAAGGACCCCACACAACATCATTTCCAAAAAAAACCCTAATATAGCAAATTCTTATCGGGAATTCTGGTAAAGAAACATGCATTAGCCTTATGAATTTTCAAAATCCCAAATGCTAGAGGGAGATTGAAGATTGGGCATTTGAAATTCTACTTTGCGGGGCATCATTTAGAATTCTCACATACAGGAACTCTCACAATTCTTTCAAATAAATCAATATTGTTTTAAACATATTGATCAATTAATAGAACATTACTGTGTTACTACTTATTCATTATCAACCAATTAATTAAACATGGGGAATAATATGGTCATTGGTGGGCCCCACTGCTCAAAATACAAAGGGAGGTGTATTTAACTTGGAGCAGTGCTAGTTTTAGCTTTACTGTGTTACTCAAATGGATTGTCCAACCTTATCTTGGAAGTGGCAGACAGGGGAGACCGCCTTTGGCAGTTACAATTTCCTCATCATCAACTCACATGAAAATGCCAAAGAGTCCAACTTTTATATGTACATGTAACCAACCAAGCTTATCTATGCGTGCGGTGCACATGGAAGCTTCTACGTACACCTCACTATGGGACCACTGGGCGCCCATATAGAATTGGGTCCAAAGGAGATTTGAGGATCTCAGTGTAGCCTATTGGTGTATGATTACAGGAACTCATGTGATCATACTAAAATTTCTTGATCAAAAGCTAATTTTGGCCTTTTAAAATAGGAGTACAGTCGATTTCATCCAATCCATTTAGATAGATATAAGGATGTGTGAACTGGTGACTATGCCAGAGTGTGGTCCATTCAAATGGACCATCAAGTGGCCCCTCTATAACATGCGCACGGGCGTGCACCAAAAAGAAAAAGGTGCACACCTGATGACTTGCCGATCAAATCAAATACCAAATGATGCTCCATCGCAATTACTTTTAGACCTAGAACTTAGCATCACGCAGAGAATGATTGAGCGTGCTGTCTGAGTCTTTTGAACAGGACAGTGGGGCCCACTCTTGATGAGCAAATGCACATTACTATACAAAAAGAGCCTGTCTTAGTAAATCCTTTTTTGGATGATGTCCCTAACCATCCATAATTAGCCTAGTGTTTCATTTTTCTTAAGGCAAAAGAAATGAGCATAAGCCATAAAGTCTTTTTTTAATTATATTTTTGGTAGGGTATGGAGTATGGAGTATGAAGTATGGACCATCTCTAATAACAATCGGATCCGACTTATGGTAAAAATATGGGGTTCAATTGATTACCGGGTCGTGATCTGGAAATTATCATGTCTAAACTCGAAAACCTTATTGTATTGTATGTTGAATGAATAATGATGATGATGATAAACCCATCTTGGAGGTATAAATTGGGCCTCGGTCTAGTTTGGTCCATCGGATTTGACTAGATGTTTAATGTTAGATTCATTTTGGATATTTGTCCTATTGGAAATAGGTGGGTCTCTAGGATAGGTTTCAAAAACTTTTGACCTACTTGATGCAGGGATCATGTATCCAGAAGGCAACAAAAATCAATTCAAGATGCGTACCCTCAATCTCAGCCATCATAATCAGTAAATAACTCTATCTAGAAAATAGAAATAGCAACTAAAAAGCATCAAATAAATCTACGATATGCAAGGAAGTATATTATACCTTTGGAGCTCGGTTGTGCTCTAATGGAGAAGTTGCGTCTTTCTTTGATGATGAAACTCTTTCACTTATCAAATAAGGATCTCCAAGACCTCTTGATCTTCCACTCTATGACCCATATCAGATTCTCTTTTTCTTAAGAAGATGGTGGGATCTCCAAGAGAAAACTACTAGAAACTTAAAGGAGGAACTAGAAGAGAAGATGTGTGCAACACTTGCACAAAAGGGAGATGTGGACGTGCAACAACTTGCACAAGGGAGATGTGGACGTCCAACACTTGGACTTTATTTTCTTTGGGTGTGAATCCCAATGTATGCAACTAGTAGTGGACGTCTAACCCTTGGTTCCTTTATTTATAGCTTTTGCAAACCCCATTTACTAATTTTCATTAGAAGTCTTACTTCCAAAATAATTAGTAACTATCTCTTCTTACTTAATTAAAATAGAAGTCTTATTTCCATTAATTAGTTAGTAATTTACAATATCATAATGAGAAGTCTCACTTCAAATATGATTAGTAACTTTATAATTCCTTTCTAATTAAAATAGAAGTCTCACTTCTACTAAAATTAGTAAGTTTACTATTACCACTATTAGAAGTCTCACTTCAAATAGAAATAGTAACTTTCCTTTTAGAGCTCAACTAGAATTAGAAACTTTCTAATAATTGGGCTAGTGTGGGGACCACTAGGGATTCCTTAGAAAGCTTGCTCCAACTGGCACTCGTGACCCCACATCTCATGTGTAGTCCGGGCCATAGTTAATTGCAAATAACTTCACTATATAAATGCAATTGAACTCCAGTCTTAGGAATATTGCATAGAAGACCCTAAACTTCCACATTACCACAAGTAGGCCCCTCTATCAATATCCATGGATCAATTGGACCTGTCTTCTAAACTTATATGCATATCTTATTATCATTGAGCCCCAATTAACTATAATGATCATATGTACCTTTCCAATTAACTCTTAATCGGAATGGGTTCGCACTTACCAATGATAAATCCATTAATTGGCACAAGGGGATATTAGATATAGATTCCATATTGACCATTGAATGTTCCCACAACTCTACTACCACGTACCCAAATCACCGAAGTGCTGACCTACAGTTGGCCTCACTCATTGGTGACTCAAAGCAAATGAATAGATAGGAACTTGAATTCATTAATGTCTCACGATTGAGAGCCTATTGGTAGGGAATTATGAGAGCAGACATTATAGTATAGACAGTGTTCATAAGGTGCTTCTCATGGTCCTTCATTATGTTAGATCTCGACCCAGACCAACTCGATTAGTACTAATTAAGTGAGTGTTTAGCTTTAAGTGAGTTTTAGTACTAGTTGGGTTAGAATATGATTATAATTAGTCTTGGTTTAGTCTTGGGAATTTTGAGATCGTTTAAGATTAGTTAGTCACACTCGGGGACGCCCTGAGTGCACGCGTGAATGGGGTTTCATTCCAGTTATGTGATTTTGACCATGGTTTTTATGTCATTGGAATAATTGAATTATTTGTTATGACTTTCGTTTTTAGCCCATTTGTGTTTGAGGCCCAGAAACTCAAATTTTGGCCCAAAAGGGTAAATCTGACTATTCATGCTAAATCTGGGCACAAATTTTGAAATCTCAAAACCATATCAAAATTATACTTTTCTGAAATTAGATATTTCGACGATCGTTTTGTTCTTCTTCGTCGATCTCATCCGGGGTCCACAAGACCATGTTTTAATCGTTTCAAGTTTCAACTACAAGGGACCCACTTTCAAAAGCTATAAATACTCTCTTATTCTCTCTCTCACTATTCACCTTCACTTTACCAAATTCCCGCAACTTTTCTAACCCTAGAGCAAAAGAGGGAAAAAGCTTCCTCCTTGGTTTTCTTCCATGGGATTGATCTAGCTAGAAGGCTCCAAATCTCAATCCGACTCCGTCATCCTATTCCTTTCTTCTCAAGCTCCAGCTGAACTCGTTTTGGGACAAATCCATGCTACTATTCATCATCTTCTGGCTCTCTTCTTCTTGTTTGACTGGCTAAAGGTTAGAGCTTGAACCCATCTTTTCATTGATGTTCTTTTAGCTCACAAAGAGCTTTTTTTTCACACTATCAAACCCATTTTCGAAATGGGGATTCATGTTGGCCAAAATGTGATTTTTTGTATGTTCTATTTTGGGGGTTTTGTGTAGATTTCGTGGACCTCCTTTTTGGTTGGATTTTTGTGGAGTGTTGCTTGGCTTTTGGACAAAGGCAAGTGATCTTTATAGGTTTTCTATGTACATTGTGTTATGGTATCACTATCTTCATTAAAGCATGACTTTTATGCTTAATCTCATAATGTATGTTATGTTTAAGTCTTTCAAAATCATTAATTTCAGTTCTCCACTTCTATTGGTGTTAATGATTTTTCTAAGTTCTTAGAATCATGTTTAATCTTGTAAGTTGATGATTTTGTACATGGAAATGTCTTAATGTTCTCTTATGGAATGAATGGGTTAATTATGGATGAAATGACCTATATGTGTGTAAGAGTAGCCCCTTGGAAAGCACGGTGGCTTGGGGAATACAAGTGGTTCAGAAGTGAGAAGGAAGGAAGAAAGAAAAATATAAAAATCTGAACCGAAATGCACTGTCCGCGCACTGTCGGTCAGGTGTCGGTTAACCGACGGTCGACCGACATCCAAACCGACACTTGTCGGTTCCAATTCCAGAAGCGTGCGTTTCGACAGAAAGATCTGTCGGTCAGTCACGGTTAACCGACAAATCCGTCGGTCCCTTTTCCAGAAAGCAACCGTTTTTACTCAGGGATCTGTCGGTCAGCCGAAGATGGGTTGTCGGTCAGCCGAGGGAAAGACTGACAGTTAACCGAAGTTAACCGACGGCTGACCGAGGGCTAATGAAGGCTTACAAAAAGGGGTACTGTTTTTGATGGATTTATTCAAAAATAAAAACTAGGTTAAGCATTAGACCTTTACTTGACATCGTGCACTTGGGATTCTAAAATGTACTTCAACATCGGAGGCACCAAACCTTGTAAAAATTCTGACATTTGGTTTCCAACTTCATGAAGGTCAATGAATGGTCTTATCCTAAGCTTGATAGATTTCGTTTTTGAACAATTGTTTTGATGCTATGTGCATCATCGTGTGCTCTTTTGAACTCCAAGAAAAAGCTCATTTAAAAATGTGTTTCAAGAATCAATGGGAATCACTTCTTAAGTTTTGTTAAGCATACATATTATGCTATTTTAGTAGTCTTGTCATGACTCGCTCGATAAGTGATTTCCCTCATGTTTTGAATATGTACCGACATGTTTTTATGCATTCATGATCTAAGTAAATACTACTGAGCTTGGACGGCCCTGTCAGTCTGATCCACTGGCTGGGAGTCCTTAAACTTGTGGATTGTCTGCAGACTAGTCGTGTATTATATTCACATCGTGCATGTTTCCGGTTCCGCGGCCGGCCTCCCCGTCTACCTTGTGTAGCGTGGAATCGTGTTTAGCGTGTCGTGATATCGTGTGTGCTTGCTCTGTCATTTTTATGATAGAGAAAGGATGAGCTCAATGTAGATTTATCTTTCATGATATTATAAGTATTCATGCTAGTTTCATATAATTGAAATGTACATCTTGAATCTTCGACTGTTTACAATCTTTCATACACATGCCTAAATTGATTATTTGCCAAACCGTCGTGTTTGATACTTGTTATTTTGGTGCCCAGGTGCAGGAGGTGTTACCTTTAAGGAGGAGTGCCCGGAGGAGGCTGTTGAGCCAACTCCAGCACGAGAGTGGCAGCCCGATGACGTCATCTAGACGTCAAATGGGGTCTTGATATTCGTTTCACCTAGTTTTGGGATACTTTTGGAAAACTTTAGTGGTATTGGCCTTTGTTGGCCTCTTATTTTGTAGATGTCTTAACTTAATTCATCTTGTTATTTTGAAAACTTTAACTATGATAGAAATGCCATTTTATGATTCTCTTTCTGATATTATGTCTCGATGTGATCCTATTGTGAGATTATTAACATGTTCATGTCATGATTGAGTATGTTCTTGCTACACGCTTCCGCATATTCGTACATGTGAGTTAAATCCCCGTGTCTTGGGATCCTCACTGCGGTAACCTGTGGGAAAATAAAATAATTTGTAATCACTGTCGCGGGCCCGGGTCTTAATCCTTGGATCTCGGTCCAGGGTCGCAACACATTACATCCAATGTACTAGCACTATGATCCAGAATCTTCCATTCTAATGATCGAGAAAAACCACACTATCTCATAGTGATCAAAGTGTTGCAACCTTGTCAGTATGAGATGTCCAGTCTCATCACTGGTTGTGAAGATATTTAAGTATAAGATTTGCTACACATGTCTCCCGTATGTGGATCTCATCCATATACATGTGTTACATCTAATATACTTATGGACTCCGATTCGTCTCATGAACCATCATGTCACAAGTATTGGTTATGTGCAAATATATAATAAAACATCATTTATCTAATGAAAGGAAAGCAAGAATATATTGATAAATAAAGAACTTAATCAATTTATTTCATCAATCTAATGGATTGAGTCCATAAAACTAACATGTCCGTATACACAAAATAGATAAGTACTTACATACCCAACTCACACACACTCACCCAAACTCTATCATAAGCGTTATAGCTAGGAATTAATCCTTGTTGTTTCTATAAAAAAGGGGTGCCTCACCTAACTGAGCTACCGGTTAGAGTGCATGAGTTACCTTTATCAATTTATCATGAGACGTGTTTTAAACAATTGAAATTTTTATAAACTGAGCCCCAAAGAAGAGCCTTACTAATTTCTTGTGAGTCTTAGCCTAGAGAGGATCGGGACTCCTCCACAGTTCAAGAAAGTGAGGACCCTACATTGCATATTTAAGCAACTATCTTTGTCCTCAAAGGAAAAAAGTAACTACCTTTAGAAAAGGAATCTTTGACATTTTGTTTGGTAGGAAATATTTGACATTAGTTGGATGTAAATCTGCATGTGTTATTTATTAGGTTTTTAGTGTCACGTAACTACTTCATGAGCTGCTTTGTTTAGTTTTTTTTTTTTTTTTTTTTTTTTTTTTTGCAAAAGTAGCTAAAGGTCCCTAGAGTTGAATGTTCCCAGCCTCCAGTCCAAGGAAAAACTTTTTAAGGCCTATTGTCCACTCAGCTAGACTCTTTACAGCCTTAGGTCCCTAAACCCACACGTTTGCATTTTTTAAGACTAAATTGCCCCTATAATTGACGCACGATGGAATGAAATAGTCTTCAACACGGACATGTTGAATCGGTGCTTAGGGCATAAAAGAAATAGAGGATGAAAGGAGAGAGAGAAAGGAGAGAGAGAAAGGAGAAAGGAGAAAGGATAGACGAGATGGGCGCTTGGTGCTAATCACAGTAGTGGGCTACAATAGAAAGACGCTGAGGAGAAAAATATGAGCTTCTTCTGAAGCGCTTCTGCAACAAAGAACCAGAGAAAAAAAAAGAAAGAGAAGGCTCGATAAAACACCCCAAAACCCCCTCTTTCTTCTTTCGTTTCCTCTTATTTTCTCTCTCTCATGAATCTGTACCAGCTAACCCCCAGCCAAAAAATCCCCAATTCAATTTCAATTTCAATTTTGATTCGCAGCAGAGATGGCAACAAACCCTAAAGTCTTCTTCAACATGGATCTCGGCAGAGCCCCGGCCGGCCGTATGTGATGGAGTTGTTTGCAGACACGACGCCGCACACGGCTGAGAACTTCTGCTTCCACGCCCTCTGCACGGGCGAGAAGGGCACTGGGAAGAGCAGGAAGCCCCTCCATTACAAGGGCTTCGCCTTCCACCGTGTTATTCCTGGATTCATGTGCTAGGGCAGCGACTTCACTGCCGGGAATGGCACCGGCGGCGAGTCGATCTACGGCGCCAAGTTCGCCGACGAGAAGTTCATCAAGAAGCACGCCGAGCCCAGAGTCCTTTCGATGGCGAACGCCAGGCTGGGGACTAACGGGTCGCAGTTCTTAGTCTGCACCGCCAAGATGAAGTGGTTGGACGGGAAGCACATGGTGTTTGGACAGATCAGAGGGTGGAAGCAACGTCAGAATCTGGTTTTTGGCATAGGAAGCAACGAGGATTTGATAGAAAGAAAAGGGAATTTGGGTTTCGAGCATAACAGAGAGGGCCGCCTACGGAATCGGACCGGAGGAACGTCTCCAAACCGCCACGCAGTCGCCGCCGCCGCCGCCGCCGTGCCATCTTGGCCGGAGGGGACGCCAAAGGAAAAGGCGGCAGGATGTTGTCCGGTTCTGGTTACAGAAACTAGAACTCGAAGAAGAGGAAGAACTCGAGGTCTAAGAAAATACAAATAAATTTGCCAGAACTCAGATAAATTTGTCGAAAACTCAGATAAATTTCACAAAAACTCAGATAAATTTGTCGAAAACTCAAATAGATTTGTCGAAAACTCAGATAGATTTGGCCAAAACTCAGACAAATTTATCGAAAACTCAGATAAATTTCACAAAAACTCAGATAAATTTGACGAAAATTCAGATAAATTTCACAAAAACTCAGATAAATTGTATTAGAACTCAGATAAATGGCAAAAAACTCAGATAGATTTGGCTAGAACTCAGATAAATTTCACAAAAACTCAAATAAATTTGATGAAAATTCAGATAAATCTCATAAAAACTCAGATAAATTTGTTAGAAACTCAGATATATTTGCCAAAAATGCAGATAAAATTATCAAAGACTCAGATAAATTTGCAAAAATCAACTTCCGACGATGGAAACAGTTAACGTCCGGCAATGAACGGTGGCAAATAGCGGCAGGAGCGACTGCAAATCAAAACCCCAATGATTCCCACCTCCATCACCATCACAAATTAACAAAACCCAATGAAGAAGAAGATGAATTAATTTGCAAAAACCCCCAGTTTTCATCAACCCCACAAAACCAGAAGAAGAAAAACAAGAAAAGGAAGATAAAGGAGAAGTTGCAAACAGAGAGAGATGGGTGGTAACGAAAAACCAGGTGGAAGATCTCTTTTTATCTTCTTCCTCCTTAAAACCAGGCCCTCAGATAAATTTGATATTAGGACTGGGCTATGGGTTGGGTTTCCGTGGCTGGTCAAGTCAGAACCAACCCACACCAAACCCAACCTCCTCCTTCTTCATCCTGTTCTATTCCGGTCTGCAACACAGAACATGACCAATTTATTCTGGTTTTTGTAACCAGAAATCGATGACCAGGAGATTGTTTAGTGTGATTAGTGTTGCAAGTTATTTACAATGAGTATCAAAGGCCTCATAGTTGGTGTGAGTGCACCTTGTATACACTCATCACTCATGTGATGCGTGAATGCGCAACGTGGACATGTACCTTATTGGCTACTGCCTTTTGTTGCAAGTGGCAAGAGATTACCATGAAATCTGGGCAAAGAAAGTGTCCTCAAACTTTTCACGTGTCGCATATCAAGATGGGTCGTGTTAGATAATAACGTCATGCGCGCATCAGAAGGAGAGAGCTGGACGGTTTTGGTTTATTAAAGAAAGGGTAAATTGATCTTTTCAGGTATGAAAAAGTGTGAGAGGGACCTTTGGCTGTATGACTTTTTTTTGTGGACTGTTTGCAATAAAGTAATGTTATGAGGGACCTCTGGCCAAAGTCCCCCCCCCCCTTTTTTTTATCGGTGCTGCTTTCTTTAACTTCTTTTTTCATTTTTAGAATTTCTTTAAGTTTTATAGAATTTGATGAAGATGCACTTTCCGGCCATCGAGTTTTGTTTATAGTTGATTATGAACAATCCTGTGGGATATATCAAAACAGCAGCATTATCTCCCATGGCATTTAATTTTGTGAAGAAGTGGAGGCTGCTTTTACCACGCTGGGGTTACAGAGGAGTTTATCCGGCTTTCCTCTAGGCCCGGAGGGATTAGTCTAGTCCAAAAGGTTGGGAACCCTCTGATAGTAAAAAAAAATAAAAAATAAAAAAATTATGTATCAAGCAGGCCATTTCACTCCAATGTGGCACCGCTAAGGTAGTGAACATCAGACTTAATTTGATACTCATTCAAGATTTTGTGTTGCCTCGAATTGTTTGTCCAAATTCGTAAACATGAAGTTTATTTGACTGTTAAAAAATTGCAAGCTTGGGGACCTTAATTTAGACTTGAACTTTCTACCAAAAAGAAAAAAAAAAGTTGGGCTTAGATTGATCATATGAACCTCATTTCCTGCACACATCTACATCATACATAGACCTTATCGGAGGACCCATAGTCAAGACCTAAGTGCGCAGAGCGGGAGTGGGAACGCCGAAACACTAAATTTTAAAATAATTATGTCCGGAGCGCCTCCGGAGTGCTTATACAACATAATATTTGTGGGTTTATAAACAATTAAGTAATGAGCATAAATATATCTTATATATATAGCGCCTATACAACATAATATTTGTGGTTTTATAAACAATTAAGTAATGGGCATAAATATATCTTATATATATATTTAAGTATTAAAAATGGAGAAATAAATTTAACTTTACAATTTGATCACATAAAATAGAGGATAATTAATAAGTCAAAAGAAGTTTATTTATTCAAAAGATAAAAATCAAGTTTACAAAAAAAGAAGATGCACAAAAAAATAAATATTCAACATGGTTCGCTCCATATTCGATCGAGCTGCACTCCGAAAATGGTTGAACCGCATTCTGAGGATGGATCCGCTCCAAAAACGCCGATCTGTGTTTTGAGAGCTGGATTGAGAGGTCTGATAGGAGGTTCTGGACACTAAGGTCAAGACCATTCCTTGGATAAGTATTTATGCATACATGCTTGCTTGAGTATAGTTTTTTGTACAAAAAGGTAATTACACTTTCAGGAAACCACAAAAACATCACTAAATTTTGTGTTTTTACTTAGAAGGGTGCCTTGACTCACAGTCAAACTTAACTAAAATATATACCTTCCCACTCTCCGCTTCCCTTTCCATTTTGCGTTACCAATTTTATCCCTTGTTTATTGTAAAATGTAAATGACTCTTTTGAATCTCACTACTTTCTCCTTTGTGGTTTCAGGAGTTTTTTTTTTTTTTAACCCCCACGTGGGGTAGGACCCATTACTCGATAAATTAATTCTTAGTTTTTGTTTGTTTCCAATGAAGAGGTACTGATTTCTGCTGCTGATATTCATCACTCTATAGTGGTCCCTTATAATAACTAAATGATCAGATAGAATGTTGGCCTTGTAAGTGCCTAAAAGTTAAGGATTTGATTAGTGAATTGCCTACTTGGAACTTAAAAGTGGGAGAAAGAACATGAAGAAGATAACGTCATAGATCTTTCAGAGATCCTGGCTGCGGGCAGCACAAGGCCCTCCGATGCCTAAGTTAGTTCAGGGACTTAACAGTAGGATGGAGGAAGGAGAGAGACAGAGTAAGAGCTCAAGAGTAGTATTGTACATACCTCAATTGGGAGAAAACTTCTCCTACGTATAGAAGAAATCTCTATGACAAAGGACAATGGGGCCTACTGATTTGATCTGTACTTACAGAAGTACAGTCTTATCAGCCCATATTTCTTTAAATGAAAGTCTATTCCGCCCACTATTCAATAAATGATAGTCCGATTGGGCCCACCTTTCATTAAATGGTGGTCCAATCGGCCCACAAGTCATTAAATGAGTGTCTTATCGGGCCTTACCCTGTTTGGACATTTCAACTACCAAGGCGCGCGTGGCCGAGGTGGAGATATGATTAACTGGCACTATTACCGGAGCTAATGTAATCTTGTTAGCTTAGAAACATCCCCACACAGGCCTAATGGTGAAGCATTATCGAGGAGTTTTCTAATCTTATATCTTAGTTAGATATGAGTAATGCACTCATCAGAAGTCAGCCAAATAACATAGAGAGATCGAAATGCACTGGGCCCTCGAAATGCACTGGCCCCTCCCACAGCAAATGTCCAAATTCGTTTGTATCCTAAAGATCACCAACTCCAAGCTCTTTTGTTTCTACAAACAAAAGAAAACAAGAAGGAAAAAAAAACAGGATCCATGCTATTTGGGGGTGTTTGGTGGCTGTCCCTTTAGGGGCATCATGTGCTTGTGGGGGTGGTGGGCCACACCAACTAGTTCTTTAGAGGAAAAAAATATATATAATTCATGAAAACCCAACCAGATATTGATCATAAATCCGTCAAAATTTTGATGTGTATCAAATCTCTTGGCTTTCTAGGGACACCTAGCTCGTTTGAGTCTTTTATTTACAAAAAAATCCCGGCCCCCAATTGCCACATGGTCCTTTTAGGGACCATTTTATGTGGTTAAGGCACGTGGGAGATGACCCAACATTTTCAAATTCCACGGATCCAAACGTCCTTGATCTATAATCTAACTTCTTCAGAATTTTTTTAATAAAAAAAAAAAAACCTTTGCAAAAGAGGCATTGACCCCCAGTGCTTTCATTGGTGGGATTTGAGTACTGATATTTGCAAATTTTGTTACTTTGAATATGATCAGTGGGAAAAACCAAAGAGCTTTGCACGGTTCATTCTCAAAATAAATCATTCTTGCTACAATCATATCTCAAAATAAAAATATTTTAACTTAAACCTGTTGCAAAGAAGGATCCTATTGTGCTTTAATTAAAGCACAAAAACTCTAACCCGAACGCAAATCCATCTATGAAAAAGATTTTTTTTTTAAGTATTAGTAGATGCCTCTTCCCCATCTTCTCCACATTTGCTTCAATTGTAGGCCCGGTTGTATGCTATCAAAGGGCCAAGCGATAAATCCCCGCATCAATAGAGAGAGGATCAGCATTTTAGACCCTCTCAGAGGATCCCGATTCTTTTGAATGGTGTGTGCAACATGCTCATCCCAATTTTTCATAAAAGAGAAATAACCTCCGGACAAAAGTGTTTTCAACTTTCTAATAAATACAAGGAGCAATAATGGAAGATAGAGAAAGAAAATGAGAGAACGACTTATAGTTGGAAAGTCAATCAAGCCATGTTTAACAAAAAAAACACAATATAGGAGTCTTTTTTATGTTTCTAGAAAAGAAAGCGGCCTTTTTGTAAAAAAAAAAAAAAACATTGTTGATGTTTCTAGAAAAGATAGTGGCCTAAAAAAAAAAAATTGTTAATTACGTCTTACAAAACTCATCTCATGAGTTGTTAATTATGTTATACAAAACTCATCTCATGAGAGATTGTACTTAATAATACATTTGAAAAAAGTTATTGTTTTATTTGCCTTTCTGACTTCATTATTGCTCGCACCACCCAAATGAAAATTCTAGGCCCGTCGTTGCCTATTTTATCATTGATTCGTAAGCTTTACTACTCACATTGGACTAAATATAATCCAGCTAATTTTGGGCATATTCGTTGGATCTTTCATATTACCTAATAGTGCTTTTGTGAGGTGTCGCAGCAGAAGTGTCACTCAAGAAGTTATTTCTCCTAATTATATTACATATTCTAAACTATATTTGCCTACTCAAATAGATGGAAAATATCATTGTCCTAAGTCCTAACAGTCCTCTCAGTGCAGGTCTATATAATGGGACCAATTGAAAAGATGGATCAAACCTTACTCCTTTACAGCCTTACTTGTTGATGGACATGACAACAGTCGTATCTAAATGAGATATCAATCTAATCAAATAGACATGAGTTGGCCATTGGCCAGGATAACTTGCCTCTGGGAAAGAATACCCCAGGAAGGAAATTGTTATCCAGTACAGAAGTGGAGGGGTATCCGTAGCATCATTTCAAAGTAGGAATTTTGTCAATTCAACAAAAAGCCTCAACACAGTATCCAATCATTCTCAATGGCACTTCACTCAAAGTTAAACAGACACAGAATGTTTTTGGGCAGCCATGGTAGTGGTGGGGGCTGCACTATACGCTGTCTCTATCTCCAAATCCTTGGTCTGTGAGTTGCACATGGGGCATTCACCCACAAGTTAGAGGGCCTAGGGGGAGTGTACGTTGCTGCATGTGGACCACCCATTTTCTTTAGATTATTCCATATTTGCATCGCATGATGTGCATATATGTCATCTATGTAATGCAATGAGGGATATTGGACCTACCAAATTGTGAAGTATATCTGAAGTGGGACAATAGATTTTCAAAAAAATGGCAATGTTCATTGGACCCTTCGTTTGTTGGGTCTACTCTGATCAATAAGCTGACCAGTGGGTCACAATACACTAGTGGTACACTATAGCGGCATCCATCTTTATCCAGATATTGAAAGGTATTATTCTTTCCAAGAGGAATTATCTAGATCTTTGGGATGGTAAACGGGTCATGTTAGAGAATGAGGCCCAAATTGTTTATTAGATATCCCAACCCACGTAATACTTAACTTTACTTCTACCAAAAAGAAGAAAAGAAAGAAAGAATCAGAGAAACACTTAACAATTTAGTAGTCCCATGCGAAAAAAATGACTAACCCCGAAAAACCTCATTAATTAGTCTTCTTTCGAAGTAGGGGGTGTTTGGAAATCATATATTTTTAAAGATTTTGCTATATTCTCTCCTAGTTAAGAATAATCTATACATTTAAAAAACTAGCGTCCTGTTTGGCAAGTCTTATCTCTATTGTGTGGGGAGATTTTTAAGGTATTACAGAATTACACTAACTTCGGCAATAAACTGCTGTTTAAGCGCACCCACGTGCCGACCAAACACACCTCGGCAATAGGGTCAGAGCCTTGGCCGAAACCAGCTTGACTTCGGCTACCCAGGCTGACCTCGGCTGTCCGCCCGGCCCCGGCTGAGGGAGTCAGGTCGCCAGTCAAGATAAATACCATGGTCGCCCCTACTTCCGCCATGTCATCGGACACGTGGCTGAGTACGGGCACGTGCCAATGGGACAGATGGGCCATCCCAGCCGTCCACAATCTTCGCCAGATCGCTGACAAGGCGGCATCCAGCGGCTGTAGCCAAATCAGGGTAGAGCCCGAGGATGGATCCGATGGGACCTCAACCGCCAAAGACTTGAGACACGATCAGGCCCAACATGACATGCATTTAATGCGATGTGGGCTGATCGGACTGGCAATAAATGCATTATGGGCTATGATGGATCCTCATTTATTACTTTGTGGGCTAATGAGATCATTCATATCAAATCTAGGGGCCCACTCCAAGATATCAGGAAAAATCCTCTATAAATACGAGGACGTTCCAAGACAAAGGTATGCATACACATCCCCTCTTGAGCCGTTACTCTGTCTCTCCTCTTCCTCTGTTTAGTTCATACACTAACTTAGGCATCGGAGAGCCTTGCATCACCTAGGCCAGGGTCCTCTGACCGTTTGTTCCTCCCCTTTCAGGCTTTAAGGCAGCTGATCTTCATCATATGTTTGGATAAGTCCTACCAGGCACCCCATAATCTTGTGAGTTATAATTTTTGCACTTACAATTGGCGCCATCTGTGGGAAAGTATCAACCCAATCTTCCCAAGTATCATGCCTCCGAAAGCTAAGAAAGGCGGAGAATCTTCGAGAGCGGTGCTGCAACTGCCGCCACCTCCGGGCCCGTCGCCGGACGCTCCTCCTCAGAGGCGATCCGAGGATGGGCCTGGCGCAGTTGCAGTCGAAGAGCATCCGGACGCACACCTCTTCGTCCAGATTCCATTCCTAGAGCGAGTCGTGGATTCATTCCCGGGCGAGGAAATTATGCCTCCCCGGTTGGATGAACGGCAACAGGAGCGTCCACAGAGGGACAAATCTGTAGCAGTCAGCAAGTCCCACCATTCACGTCACTTCGTTGGCGGTGGGGATGTCGTGGCTCAAAACATCCTCATCCAGGAGCAAGAGAAGTTGATCCGCCAGCTCCAGCAGCAGCTAAGAGCCGGAGGAGCAACCTCTTTAAGGCAACCTTCAAGACGCCAAGGCGAGAGGAGGGCCACTCAGAGCAGGGCGATCCCCTCCTCCCACGAAGATATGAGAACTTATCTGGATGAAAAGCGCGGTCGGGCCCACGACGAAGGCTCAAGTAATAGTCGAAGCCATCACGGCCGAGAAGTCGAGCTCGCAACCATCATAGTCGAGGCCACTTAAAGAGAAAGTCAGAGACACTGTCACCAGAGAAGGATGGCAAACAAAAATGGCTCGACAGGCGCATCAAGCTGGCGGTTCAGCACAACTTAGAGATGGCCGGACTCGCCCGAGATCGGCAGGATATTTGTGGCCCTGCCGATCTGGGAGTTTCTCCCTTCACTCGGGAGATCAAAGAGACTTCCCTGCCCAAGAAGTTCTCCATTCCGTGATTTGTCCTCTACGATGGAGTCTTAGATCCCGCCGCTCACCTCCGCCATTTCTCCCAGAGGATGTCTATTTTTGGAGACGAGGGGTACCTTAACTGTAAAATCTTTTCTTCCAGTTTGGGTGACCTCCCTCTGAAATGGTTCTGCGCCCTCCCAGAGAGATCTATCTCGAGTTGGAGGCAGCTCCAGCTCTCATTCCTGAAGAAATTTCAAGCTTACAGTGTCGTCCCCAAGATCGATGTTGATATACTGGCCCTGAAGATGAAGCAGGGTGAGAATATTACCCAGTTCGCCAAGCGCTTCTGGGTGACGTACAACCAAATCGAAGTCTCTAAAGACGAAGTGGCGATTTTTGCTTTCCAGAATGCTCTGTTACCAGGTAACAAGCTTAGGAAAGACCTGGCCGGAGACTCTGTAACCTCCGTGCCGGCGTTGATGTCCAGGGTGAAACATTATATTGCCCGAGAAAAAGATGATATTCGGGCCCGGGAGAGCCACGGCATAGGGCGCAAGGACAAGGGCAACCAGCCTCATAAGAAAGATAATAAGCCCTTCCGAAAAGAGGAGCCAAACCAAGCTTGGGTTTCGGCCACCTCGCCAAAAGCCCCAGCGTCCAAATCTGGGGGCAGCAGGAATCCCAGGCCTCCCTCCAATTCCTACCAAGCTGTGAACACCATCTTAAAGGAACTGATCCATCAGATCATGAATAAAATCAAGCAGTGACCGTACTTCAGCTGGCCTCAGCCTATGCAGGGTGATCCCTCCTCTCGAGACCAGAGCAGGTTTTGCGCCTACCACAAGCAAAATGGGCACAAAACCGAGGAGTGCAGGATCCTGAAGTCGCACCTAGAGAAGCTCGCCAAGGAAGGCCACTTGAAGGATTACATCAAAACGGGAGATGCTGGCAGCAGCCGGAATCGTCAAAGTGGTGACAAGGACCCGGACAGCGATGGATCAGAGAAAATCATCAACGTCATCCACCTAGCACACTCTGTGCCTTCAGCTTTCCCAAGGGGCAATGCCAAGGCTCGTGCCGAGGCCAGACAGGCCTCTCATGGAAAAGAAGTGATGAGGGCCGAACTCGGACCAGCATCAAAGAGAGCACAGTGTGAGCGCCCAGCGATTTGTTTTTCAGATAAGGACTTTAAAGGAGTCCAGCTCCCCCATAACGATCCGCTCCTCCTCACATTGAAGCTGCGGGACTTCACAGTCAAGTGGATCCTCATCGATCCCGGCAGTTCATCTGAAATCCTCTATTTCGGCTGCTTCAAAAAGATGGGTCTCTCGGAAGCAGACTTGCAAGAGGCCCGTACCCCTTTGATTGGGTTCAGCGCGAAGCCAGTATACCCCAAGGGGAAGGTAACTCTGGAGACCCGGGTAGGCGGAGCCACCGTGTGACCGACTTCCTTGTGGTAGACTCTCCATCCCCCTATAACGCTATTATGGGCAGAACCTGGCTCCACAATATGCAGGCTATTCTCTCCACTCTTCACCAAAAGCTCAAATTCCTGTTGGAAAACAAAGATGGCGGTGTGGACGTGATCACCGTGGAAGGAGACCAGCAAATGGCCAAACAATGCATGATGGCCGTATTTCCTGGAGAAAAGGAGCCGGGGCAGGTACATATGGCGGAACTCGAAAGGGAGCTCGACGAGATCGCCCGAGACCCTGAGAAGAAGAGCATCGAAGATCTAGCCGAGATCAGGATCGATCCACTCGACCCGGATGAATTCTTCCTGCTCGGTAGCCAGCTTGCCGACCCTGAGAGGACCGAGCTCTCAAAATTCTTGATGCAGAACAGAGATGTCTTCGCCTGGACTCCGAGCGAAATGCTTGAGATCGACCCTGAAGTTATGTGTCACAAGCTGAACGTGGATCCCAACCACAAGCCCGTGATGCAAAAGGCCCGCAGGATGGGTTTGCCACAAATAGAAGCCGTGGTCGAAGAGGTCGACAGGTTCCTGGAGGCTGAAGTGATCAGAGAAGTCCAGTACCCGGTCTGGTTAGCCAACATGGTGGTCGTCAAGAAGAAAACCGGCAAGTGGAGGGTCTGCGTCGATTTCACCGACCTCAACAAAGCTTGCCTGAAGAACAGCTTCCCACTTCCGAAAACTGATCAAATGATCGACGCCACCGCTGGCCACGATAGGATGAGCTTCCTCGATGCTTATCGAGGGTACCACCAGATCCCGATGTTTGAGCCGGACGAAGAGAAGACTGCGTTCATAACCCCCCGTGACACTTCTTATTACAGGGTGATGCCCTTTGGATTGAAAAAAGCAGGGGCAACCTACCAGGGACTCGTCATGAAGATGTTTTAGGATCAACTTGGCAAAACTGTCGAAGTATATATTGACGACATGGTCGTCAAATCCAAGCAGTCTCACGACCATCTGGCAAACTTGGCTCAAGTCTTCGGCATACTCAGGGAGTTTAAGCTCAAGTTGAACGCCTCCAAATGCGCTTTCGGCATTGCTTCCGGCAAATTCCTCGGAAGTTTAGTTACACGGAGAGGGATAGAAGCCAATCCGGACCAGATCACGGTGATCATGGGAGTCCAGAGTTTGGCGACTACAAAGGAGGTTCAAAAGCTAACTGGCATGGCCGCCGCGCTCAACCGATTCATCAGCTGATCGTCAGATAAGTGCAGGCCTTTCTTTCAGTTTTTAAGGAGAAACTTAAAATTTCAATGGACCCCTGAGTGCGACCAAGCACTGCAAGCGCTCAAAACCTATCTCTTTTCACCATCCTTGCTCTCTACCCCAATGCGGGTGGAGACATTGTATTTGTATCTAGCGGTCTCGGATCACGCAGTGAGCTCTGTCCTCGTCAAAGGGGTTGATAAGCTGCAAAAGCCAATCTATTACACGAGCAAGATCCTTCGTGATGCCGAGACCAGATACCTCTTACTTGAGAAGCTCGCGCTGGCACTCGTCAGTGCCTCCCACAAGCTCTCTCATTATTTTCAGTCCCACACCATTGTGGTTGTTACGGAGCACCCACTCCAGTCTATCTTCAAAAAAGCTGATTTTTCAGGAAGAATCTCAAAGTGGGCGGTCGAACTGGGACAGTATGATATCCAATATAAGCCCAGGACTGCGATCAAAGCCCAGATCTTGGCAAATTTCATTGTTGAGTTCGTTTCTCCGAGCTCGGCACCAACCCAGCCCGACACCGAACTGGGGGGCATAGGGCATGAAAGCGAAGTCACCGACGTCGATGAACTATCTTGGAGCCAAGCCCTTAACTCGGCATGGAAAGTCTTCGTTGATGGCTCATCTACTTCCAAGAGAGCTGGCGTGGGCGTAGTCCTCCAATCGCCAGAAGGATTGGTCATAGAACAAGCTCTGTCCCTTGACTTCAAAAAACAAACAACGAAGCTGAGTACGAGGCTCTGATTGTGGGACTAAATAGCACCCAAATCCTCGGAGCCCGGCAATTGGTGGTCTTCAGCGACTCACAATTGGTGATGAGCCAGCTAACTGGAGACTACCAAGCCCGGGACGACAGGATGGCGGCCTATCTAGCCATCGTAAAGAAACTTCTCACTCAATTCCAGACAGCCGAAGTCAGGCAGATCTCTAGGGATACTAACACGCATACTGATGCGCTCGCAAACTTGGCCTCCGCTATCGAAGCAGGGAAGAAAAGAACTGTCGAGATTGGGTCGATACCGAGATCAACCTTAGAGCTCCATCCATCTCGGCAGGTTCTATGCCTTGATCTTGGCCCGAGCTGGATAGACCCGATCACTTCCTACCTCAAAGATGATCAGCTCCCCGACATAAAAATGAGGCTCACCGGACCAGACTCAAGGCAGCCCGATTCTAGCTGTCTCCCGAAGGCAAGCTCTACAGAAAATCCTTCACTAGTCCCTACCTCCAATGCGTTCATCCGAGCAAGGTTGACAACTTTTTGTACGAGATTCACGAAGGGATTTGTGGAAGCTACATTGGAGGACGGTCACTGGCTGTCAGACCCCGACCCAGGTTTGGAATATTTAATTATATCTTTTACCGTGATTAGCTGATAAGTGGAGTTAGTGGATGATTAGCTTATTTTCTTAAGCTAGATTAAAATGTTTGATTAGCTTTGGAAATTTTCGAGAGTCGTTGGCTTAGGCTTAACGCGGGCCGGGGCGCCCGTGTGATTATGTGTGAATCTTTGGAGTTTAACTTTGATTTTTGTAAAATCCCAATTTTGTGCATTTTGACTCATTTCATTTAGATTATCAACTTTCATGTTTTGACCATCTGGATTTAATGATCAGAAATCGCGTTTTTCGAGAAAAAGGGCAAAACTGACCTTTTCACATAAAATCTGTACCCAAATTTCAAAAATTTCAGAAATTGACAAAAATATACTTTTCGGAAAGTAGAAATTTCGCTGATCGTTTTTATCTTCTTCGTCGTTTTCATTCGGGGCCCGCAAATGTCATATTTAGTCTTGTGAAGATTGGGGCCCATAAAACCCATCTTATAAGAGAGGAACTCTCTTATTCTTCCTTCATTCTTCTTTTCCTGCACGGTTTGGAGCCAAGGGCTTTTTCTTCCTCCCAGCACTTTCTCTCTCCTGTGGAACACCCATTTCTTGGAGCTTTCATGGAGGATTGATCTCCTAAGGTTCTTCCTCATCTTCCAAGCTTTCCAAAGACACCTTTTTCAAAGGTTTTGAGCTAGGGCAAGGTTCTCTTTCAAGGTTCTCTTCTTCGTTTTAGCTTTTCAAGGTTAGCAATGGCTTTCCAAACTTGAGATCTTTGTTTTCCTCTTCATTTGGAGTGTTTTCATCCCACATGCAAGAGCTTTCCTTGGAGATATACAAATATTGATTTTTAGGGTTCTCTTTGGGAAAATTTTGGGGGTTTTTGTAGATTTGGAGCTTGAGACCCTAGAGCTTTGTTTGAGGAGTAATATTTCTTTCATCTTGGCTTAAGGCAAGTGAATACTTCACTTAATATGATGATTCCATTTCTTTAGTCTCATTTCATGGTATTTCATTGCTAAGTTCTAATCTCTTCATGGTTTATGGATTTACTTTGGATGAATGAAGCAATGTTTATATTGATTTCCACTTATGTTATTGTTTTACAATGTCTTGGAAGTTTGCCTTCACTTTGGTCATTTTGAAAATTAGCTTTCTTTGTGTTAAAGGTTGGTGTTCAAAGAAAGGGAGAAAACTCTGATTTCAAAGTGCTATGTTTGGTTAATTGGATTGATTATGGATGATGATTTGATGAGTTGAGGAGGTCTAGAAAGGGCCCAACTAATCTTGGAAATGTGTATGAAAGAAAAGGAATGAAAAAGGATAAAAAAAAGATGGAAAAAGGAGGAAAAACACCCAGCCGAGCCGGACTGGACGAGCCCAGTCCGCTCGAGCGACCCACAGGGCCGCTCGAGCGACCTAGGCTCTGTTTGGGCTTTGCTCGAGCGGACCTTGGGTCGCTCGAGCGAGCCCAGCCCAGCCCAGCCTGGGGGCTTGGTTCAGGCCTAATTTTGGGTCCGTTTCTAAATCTGTTTTGGCCTAATTGAGGACTGTTTTGGGCCTGTTTCAAGACCTGATATTGGGCCGTTTTAAGACCTGATTTATGGGCTACTTTAAGGACTGTTTTGGGCCAAGTTGGTGGACTGTTTTGAGCTTGGGTTAAGGCCAGTTGTGGGCCTAATTAAAAAGGGTTTAAACTAGTTTTTAATGAGGACTCATTGGATATAATTTCAGGTCCACTTCAAGCCTATGTTCAAGCCCAATTCAGCCCAAACTCTTTTCTATAGTTGAAGCCCATTCAGCCCTTTTACAATCTTAGAACTATTGTGAAAATTGGCTTGGACTATGAACGAACCATTTGGAAACTTTCAAGTCTAAATGTACACTTCATCCGTTATGATTGTCAAGGATCTTCTGTGGCACCAAATTGCTTTCTATTAATGACAATAAAGGGGTTAAATGTATATCAAGACGACCCGCATTAGACTGTCGAATCATCATACATTCGTTCCATGTAAAAAGAGTTTTGTTCGGATTCTTTCATCAATCTTTTGAAAGCTTTGAGGTGGTTGACCACATCTTTAGATATTGATAAGACTACTCACCTATTTTGCTCGGATTTGTCAATATGTATTTGTTCGGAGTAGTTTTCTTATCGATTTTGGAAATGTATCTTATGAACGGATTTGTATTACTTTGAGGTTTCGAACTTTTATTCTAATGGCACCACTAAGCTTAGGTTACCTTCTCGGGATGATCACCCGGCTTGGGATCTTTAAATTAATTGCCATCTACAGTTTGGATTCTGTCTATACCGACCATGGCAACGGTTTATATCCGGTCTCACGTGTAGTGGCTACGGTTCTGTTTGTTAACAACTATGTTCGTTCCGGTCCCACAAGTAGTGGCTACGGTTTTGTCTACTCCAGTTACTTCGGTAACATGAGAATTTAGCTATACGTGGTCTGCCAATGTTTTATACATTAAATGTTTATCTTATGGTTCTTGTTTATTTCACTTATCGTAACATTGGATTTGTAAACTATTAAGATGTCTATCTTTTAGTTCGTTATTTCTATTATTCAGGATTTAATCGTGGCTCTCATTTATTTAATGTTTTACTTTTCTATCATCCTATTATTGTTATATTTGCTTGCCAGACCGTCGTGTCTGACCCTGTTTGCTTGGTGCCAGATGTCGAGCCCCTCGCGGTTGAGGCGCACTTCGAGGCAGAACCTATAGTCCTTGTGGAGGGCGAGTGGCGGCCTGATGATGTCATTTAGACGTCGGGTTGTTTTTGGAGTTGCGATCACATTTTGGGGAATAGATACTATTCTTTTTGGGGTTTTTGTTGTAGCCATTGTTGGCTTATTCTTTTTGGGGAAAAATCATAATTATTGGTTAACTTTACTTTTGTATTTAACTTGAAACTAACTTTGGGGCCTACCAATGAAATGTTTCTCTTTTTGATGCTAGTCTCGTGCGTTCTCATCTTATACCCATGTGTTATGGACTTTTATGTTTGCTACAATGCTTCCGCATAAGTTATTCGCATGAATGTGATTCTTATTAATCACTGTTGGATCGGATTTTGTGGATCCTTACCGCGGAAACCTGTGGGAAACTAGCGTGTGCGGGCAGAATTTTCCGGCCCGTCGCGCCACGACCCCGGATTAAGGTCTTGTTTAACGGGTCCTCGGTCCGGGAGCGTGACAGGCTTGGTTTCAGAGCGAGAAATATTTGAGGCAATTAAAATTGGGGTAGAAACATAAGGACGTGGCAATGATTCGTTAGAATTTCCGTTAGTTAGTATCGATTGGGTTTGGGAACGCCTTATTTACTATATTTTGTTGTACTAACAAGTTGTTTTGCAGCACTATGCCTCCACGCAGACCTCCAGTGAATGCAAACGCATCAGGAAGTAACAATGACAGTGGGGTTGAGAATCAAATGACAGGATAATTTTAGCAGCTTATGCAGATGTTAGTTGAACAACAACAACGAGCCAATGAGAATCAAGCTAGATTCCAAGAGCAGATGGCAAAGAAGGATGAAGAATTGACACAAGTTCAGATGCAGTTGCTTGAAGTTTTGGGCAGGAGGATAGAACCAATGCCTAATGTGGAAGCTATGCAGAACAAAGACCGGGATCCTAATATCTTGTTTGAGAAGTTCAGAAAGAGCGGTCCTAAGGAGTTCACAGGACAAGAAGACCCTTTGGCAGCTGATGACTGGTTAGCCCACACGGAGAACATCTTTGATATCTTTGTATGCGCAGGCAGACAACGAGCTCATCTAGCAGCTTCCATGTTCACCGGACTGGCAGATATTTGGTGGAAGACCATTAAGGAAGGTTATCAAAATATTGAGGATGGGATTGCTTGGGCCACCTTCAAACAGCAGTTCAGTGAGAAGTATGTCCCTGCACACATCAAGAAGCAAAAGGCAGCAGAGTTTCAGTTGCTCAAGCAAGAGGACATGACCGTTCTTAAGTATCTTACGAAGTTTGAGAAGTTGTCTTGTTATGCACCGGAGCTTGTGGATACGGAAGAGAAGAAAATCACCAAGTTCTTGGATGGACTTAATCCCATCATCTTGAGGGATGCACTAGGTGTGGTACCACCAGCTACTTTCCAAGAGGCTATCAAAAGGGCCTACAAGTTGGAAGACATCAACAATCAGATCATCAAGGATAATCAGAGGAAGAGACAGCAATACCAAGGAGGGCAGAAATCTTATCAAGGCAAGAGACAGAAGAAGCAGCAGAATACTCCAGCTCAAGGTGGGTGTGAGCATTGTGGCAAGAAACACCCTTCTCAGCAGTGCTATAGAGTCACGGGTGCGTGTTTTAAGTGTGGTGGCACAGATCACCAAATGAAGGATTGCCCAAATAACAGGAATCAAGGCAATAGGGCACCTCAGCAGCCACCTAGGCAAGTACCTCAGCAGAACCAGCAGGCAGTTCAGAATCAACCAAGACCGCAGCAGAATCAGCAGCCCCATCAGCAACCGTAAAATTAGAATATCCGTCCACCGCAACAGATTCAGAATGTGCAGCTAGGAAGGCCAAATCAGAACCAAAATAGACCGCGTCAGCAAGGCCGCCTCAATCACCTTAATCAAGTGGACGCAGAAGCAGCGGGAGATGTTGTGGAAGGTAAACTCCTAATTTGTGAAGTAGAAGCTAAAGTGTTGTTTGACCAGGGATCTACTCACTCTTTCATATCCCATGTGTTTGCTAAAATGATTAGTGTACCCTGCTAGAGAGTTAGAGTTTGTTTTAACTGTTACTACTTCGGTAGGGAAACAATTTGTGTGTAGTACTTTTTACCCTAGTTGTTCAGTGAAGATAGGAGAGGTCATTTTCCCTGCAGACCTATTACCTTAATTATGCATTACTTCGATGTCATTTTAGGCATGGATTGGTTAGCGGGACATCATGCCTCTATGGATTGCTATAGTAGCACCATTGCTTTTAGATTGGATGGGATATCCTCCGGGGTGAAATTTCAGGGAGAGAAAAGGGTTTCTCCGGCTAGGTTTATTTCAGCTCTTTCTGCAGCTAAGTTGTTGAGATCAGGATATGAAGGATTCATTGCATTTGTCACCAAGGATGAACAGTCCCAAGAGGTGGAGAACATTCTGGTAGTGTGTGAGTTTCCCGATGTTTTTTCGGAAGAGATTCCAGGTTTACCACTTGTCAGAGAGGTTGAGTTTACAATAGAGTTGATGCCAGGAACTGCTCCGATCTCCATTGCTCCTTACAGGATGGCTCCAACAGAGTTAGGAGAATTGAAACTGCAGTTGCAAGAGTTACTAGACAAAGGCTTTGTAAGGCCAAGTGTTTCCCTATGGGGAGCCCCAGTGCTATTTGTCAAGAAGAAAGATGGAAGATTGAGGAAGTGTATAGACTACAGGAAATTGAACCAAGTGACCATCAAGAACAAGTACTCTTTGCCAAGGATAGACGAGTTATTTGATCAGTTGCAAGGTGCAGAGTTTTTCTCGAAGATAGATTTGAGGTCCGGATACCATCAGTTGAGAGTTAGAGAATCAGACATCCTGAAGACAGCTTTTCGGACTAGATACGGGCACTATGAATTTTTGGTGATGCCCTTTGGACTGACGAACGCACCAGCGGTATTTATGGCCCTTATGAACAAGATCTTTGCACCCTATCTAGATCAGTTCACAGTCGTCTTCATTGATGATATACTAGTGTATTCCAAGTCAAGAGAAGCCCATGAGCAGCACTTGAGGACTTCATTACAGTTGTTGAGAGATAACCAGTTGTATGCGAAGATTGGCAAGTGTGAGTTTTGGCTAGAGCAAGTCACTTTTCTTGGTCACATCATTTCTAGAGAAGGACTAGCAGTTGATCCAGCAAAGATAGAAGCAGTCATCAATTGGGAGAAGCCAAAGAATGTGACTGAGATTGCGAGTTTTCTGGGTTTGGCAGGATACTATAGGAGATTTGTACAAGGATTTTCATCCATTGCAGCACCGTTGACCAAGTTGACCCGAGAGAATGTACCGTTCATATGGTCAGAGAAATGTGAAGCTAGTTTTGAAGAATTGAAGAAGAGGTTAACTTCAGCACCTGTCCTCACCTTACCTTCGGGGAGTGGCGGTTTTGTTATTTTTACGGATGCTTCAGGTGTAGGACTTGGATGTGTTTTGATGCAAAATGGGAATGTGATTGCGTATGGCTCAAGGCAATTGAAAGAACACGAGAAGAAATATGCGACGCACGATTTGGAGTTGGCAGCTATAGTGTTCGCGTTGAAGATGTGGAGACACTATTTGTACGGAGAAAATTTTGAAGTTCATTCGGATCACCATAGTCTCCAATATTTGTTCTCTCAGAAGGAATTAAACATGAGGCAAAGAAGATGGATGGAGTACATCAAAGACTATGATTTCCCGATCATCTATCATCCGGGGAAGGTTAACGTAGTGGCCGATGCATTGAGTAGGAAGTCAGTTTGTTTGGCCAGTTTGCAAGGGTTTTACAATTTTCAGCAATTCGAAGAATTGAGAGTAGAGTTCCAACCTTTGAGGGAAGCAGTTGTGTTGGCAAATATGATAGTGTCCGAGCCAGTCTTCATATAGAAAATTAAGGATAGTCAGATGCAAGATCCAGACTTGGCTAAAATTGTAAAGTACATCTCAGAACGCCTAGATTTTCAGATCATGGATGGAGTTTTGTACTTTCATGGCAGGTTTTGTGTTCCAAAGATAGATAATTTGAAGAATGACATTATGGTAGAAGCTCATAATACGAGGTATTCCGTACACCCGAGGAGTACGAAGATGTACCAAAATTTGAAGAGTCATTTTTGGTGGAACAATATGAAGAGAGAGATAGCAGCCTTTATGTCCAGATGCATGACTTGTCAATTGGTGAAGGCAGAACATCAGAAATCACCTGGTCTTTTGCAGCCCTTAGAAATTCCAGAGTGGAAATGGAAACACTTGACTATGGATTTCGTCTCGGGTCTACCGACTACAAGCACATGGAACAATGCTATTTGGATCATAGTAGATCGGTTAACGAAGTCAGCACACTTTATTCCTTTGAAGACCGGGAAGAAAATGCATATGTTGGCTTTGGCACAAGCTTTCGTGAAGGAGATCGTTAGTCGTCATGGTCAGCTGGTCTCCATTACTTCAGATCGAGATAGTAGATTTGTTTCGAGGTTTTGGAAGACCTTACATGAATCGATGGGAACGAAGCTTCAATTCAGCACAGCATATCACCCGCAAACCGATGGTCAATCGGAGAGAACTATTCATACCCTTGAAGACATGCTTAGGGCTTGTGTACCTGATTTCAAGAATCAATGGGATGAGAATTTACCGCTCTGTGAATTAGCCTACAACAATAGTTACCATTCAAGCATAGGAATGGCCCCTTTCAAAGCGTTGTATGGCAGGAAGTGTAGGACCCCAGTGTGTTGGGAAGAAGTTGGAGAACGTAGTTTTCATGGTCCTTCTTCGGTTGAAAAGACAAGTGATAAAGTCAGAATTATTCATGAACGATTGAAGATTTCGAGAAGCCGGCAGAAGAGCTATGCTGATGTTCGAAGGAAGGATCTACAATTCCAAGTTGGAGACAAAGTATTTTTGAAGGTATCTCCAGTCAGGGGAACACTGAGGTTTGGGCAGAAGGGCAAATTGTCTAAGAGATTCATCGGACCGTATGAGTTCTTGAGTCGTATCGGGGAAGTGGCATATAGATTAGCTTTGCCTCCAGAACTTTCAGGTGTGCACAATATGTTTCACGTGTCAATGCTAAGGAAGTATGTCTCGGACCCTTCACATGTGTTACATCATGAACCGTTGGATGTTAGAGAAGATGCCACCTACATTAAGAAATCGGCAGTGATTATTGACACCAAAGAGCAAGAGCTGAGAAACAGAACAATTCAGTGGGTACAGATTCGTTGGGAGAATCATGGACCAGAAGAGGCCACTTGGGAACTTCGTGATCAGGTCCAGAAGAAATACCCTCAGCTGTTTCCAGAGGTTAGTGATCGTTTGAAGGACCAAATGTGATTTTTAGGGGTGGAGGATGTCAGACCCCGACCCAGGTTTGGAATATTTAATTATATCTTTTACCGTGATATGCTGATAAGTCGGGTTAGTGGACGATTAACTTATTTTCTTAAGCTAGATTAGAATGTTTGATTAGCTTGGGAATTTTCGAGAGTCGTTGGCTTAGGCTTGACGCGGGCCGGGGCGCCCGTGTGATTGTGTGTGAATCTTTGGAGTTTAACTTTGATTTTCGTAAAATCCCATTTTTATGCATTTTGAATCATTTCATTTAGATTATCAACTTTCATGTTTTGACCATCTGGATTTAAGGATCAAAAATCACGTTTTTTAAGAAAAAAGGCAAAATTGACCTTTCACACAAAATCTGTACCCAAATTTCAAAAATTTCAGAAATTGACAAAAATATACTTTTTGGAAAGTAGAAATTTCACTGATCGTTTTTGTCTTCTTCGTTGTTTTCATTCGGGGCCCGCAAATGTCATATTTAGTCTTGTGAAGATGGGGGCCCACAAAACCCATCTTATAAGAGAGGAACTCTCTTATTCTTCCTTCATTCTTCTTTTCCTGCATGGTTTAGAGCCAAGGGCTTTTTCTTCCTCCCAGCACTTTCTCTCTCCTCTGGAACACCCATTTCTTGGAGCTTTCATGGAGGATTGATCTCCTAAGGTTCTTCCTCATCTTCCAAGCTTTCCAAAGACACCTTTTTCAAAGGTTTTGAGCTAGGGCAAGGTTCTCTTTCAAGCTTCTCTTCTTCGTTTTAGCTTTTCAAGGTTAGCAATGGCTTTCCAAACTTGAGATCTTTATTTTCCTCTTCATTTGGAGTGTTTTCATCCCACATGCAAGAGCTTTCCTTGGAGATATACAAATATTGATTTTTAGGGTTCTCTTTGGGAAAATTTTGGGGGTTTTTGTAGATTTGGAGCTTGAGACCCTAGAGCTTTGTTTGAGGAGTAATATTTCTTTCATCTTGGCTTGAGGCAAGTGAATACTTCACTTAATATGATGATTCCATTTCTTTAGTCTCATTTCATGGTATTTCATTGCGAACTTCTAATCTCTTCATGGTCTATGGATTTAGTTTGGATGAATGAAGCAATGTTTATATTGATTTCCACTTTTGTTATTGTTTTACAATGTCTTGGAAGTTTGCCTTCACTTTGGTCATTTTGAAAATTAGCTTTCTTTGTGTTAAAGGTTGGTGTTCAAAGAAAGGGAGAAAACTTTGATTTCAAAGTGCTATGTTTGGTTAATTGGATTGATTATGGATGATGATTTGATGAGTTGAGGAGGTCTAGAAAGGGCTCAACTAATCTTGGAAATGTGTATGAAAGAAAAGGAATGAAAAAGGATAAAAAAAAGATGGAAAAAGGAGGAAAAACACTCAGCCGAGCCGGACTGGACGAGCCCAGTCCGCTCGAGTGACCCAGGCTTTGTCTGGGCTTTGCTCGAGCGGACCTTGGGTCGCTCGAGCGAGCCCAGCCCAGCCTGGGGGCTTGGTTCAGGCCTGATTTTGGATCCTGTAAGTCCGGGATCTTAACCCTAGAGGGGGGGTGAATAGGGTGATCTACTAATAGTGACCAACTATGACCAATTTTAATTTCTTTAAAACAAACTAGTCATATGTGATGATTAACATACATAATGCGGAAGAGAAACAAATCAATCACCACAACCCAATCACCATAACACAAAGATTTATAGTGGTTCGGCCTCAATGCCTACATCCACTACCGGCTTGTGCTCAACACCCCACCGGATTTCCACTATTTATGCTTTTACAATAGGCTAAGCAATAACCTTTACAATGATGTTTTTCTAGGCTAAACAACAACCTTTACACTATGCTTTTCTTAGGCTTAGCATTAACCTTTACAAGCAATAGATTTTTCTTTCTCAATGAAGTGTCTAAACACTAGAAGAGAAACAATTATAGCTTAATACATTTGCCTCTTAAATAGGCTGATATAAAAATTAAAATCAATTTACAATCATACACTAACAATTAACTAAGATGAGTGTTCAAGGTGTATGAAAGTGTACTTCAATCAATTTCTAAAATGAAGCTCTTAAATGAATGCTTGATGCATTTAAAATTCTAAGCACATAAATTAATGATTGAAGAGATGAACTAATCACATGAAGTAATTGAAACAACTTGGAAAGACATTCCTATTAAAACACAAGTTGTATGAAGGTTTAAATACTAAAAACACATGTGATTTGGAAATGAGTGTTTTGCAAAACAATCCAATATGGCAAAGTGATATGATGATTGCAAAACAACTCAAACAAGGCTAGCAATCATGCAAAAATGAATTTACAAAAGTTTGATCATGCATGGATTTCAAAAGTATGGAAATCAAATTTAACTTAGAGGTATATACCTTTGAATCTCAAGGATTTTGATTTCCATTTGCTATCTAACCTTCTTAGCTCATTCCTCTTTCTTAGGCTTCAAAATGGTTCCAAAAGTTCACCCAACCAACCTCTCCAAGAAAGGAATGAAATGAGCATTTATAGACAAAAGCAGTCCAACGGCTAGTGTCTTCGGTCGACCTCCTTCTCTCTCGGTCGACCTGGAACAAACGGTCAGAAATCTGACCGTTGGAGAGCCAACAGCTCTCTGCCAACGGCTAGTTGGCTCGGTCGACCGGGTACAGGGGTCGGTCGACCGGGTACACAGGCCTGGGAGGAGTTCTGTGCAAATTTTGAAAAAGTGTTTTTTCTGAAACATGAACTCCAGCCATTATGTTTAATGCATGCTAAAAAGGATTTTAAGAATGAGATTGTATGCATTCCAAGAACCTCGATGATTAACTTGATTTTTCAAAATCATGCATGAAAAAATAGATTTTCGAAAGAGTGTTTTAAGTTCTAAAACATGCAGGATGAGGTCTTTGAAAATCAATTGAATATGCAAGTCTAAGATTCAGAAATCAAGGTCTAACATACGATGAATGAGTGTGTGATCAGATGAAAGTGGAAGTGATAGTGCATCCATCAAATTAGCAACATAGAAAGATCCTAACAATCTCCCCCTTTGCAATTTGATGGCAACTAAGATGATCACAACACTTCTAAGACTTCAGCTCTTATGTTCTTGAAACAATCTCTCCCCCTTCGTTAGAGCTCTCCCTCTTTTATCCTTGGACAGATCTCCCCCTTAGTTAGATCTGGTCTTCTCTCCCTTTTGTTGGATCTCCCCTTTGTTTGATCTTCTCTTGCTCTTTTGAGTTCTCTCCCCCTTTGTCATCGAATTGCAAAGGAACCTGTATACATTAGAAAACAAATACCTTTCAGCAGCACCTGTTACCAAATTAAATTAAAAATGAAATGCTGAACAGGTTATCATGTACAGAGGTTGTCTATGCTGTTATGAATGATGCCAAAAAAAAAAAAAATATTAATCGAAAGAAAATTTAGTTCAAAGCATCATAAACATTCATCAATTGAGGAATATAACAAGAAGATATGAGATGAATAATTTGAATATGTAAATTCATTGATTTTCCATAAACGACTAGTACATATTTCAATAATTACTTGACCAAACCAAAAATCAAAATAATGGTCAGTAATCAATTCAAACTTTCAGTCAGTTGATAGACAAATATTTAAAAGAGTTAAAAGGTCTATCACTACCCTCCCCACAAAAAGTGAAAAACTTTCCTAAGATCTAAGATGAATCTGTAGGAGACGGGGGCACTGCATCATCATGACGCCTGCAGCTGCTGGAGATGTTCGAGAGGTACTTCAAAGTCTTCTTCATCATTCCTGATACCTCTTGTCTAAATTCCTGATAGTCTGTACGTATGGTAGAAACAATATGCTCTAAAGAGGTCATACGGTCCTCCAGACTGCGCTGCTGAGGGGGCTCTGGATGAGGAGGCTGACCTGCTACTGGATCTACAGGCTCTATCTCCGCAGCCTCTAACTCTGCATCTCCTTCAGCTACTGGATTCCTTTGCTGAGGTGGTGGAAGCTTCATCAAGAGAATGTTTGATTTGTTGAAAACAGTGGATGTCACTGGTCTCTCAGAAGCTGGAGGAACCACTCCATATGATCTAGCAAGCTGGGTAATGAGAAATCCAAATGGAGCTGCACACGGTTGCGATCCAGTAATAACTCGGAGAATATGGTGCATAATAACTGAAGGTAAGCATACCCGATCTCCAGATATAACTTTGAACAACAGATTTGCCATGTAAGGAGTTACTTCAGTCCTATTCCCTTTCCTTGGATAGATGGAATGAGTGAAATGATATGAATGATCCGAAGGGAAGGAACCATGAGAGAAGCTTGAAGAGAATTTTTGGCTGTCCAAACTTCAGCTCTTCCACAAAGAGCATGAGTCACTCCATCTTTTTCCTCAAGAGGTAAGACTTCAGATATTATCTTTGGTCCATTTGACCTAGGAACCCCCAAGATGGATGCAATCTTCTTTGTAGTAACCACCTCTTCTCCATGCTCAAATCTGATAGTGAATGAATTGTTGGTGGAAGCACAGATAGACTCATAAAGGCCATGAACCAAGGATGGAAAGGCATTTCCACTCCAATTTAGAATACCACCCCAGCCAATATCTTCCATGATAGCAGGGACACCATAATCCACTAGATCTTCTACTACACATTTCTTCTCCACAATGATCCCTTTGTTTCGGAAGGATTTGACAACCGAAGATGGAGAAGGGATGGGTTTGAATCTGACTTCACGAGGAGGGGATGCTTCAGGAGAGGATGGAGGAGATCTATGAGAAGATGAAGCTTGGCCTGTTTTTGACTTCTTGATAGGCTGCCTGAAGGTTTGTTTTGTGCGAGCCATAGCACTCAACAGTTGATGTTTAGAAGAGATGGACAGCACTTGAAAATAGCTTGGGATGATTCTTAGAATGAAAGACTCGGGTGCACAACGTTCCCACTCGAATTCAGTAAAAACAGATACTAAAATGGATTAATCAGTGGTTCTGGCATTCTGTCAAACACTTGTGGTGCAGAAACTGAATCTGGGGATAATTATTTAACACAGCTGCTCAAGTCTGGACCAAAAGGTCTACAAGTAGTTACTGCAAAATCCACAACTTCAAATAAATTGAATGGACAGCTACACTCATTAGAACTAGCAACCAACAGTGGGTGTTAAATCTGCCAAACACACAGCACACAGAAGGTTGGAGAGTAATGCACGGCTTGGACGACTTGGCTGGTTGAAGATTCAGTGATGATCCCTGGAAATGCTAGCAATAAGGATTGTGGAAGAATGGCTCCAAGCTGACAGAAGAAGAGTATGAACCACGGCTACCTGGGAGTCGAGTGAGGAATGACAGTGACAAGAATGCCAACGTAATGAGGCCTTTAGCTAAGAGGATGATGATCGAGAATGTTGCTCATTTGAGAACGATGATCGAAGCCTAGACAAACATTAGCAGAAGGGAAGAGGAGACCAAGTCCTAAGGAGGTCGACCTGCTGAATGGAAGAAGGTTCTGTTTGAAACAGAACAGTCCAGCGCAACTTATTTAAGTTGCTGTTCACGTGTTTTCGGTCGACCGGCCAATACAGGATGTCGACCGGGTAAACAGGGAAAACATGGTTTTTTAGTTGCTGTGTACGAGTCTTCGGTCGACCGGCCAATCCAGGATGTCGACCGCGTAAACAGGGAAAACAGGGTATCTGTTCAGATTCAAGGAAGAACTTGCCAACTCAAGAAAAACTCTCTGAACAAATGATTCCCTTAATCTAACTATCCTACAAGCTCAATCAATTTAGGAAAAGAGATTTTACAAAATTAATTCTAAATAAGTCCATTTAAATGATTGAAAACTTGTGAGTCCAAGACACTTCATTTTTCAATAGTATTTGATTTGACAAATGTGGAATAACTATGTATCCATTCAAATAAAAGCAAGTTTGAAAAACAAATCAATTGATTGAGAAGATGTATCTTTAAGCAATTCTTTTTCAAGTCAGATTGATCATAAACATGCATTTTTATCATAACATACCTTTTAAAATCAAAATGCATTTTCAACAAGTAAAACTCAAACAAATGATACTTGAACAAGAAGACAATACTAAGAAGATAGAAGGAACTAGACTTAAGACCAACAACACATATACCTTATGGGAAAGGGTTGGTCTAATCTAATTATGAGGTCTTAGTATTTGTCTAAGAGTTTAACCTTAGGTATCCATCTAAGGTATTGAGCTTTGGAGTCTATGTATGAGATCCCACCAACTAGAGGAGATAAATATTGATTTCTTTTATTCTTGACATCAAATCCTTGAGGTTTGACAATTTCATAATTGGATTGATGATTAGTCTTTGGTGGTTGATGTTTCTTTTTATTTTTCTCATTTCTTTTAGCTTTTCCTCTCTCTTTTTGCCTTTTGAATTTTAATTTTAGTCTTTCAACATTTTTCAAAAGTTCTTTCATTTCCAAGGTTAAAGGAGGTAAAGTGAGAGGTTTCTTTTTAATAGATTTAATTTGACTACTTTTGATTTGTTTAGTCTTTTTAAAATCTATCTTGGGAGACTCTTGTTGGAATGGTTTGACTTGCTTGAACTTTCTAGAGTCTTCCTTTGATTTTGATGCCTTAACCATCATAGAATTAGATTTTCCATTTTTAGGTTCATAGATGGGTTTAGACAAATGATTTTTTCTTAATTTGCACTCAAATTTGAAATGCCCTTCATTACCACAATAATGACATTTTGTTTTGGGCAAAGTAGAGTGAGTGCTAGAGATAGAGGACTCACCTTTCACAAATGTGTTGGTGATTTTAGGGCCATGAGAAGTATACTTATCAAATCCAATACCCGTCCTATCTCTTTGTGATTTACCCAATCTAAATAATTTTTCAAATTTCTCTTCGCCTTGGGTAAATTTGCACTCATACTTTTGTTTGTGAGTTTCAAGTTGAGTGACTTGATTTTTAAGAATTGAATTTTCATGTTTCACTTTTGTAAGTTCAATTCCAATTCCATTAAACTTGTTTACTTTTTCATAAGCAAGTTTTAATTCAAGTTTGAGTTCATTTACATTAGATCCAAGTTGTAAAGTTTTTATATTACTTTGAGCATTGAATAAATTTTCTTTGGTGGTTATTAACTTGGATTCAAGGTTGACAATGTCTTCAACTTGATTTTTTATGTGATCACTTAGAGTTGAGTTTTCTTTGGTAAGTCCTTCACAACTTCTCTTAGATGCATTTAATTCATCTTGAAGATTTAACACATTATCTTTAGAAATTTTCAATTTGGATTCTAAATGGATAATGTTTTCATCTTGTCTTTTTAATGTATCTCTTAGATTTACATTTTCTTTATGTAGCTCATTGTGACTTAATTTTATTTCTTTTAGTTCATCTTGAGCATTTGATAGGTTGTGCAAAGTGATCATGAACTTAGAGTCTAGGCAATGTATTACTTCTTCTTTCTCTCTAAGTTCATCATTTGAAGAGATTAAATCTTTGTTTAGCCTTTTTGATTCTTCTCTTAACTTTTTATTCTTCTTAGCTATGACTTCACATAGTTCATATAATTCCTCATAGGCTTGATGTATATCATCTTCATAATCATCATTTTCTTCTTCTTTTGATTCAACTTTAGATTCATTAAATTCAAGGTTTGAATCTCCAATAGAAGAAAGGAGGGGTCTAGAAGAATCTACAAGGGAATCTACACAATCTAGCATAGTGGAGTCCATTTTAATGATTTTCATGAAAAGCACACTAGGGTTTAAACTCTAGGTTTTTACACCTAATCAAGAGTTCCAAAAACGCTTGATCCTAATATTAGAGCACGAGGCTCTGATACCAATTGTAAGTCCGGGATCTTAACCCTAGAGGGGGGGTGAATAGGGTGATCTACTAATAGTGACCAACTATGACCAATTTTAATTTCTTTAAAACAAACTAGTCATATGTGATGATTAACATACATAATGCGGAAGAGAAACAAATCAATCACCACAACCCAATCACCATAACACAAAGATTTATAGTGGTTCGGCCTCAATGCCTACATCCACTACCGGCTTGTGCTCAACACCCCACCGGATTTCCACTATTTATGCTTTTACAATAGGCTAAGCAATAACCTTTACAATGATGTTTTTCTAGGCTAAACAACAACCTTTACACTATGCTTTTCTTAGGCTTAGCATTAACCTTTACAAGCAATAGATTTTTCTTTCTCAATGAAGTGTCTAAACACTAGAAGAGAAACAATTATAGCTTAATACATTTGCCTCTTAAATAGGCTGATATAAAAATTAAAATCAATTTACAATCATACACTAACAATTAACTAAGATGAGTGTTCAAGGTGTATGAAAGTGTACTTCAATCAATTTCTAAAATGAAGCTCTTAAATGAATGCTTGATGCATTTAAAATTCTAAGCACATAAATTAATGATTGAAGAGATGAACTAATCACATGAAGTAATTGAAACAACTTGGAAAGACATTCCTATTAAAACACAAGTTGTATGAAGGTTTAAATACTAAAAACACATGTGATTTGGAAATGAGTGTTTTGCAAAACAATCCAATATGGCAAAGTGATATGATGATTGCAAAACAACTCAAACAAGGCTAGCAATCATGCAAAAATGAATTTACAAAAGTTTGATCATGCATGGATTTCAAAAGTATGGAAATCAAATTTAACTTAGAGGTATATACCTTTGAATCTCAAGGATTTTGATTTCCATTTGCTATCTAACCTTCTTAGCTCATTCCTCTTTCTTAGGCTTCAAAATGGTTCCAAAAGTTCACCCAACCAACCTCTCCAAGAAAGGAATGAAATGAGCATTTATAGACAAAAGCAGTCCAACGGCTAGTGTCTTCGGTCGACCTCCTTCTCTCTCGGTCGACCTGGAACAAACGGTCAGAAATCTGACCGTTGGAGAGCCAACAGCTCTCTGCCAACGGCTAGTTGGCTCGGTCGACCGGGTACAGGGGTCGGTCGACCGGGTACACAGGCCTGGGAGGAGTTCTGTGCAAATTTTGAAAAAGTGTTTTTTCTGAAACATGAACTCCAGCCATTATGTTTAATGCATGCTAAAAAGGATTTTAAGAATGAGATTGTATGCATTCCAAGAACCTCGATGATTAACTTGATTTTTCAAAATCATGCATGAAAAAATAGATTTTCGAAAGAGTGTTTTAAGTTCTAAAACATGCAGGATGAGGTCTTTGAAAATCAATTGAATATGCAAGTCTAAGATTCAGAAATCAAGGTCTAACATACGATGAATGAGTGTGTGATCAGATGAAAGTGGAAGTGATAGTGCATCCATCAAATTAGCAACATAGAAAGATCCTAACAGATCCATTTCTAAATCTGTTTTGGCCCAATTGAGGACTGTTTTGGGCCTGTTTCAAGACCTGATATTGGGCTGTTTTAAGACCTGATTTCTGTGCTACTTTAAGGACTGTTTTGGGCCAAGTTGGTGGACTGTTTTGAGCGTGGGTTAAGGCAAGTTGTGGGCCTGATTAAAAAGGGTTTAAACCAGTTTTTAATGAGGACTCATTGGATATAATTTCAGGTCCACTTCAAGCCCATGTTCAAGCCCAATTCAGCCCAAACTCTTTTCTATAGTTGAAGCCCATTCAGCCCTTTTACAATCCTAGAACTATTGTGAAAATTGGCTTGGACTATGAACGGACCATTTGGAAACTTTCAAGTCTAAATGTACACTTCATCCCTTATAATTGTCAAGGATCTTCTGTGGCACCAAATTTCTTTCTATTAATGACAATAAAGGGGTTAAATGTATATCAACACGACCCGCATTAGACTGTCGAATCATCATACATTCGTTCCATGTAAAAGGACTTTTGTTCGGATTCTTTCATCAATCTTTTGAATGCTTTGAGGTGGTTTACCACATCTTTAGATATTGATAAGCCTACTCACCTATTTTGCTCGGATTCGTCAATATGTATTTTTTCGGAGTAGTTTTCTTATCGATTTTGGAAATGTATCTTATGAACGGATTTGTATTACTTCGAGGTTTCGAACTTTTACTCTAATGGCACCACTAAGCTTAGGTTACCTTGTCGGGCTGATCACCCGGCTTGGGATCTTTAAATTTATTTCCAGCTGCAGTTTGGATTCTATCTGTACCGACCATGGCAACGGTTGATATCCGGTCCCACGTGTAGTGGCTACGGTTCTGTTTGTTAACGACTATGTTCGTTCCGGTCCCACAAGTAGTGGCTATGGTTTTGTCTGCTCCAGTTACTTCGGTAACAGGAGAATTTAACTATACGTGGTCTGCCAATGTTTTATACATTAAATGTTTATCTTATGGTTCTTGTTTATTTCACTTATCATTACATTGGATTTGTAAACTATTAAGATGTCTATCTTTTAGTTCGTCATTTCTATTATTCAGGATTTAATCGTGGCTCTCATTTATTTAATGTTTTACTTTTCTATCATCCTATTATTGTTATATTTGCTTGCCAGACCGTCGTGTCTGGCCCTGTTTGCTTGGTGCCAGATGTCGAGCCCCCGCGGTTGAGGCGCACTTCGAGGCTGAACCTATAGTCCTTCTGGAGGGCGAGTGGCAGCCCGATGATGTCGTTTAGACGTCGGGTTGTTTTTGGAGTTGCGATCACATTTTGGGGAATAGATACGATTCTTTTAAGGGTTTTTGTTGTAGCCATTGTTAGCTTATTCTTTTTGGGGAAAATTGTAATTATTGGCTAACTTTACTTTTGTATTTAACTTGAAACTAACTTTGGGGCCTACCAATGAAATGTTTCTCTTTTTGATCCTAGTCTCGTGCGTTCTCATCTTATACCCATGTGTTATGGACTTTTATGTTTGCTACAATGCTTTCGCGTAAGTTATTCGTATGAATGTGATTCTTATTAATCACTGTTGGATCGGATTTCGGGGATCCTTACCATGGAACCTGTGGGAAACTAGCGTGTGCGGGCGGAATTTTCCGGCCCGTCGCGCCATGACTCTGGATTAAGGTCTTGTTTAATGGGTCCTCAGTCCGGGGGCGTGACACATACCGAGCTATCAGCCAAGGTTACTGGTGGCCGTATATGCAAAAGGACGCGCAGATATACGCCAGGAAGTGTGAAAAGTGCCAGAAGTTCTCCCATTCCCTTCATCAACCAGCGCATGACTTGAGTGCCCTCGCCAGACCGTGGCCCTTCGCCTGATGGGGGCTGGACATCGTGGGACCTCTCCACCGGGCTCCAGGGAACAAGAGATGGTTGATAGTTGCCACTGATTATTTCACAAAGTGGATAAAAGCAGAACCGCTGTCCTCCATCACCGAAAGGGATTCTAAGAATTTCATATGGAAGAATATCATTACAAGGTTCGGCATCCCTAGAACTTTGATCTCGGACAACGGAACTCAGCTCGACTCCAATTTTTTCAAAAGCTTCTGTCAAAAGCATGGCATCCGAAACCACTACTCCACCCCGGTGAACCCGCAGAGCAATGGTCAGGCCGAGATTTCTAACAAAGTATTGCTTGACGGCCTGAAAAAGCGACTTGACCGGGCAAAAGGAAGGTGGGTAAAGGAGCTCCCTAGCGTTCTATAGGCGTATAGGATGACCCCGAGGCGTTCCACTTCGGCAACACATTTCTCTTTGGCCTATGGGATGGAAGTGGTCATTCCCCTAGAAATTGGTCTCCCGACCCTAAGATCAGAACTTGTTGATCAAGGCCGAAACGAGATAAACCTAGCAATGGAACTGGAACTGGCCGACGAGCGCAGAGAAGCAGCAGCCATAGGACTGGCCGACTACCAGCAACAGCTAGCCAAAGGATACAACGAAATAGTCAAGGAGAGGAGTTTCTCGGTAGGAGAGCTGGTCCTGAAGAAGACGCTTCCGGCTGACAGAGATCCAAACGAAGGCAAACTAGCTCCAACTGGCATGGCTCGTTCAGAGTGGTTTCGGTAGTAGGGCGATCTTCATACAAGCTCGAGGACTTGGAGGGCAGGCGGTTGCCGCGACCGTGGAATGCAACCCACCTCAAGAAGTTGTTTTTCTAGAGATGTAATAAGAATATGATCAATACAAGCAGCCTTTACCCTGTCATCAATTTGTGCCATCAAATTTCGGAGTTCAGCAGCAGCAGATACCCGAGACTGACTTCGGGTTCATACACCCTGTCGCTCCTAAAATTTTGGGTTCTTACACCCTGAGACTGACCTCAGGTTCATACACCCAGGCTTCTCAAAATTTTGGGTTCATGCACCCAGGGATTGACTTTGGGTTCATACACCCAGTCGCTCCCAAAACCTTAGGTTCATACACCCTGAGACTGACCTCGGGTTTATATACCCAGGCTTCTCAAAATTTTGGGTTCACGCACCCAGGGACTGACTTCGTGTTCATACACCCAGTCGCTCCCAAAACGTTGGGTTCACACACCCTGAGACTGACCTCGGGTTCATACACCCAGGCTCCTCAAAATTTTGGGTTCACATACCCAGGGACTGACTTCGGGTTCATACACCCAGTCGCTCCTAAAACTTTGGGTTCATACACCCTGGGAATGACTTCGGGTTCATACACCCTGTCGCTCCTAAAATTCCGGGTTCATACACCCTGAGACTGACCTCAGGTTCATACACCCAGGCAGGCTTCTCAAAATTTTGGGTTCACGCACCCAGGGACTGACTTCGGGTTCATACACCCAGTCGCTCCCAAAACCTTGGGTTCATATACCTCGAGACTGACACCGGGCCCGGGCTCACCCCCGAGCTTCTCAAAGTTGTGGGTGCATCTCGGCCAATGGCAGTCTAAAAAAAAGAGAGAAGGAAAGAGAGAAACTCTGTATTGATTAAAATGTCTTCGTTACAGTAGAAGTCTTCATTACTTGAGTTGCATAGAAAGCATAAAAAGCAATAGATACACATATAGAAACTCCATTTGTATTGATTAGAATATCTTCATTACAATGGAAAATTTCATTACATAAGTTTCTGAAAAGCTACAGGGTACAATAAGGAGGCTTGCTGTCCTCTAAAAAAGAAAAAGAAGGAAAAGAACTGGAAGCACTACTCTTCATTGATCCTCGGCGCCAGGAGCTCTGCAATACCCTTTGGTTGGTGAGACCAAAATTTGCAAACAAGCTCCCGGACCGCTGCAGATGCTTGGATCGCCACAGAACCCCGCAGGACCCTATGGTTGGTCAGACCAAGTCCGCAACCAACTCCCAGCTGCATCGACAGGAGTTGATCTCCACGCAGCCACATCGGCAGGAGTTGATTAAGGACCGGCGTTCAGAGAGCGCGCGGTCCATGGCGTCCAGATTCAGAGTGCGTGCGGTCCATGATGACAGGATACAGCTTCTCCCAGAGGGAGTTGATTTCAGTCGCAAGAGGCTCACATAGAGCAAGGAATGCTGACAGACTCACGGAAGGCGAGACTACCAGGACATCAGGCGGGAGCAAACGAATCTCCATGCTTGTAAGAAATGAAGAAAGTTACTGAGACAAGTCTTTCCTGAGTAGCAGGCCTACTTCCCCTGCCCAGATGTGGATGATCACACAGCGGAAGAAGACCCCTATTTATAGGGGAAGGGAGGCTCAGGTCCCAATCACTAATTTATGAGGTATGGTCTCCCACGCCTCGCGTACAACGCACGACAACTCTGAATTGACCGGCCGATCGGATGGTGATGGGTGGAGTCATCTGCTTATTTCTTGCATCGATCAGGCTGCTGTACTTAGTAACATTTATGAGCCTCGGAATTCGGAATACCAGAACGGATAACAATGGAAACCGCCAGGTACCCTCATTCCAACCCAGGCAACCTACCTACCACAAACCACCAATTTAGCCGAACTCAAACACTTAGCCAAAGCAAGAACAGAAATAGTAGAGAAGAACAAGTGTGAAAGGAACAAAGAGCCCAGTTTTATTAACTTGATCTTGGTATACAAGTTGAGAGGTTACAATTTGAAAGCAGGAAATACAATCAGAAAGTATTAAAAAAACTACAAGAGAGACTTCGGCGGGCGCCATCCCCAAAGACTAGAGCAGCGTCCTCACTGTTTCTCTAAAAGGCTGGCCGTCTCGGCAGCAGACGCAGCCATTTCTGGGACGTCCGCAGGAGGGAGAAATGGAGCACCATCCAGAAGGGCGCCAGCGGCAGGCGCTTCGACCCGGGGACTCTCAGGCAGGAGGGCGGGACTTGATTCCGATTCCAGGCCTGCATACTTCGGGAGGTTCTGATAGACCGGATGATCTTCAAGAACCCCCACCTCTTTCAATGCAGCCTGGCACCCTCCTCAAACAGGAGAGAGCTTATCTCCCCAACTTGTCTTTCGTAGTCCTCCGTGGCCCGATCGACTCCCTTTTAGAAGGCAGCATGGACTTCGGCCCGCAGCGAAGATTAAGGTCGACATTCTCCTTCAGTGACTGCTCCAGCTCGGCCTTCTGCTTCGCCAATTCGGTTGCCGATTCAGTCCTTTGTTTTGTCCAGCTCGGCCTCCAATTCCGACACCCTCTTCGTCTTCAGTCGGATCTCCCCCTTTTGCTCATGGGTCTTGGCCGTTAGGTCGGTTAGAGGTCAACAGCACCTCCATCTCTGCATTCAGTTCGGCATTACTCCTCATCAGACCGGCCAGCCTGCCTTGGCAATCCACCAGGTCCTTCCTGAGCCTCTCCCTCTCGGACTCCAGTTGTGAAACTCTAGAAACATTTTTATCACTCCTCTCCACGACCAGTTGGAGCCTCTGTACATTCTGCTAAAAAAGAAAAGAAAAAAAGAGAGCCATCAGATGCAAGTAGCCGAAGCAGAATTTTTATCAAAGTCGACTGAAGATCTGCTTACTATTAGAGCAGCCTGAATTACCGAAGCTAGTAGACACTCGTTGTCGTACTTTGCGTGCTACTCCATATTGTGTGGGAGGGCGCATGCCTTGGCAAGCACCCTGATGACTGAAGGGTTCCCGGCTACCCGGTCCATCACGTTCAGGGGCCTCGGCCTCCATGGTGCCGGCACAACGGGACGAGACCCTGAGGCCGATCCGAAGCCTTGCCCCGAAGGACCGTTGATTTCGCGTCCCGTCTCGGGAGGAGCCATTCCTCCAGGGACGCGCTCGAACCCTTTGTCCTTCTAGGCCTTCTGAGCCACAGGGTCTTTGTCCCCCGCCTTGGACCTCTTACTTGACGGAGACCCATCTCTCAGACTGTCGGGAGAGCGTCGTCGAGTTCCCACACCTGGGGCGATGATAAGGGTGGAGGATATCGCGGTTCCGCCCGGGCCCGAGGCTGCGCGGGTACTGGCAGGAGAAGGCGCCGCCGAAGAAGAATAAGACCGGTTTTTGAATCTGGCAATCAGGTCCTTGGTTTTCAGAAGAGGTAGATCCCCTTCCATCCTCTCTCCCTGATCAGAGGAATAAGCCTCTACAGCCACCGTCAGGTTTACCGACCCCAAACTGGTAGAAGTTGACGCCTCTGCACCAGATGCAATTCGGCTAACAACTGGATCAATCAGTGGAAGACCCCCAGGCACGGCCAAGGTGACGGAAGGAATGCCAGTCTGCGGCTCGCCCCCTGCGCTGTCTCTACCCTTTTGTAATGATCGCAGTGAAAGTCCGGGATCTTAACCCTAGAGGGGGGGGGGGTGAATAGGGTGATCTACACTTTCTAACTAATTATGACCAATTTTAATTTCTTTAAAATAAACCAGTCACATGTGATGATTATGACAATAGATGCGGAAAAGAAACAAATCAATCACCACAACCCAATCACCATAACACAAGGATTTATAGTGGTTCGGCCTCAATGCCTACATCCACTACCGGCTTGTGTATCCAACACCCCACCGGATTTCCACTATTGTGCTTTTCCAATAGGCTAAGCAATAACCTCTACAAGATGCTTTCCAAGGCTTAGCAATAACCTCTACAATGTATGCTTTCCAAGGATAAGCAATAACCTTTACAATGATGTTTTTCTAGGCTAAACAACAACCCTTACACTATGCTTTTATATGGCTAAGCAATAACCTTACAATCAATTGATTTCTCTCAAAGAAAGTGTTTTCACAAAACACTCTAAGAGATTACAATTAAGCTCAAATGAAATTGCCTCTAACTAGGCGGATATGAAATTGAAAAACTAACTCACACAAACACACTAAGAATTACAAAGATGAATGCTTATGAAGTGTGTGTGTGAAAACTTCAATCAAGATTAAAATTAAGCTCAATCTATTTTATGCTTAAAGCAATTCAAAAGTTTAATGCTCATAAAAAGATTTGATTGAAGAGTTATGCAAATCACATGTACACAAATACTAACTTGTACATGATTTATGAAAATCAAGATGACACAAGTTGTATGAAATTATGTAGTCTAAAACATGTGATGCATGTGCAATGTTGTTTTCAAAACCAGATTAATTCGACAAAGGTTTAAACGAATGAAAACAACAAGGAAAGATTCAAAACAAGTTAATGAATCATGACATAACAGAAATCAAGGATGTTGGCAATGCATGATTAACTAAGTTTATAAAACAACCTTGTTTTGAAATCAAGGTGAAGAATCCTATGACTTAAATCAAAGATTAAGGAAGTAGAGGATTCAACACATCATAGTTTATATGCTTAAAAACATTTACCAATAGTTTAGACAAAGCATAAAACATATGAGTAAGGAAATTAAAGCTTACTAGAGTTTAAATTCTTGAGATCAAGCTTAAGCCCTTTCCTTTTGACCACACAAGCTTTCTTAGTTCATTCCTTTTGCTTAGGCCTTAAAAACACCAACAATGGCCTCTATTCTCATCATCTTTTCTCTTGGAATGAACTTGCCTTTTATAGAAAAAGTGGTTCAACGGATGGCTGTCGGTCAACCGATAACTAGCCGTCGGTTGACCGATGGCTCAACGGTCATATGCAACGGTCATATTTTTTAAAGTTCTCCTGACCCTTTTGCATTCGTCGGTTGACCGTCCTTCATCGGTTGACCGATGAGGAACCGACAGCCGAGCCGATAGCACACTTATCATCAAAAAAGATGCTGTCTGTTTTTGGAACCGATGGGTCTCGGTCTGAGATTTTATGCACTATCGGTGGACCGATGTGAACCGATAGGCTGACCGATGAGAACCGATGGATTTATCGGTTCACCTTGATCTCCTTGTGGGTCGACCGATGGGGACCGATGGCTTGACCGACAGACTGGTCAGGTCAATTTTCTGAATATCTGAAGTTTTGAGAAATGAACTTTTTGACATGATTAAAAACTCAGATTTGAAAGGTGTCCTTTTGCATTTTTTCATTAAGAAAAACATGATTAAATTCAAGGTTCAAATCAACCAAAAAGAAGTTTTAAATCAAAACATGAGTAGGTTGAGTTAAAAGATGATTTTCAAGAAGAAATACGCGGAATGGAAATGAACCTAATGATATGACTGTTATGCAAATGCAAGACATCAAATTGCAAATACTTAGGGTCTAACAATCTCCCCCTTTGCAATTTGATGGCAACTAACAGTCAACCACTCATTAAAACTATCAATTCATCACATTTGTCCACTCCTACTTCTTCTTACTTCAGCTCCCCCAATGTTCTTGCTCTCCCCCATTGTTCATTATCTGCTCCTTCTTTTCTCCCCCAATGTCCTTGCTCTCCCCCATTGTTCTTGCAATGGTGTCCTTGCTTCAACTCCTCTTTATCTTCTTTAGTCTTCATTTTCCACTTAGTCTTTATGTTTCTTCTTCTTCTCCCCCATTGACATTAAATTGCAAAGTACCAAATGAGGAGGGGTACCTACACACATGAAACAAGGAAAATACCTTTTAGTAGCACCTGTTAATAAAAGAAATCGAAAATGAAATATATAACAGGGCATCATGCATAGGTAGACAGGCTATAAGGGTACAGAGCCAATATAAGGGTGAATTTGATCAACTCTAATGCTTCCTTAGAAGGTTTACTCCCCCTCAATCCATACTCTTCTTTTGTCAAACTTTTGACAAGGATTTAACTAATAGGTGCAAGAAGAAGATGGTTTAACCAATTGAGGGTTAACTTCAAGAGAAGAATTAGATACCAATTGATAATGATAATTTACTATTGAAGTACAAATTGATCAAATTACCAATATAAAGATGCCAAATTACGGATAAGCTATAGGGTAAGTAAAGAGCAAGGTCAAAAGGTTATACTAAACATAGCATTAATCATTATAACTATGAAAATCATTATGCTATGAAAGTTTTGAATTCATTTCATACAATCATTGGATATAACTATCATGCACAAGATGAATGAAATGAAGTTCAATCATGAAGCCTAACCTCACCATTAACCAACCAAGATTATGAAAACATAAACATAGTGGTCATGTGATTTACCTATAAGAGCAATGAGAGGAGGCAACATGTAGATTATGATGCTAATAAAATGTGACAATTACAAAATCAAGCATCACAAAAGGATATTCATCACTTTAAATGATATAACTAATGAGCATAGTGATGAGCATCATAAATTGCATTAAAATGATATAACTTTGTGAAGCATGCAATTTTCAAAGTGTCAAGATCATATGAATTCAACATCTAAGACATCCATTAAACAATAGATATAACTAAGAAATACAAGGAATGGATTTCAAAGAGGTTCATATGATCAAGCACACTACTATGAAGTTGAAACATGTATAAAGAATGATATCAATAAGAAAAATACACATGAATCAACATCATAACCATCCATATCATAAATAATGATTAGAAAGTACAAAGGATGGATTTTAGAGTTCTAGTATGGTTTTTACAAATGTAAATAAGATCACAACCATACAAGAAACTATATGATATTTGCACATCAAGAATGAAACTAAATGAGCAAAGTTGCAAAGAGCATATAACAAGTATTTCCTTCTAAAACATATATTTATTAGCACAAGGAAATATAGTCAAAAGAAAATGTTTGAATGAATATAACTAACAAAGCTTGAAAACATTTTCAATTCATACAATCTTCAAATCATAAGCAAAATCCAACAATGGACAAAATGAGTATGAAATTGAAGATAACACATTATCAATAATCAATTTGTATTCCAAAGAATATAACTACTAGAGTTCATACAAATTGAATACATATTTTCCATACCAAAAGATATAACTTAGAAAGTTCATGGAAAATCCAAATTCATTTAAATAATTTGTTTTTCAAAACAAATTTTACAAAGACATCCAAACAAATGATTTTACAATATCAATTGATTATGAAAGATCTAGCTAATAAAGCTTTGAAACCATAATCAATTGAACATGTATAGAATTGCAAGAGATATAACTAAATGAACAAGAAGCAAATCTAACATGTTGAAAATATAATCAAATGATTTTGAAAACCATGATATGTAACTAGTTAAGTACATGAAGACAAAATCAATTGATTATAAGGGAACAATGCATTTTAAGAAATGTAACTTATGAAAGAACAAAAATGCATATGCAATCATGACCAACAAAAGGATTTACCTATAAAGGATAGGTTGGTCAAAGAGGTCTAAGGCCTTAAGGTTTGTCTAAGTATATAACTTTGGGAATCCACCTAAGGTCTTGAGAGGGTTGGTCTTTGAGGTCCATCTTAAAAGTCTCACCAACTATCGGAGATTTGACTTGATATATTTTCAATTTAGACTTATCACCATGATGTTTAGATTTAACTAAATTGGCTTAGGTTGGTGATTAGTCTTTTGAGGTTGGTGACTTTTCTGCTTAGGGGATTGAGCCATTTTTCTTTTCTTCTTATTTTCTCCCTTTATTTGACTTTCGAATTTTAGATTTAACTTTGCAAATTTCTTCAAAAGTTCTTTCATGTTTTGATTTAAGGGAGATAGATTGAGAAGCTTTTTATTTATAGATTCTTTTAAAGTTGGTTTAACTTGTTTAAACTTTTTAGAATCTATTTTAGGAGACTCCTTTTTAATAGGTTTAACTTGTTTAGTCTTCTTGGAGTCTTCCTTGATTTTTAGTGTCTTATCCATCAAAGAGTTTGATTTTACTTTCTTTGGTTCAAAGATGGGTTTAGACACATAGCTTCTTCTTTGTTTGCACTCAAACCTAAAATGTCCTTCAATGCCACAATAATTACATTTAGTTTTGGGCAAGGAAGTGTGAGTGCTAGAGAATGAGGACTCACCTTTCACAAATGTGTTGGTGATTAAAGGATCATGAGAAATATTCCTATTAAATCCAAGACCCGTCCTATCTCTTTTAGATTTACCCAATTTAAATAATTTTTTCAAATTTTTCTTCACTATGGGTAAATTTGCACTCATATTTTAGTTTATAACTTTCAAGTTGAGTGACTTGGTTTTTAAGGGTTGAATTTTCATTTTTAACTTTTGTTAATTCATTTTCAATTCCCTTAAAGTTGTTTAGCTCTTCATGGGCAAGTTTTAATTCAAATTTAACTTCATTAATCACATTAGAACCAAGTTCTAGAGTTTTTATCTTAATTTGTGCATTAGATAAATTTTCCATATAAATGGTTAACTTGGATTCTAAATTGTTAATGTTTTCATCTTGCCTTTTTAATTGATCTCTTAGTTTTGAATTTTCCTTATTAAGATTATCATAATCTATCTTTGATTCTCTTATGTCATCTTTAATACTAGATAGATTATGTAAAGAGATCATGAACTTAGATTCTACACAATTTATTAATTCATCTTTTTCTCTAAGTTCATTTTTAGAAGAGACTAATTCTTGGTTTAGCCTTTTAGATTCTTCTTTTAATTTTCTATTCTTCTTAGAAAGCTCTAAGGACCATGTGTACAATTCCTCATAAGCTTCATTTTCATCATATTCTTCTTCTTTAAATAAAATATAGATTCATTAATTTTAATGCTAGAATCTCCAATAGATGGAAGAAGAAGGGGTCTAGAGGAATCTACACTAGAATCTACAAGGTCAAGCATAGTGGAATCCATTCTAATGATTTTTCATAGAAAGGCAACACTAGGGTTTTGATCTAGATTAAGGATCTACTCCGGGTGTTTAAGCCCTAAATGGAGTAACCTTGCTCTGATACCAATTGAAAGTCCGGGATCTTAACCCTAGAGGGGGGGGGGGGGGGGGGGGGGGGGGGGGGGGGTGAATAGGGTGATCTACACTTTCTAACTAATTATGACCAATTTTAATTTCTTTAAAATAAACCAGTCACATGTGATGATTATGACAATAGATGCGGAAAAGAAACAAATCAATCACCACAACCCAATCACCATAACACAAGGATTTATAGTGGTTCGGCCTCAATGCCTACATCCACTACCGGCTTGTGTATCCAACACCCCACCGGATTTCCACTATTGTGCTTTTCCAATAGGCTAAGCAATAACCTCTACAAGATGCTTTCCAAGGCTTAGCAATAACCTCTACAATGTATGCTTTCCAAGGATAAGCAATAACCTTTACAATGATGTTTTTCTAGGCTAAACAACAACCCTTACACTATGCTTTTATATGGCTAAGCAATAACCTTACAATCAATTGATTTCTCTCAAAGAAAGTGTTTTCACAAAACACTCTAAGAGATTACAATTAAGCTCAAATGAAATTGCCTCTAACTAGGCGGATATGAAATTAAAAAACTAACTCACACAAACACACTAAGAATCACAAAGATGAATGCTTATGAAGTGTGTGTGTGAAAACTTCAATCAAGATTAAAATTAAGCTCAATCTATTTTATGCTTAAAGCAATTCAAAAGCTTAATGCTCATAAAAAGATTTGATTGAAGAGTTATGCAAATCACATGTACACAAATACTAACTTGTACATGATTTATGAAAATTAAGATGACACAAGTTGTATGAAATTATGTAGTCTAAAACATGTGATGCATGTGCAATGTTGTTTTCAAAACCAAATTAATTCGACAAAGGTTTAAACGAATGAAAACAACAAGGAAAGATTCAAAACAAGTTAATGAATCATGACATAACAGAAATCAAGGATGTTGGCAATGCATGATTAACTAAGTTTATAAAACAACCTTGTTTTGAAATCAAGGTGAAGAATCCTATGACTTAAATCAAAGATTAAGGAAGTAGAGGATTCAACACATCATAGTTTATATGCTTAAAAACATTTACCAATAGTTTAGACAAAGCATAAAACATATGAGTAAGGAAATTAAAGCTTACTAGAGTTTAAATTCTTGAGATCAAGCTTAAGCCCTTTCTCTTTGACCACACAAGCTTTCTTAGTTCATTCCTTTTGCTTAGGCCTTAAAAACACCAACAATGGCCTCTATTCTCATCATCTTTTCTCTTGGAATGAACTTGCCTTTTATAGAAAAAGTGGTTCAACGGATGGCTGTCGGTCAACCGATAACTAGCCGTCGGTTGACCGATGGCTCAACGGTCATATGCAACGGTCATATTTTTTAAAGTTCTCCTGACCCTTTTGCATTCGTCGGTTGACCGTCCTTCATCGGTTGACCGATGAGGAACCGACAGCCGAGCCGATAGCACACTTATCATCAAAAAAGGTGCTGTCTGTTTTTGGAACCGATGGGTCTCGGTCTGAGATTTTATGCACTATCGGTGGACCGATGTGAACCGATAGGCTGACCGATGAGAACCGATGGATTTATCGGTTCACCTTGATCTCCTTGTGGGTCGACCGATGGGGACCGATGGCTTGACCGACAGACTGGTCAGGTCAATTTTCTGAATATCTGAAGTTTTGAGAAATGAACTTTTTGACATGATTAAAAACTCAGATTTGAAAGGTGTCCTTTTGCATTTTTTCATTAAGAAAAACATGATTAAATTCAAGGTTCAAATCAACCAAAAAGAAGTTTTAAATCAAAACATGAGTAGGTTGAGTTAAAAGATGATTTTCAAGAAGAAATACGCGGAATGGAAATGAACCTAATGATATGACTGTTATGCAAATGCAAGACATCAAATTGCAAATACTTAGGGTCTAACACGCAGTACCTCGGCGTGTAGCCCAACAGCTTCCAGGCCGCCCTGTTCTCGTACCCGGTGTACTTTTTGACCTTTTTATGGTCTCTATGTTCTTCTTCCAGCCGTCGCGCGCCGCTCGACGCTGCCTCTCTCGCAGTTCTGCACAATAAGACAAGACATCAGTTCGGCAATTCAAAGGGTTAATAAAATGAGCAAAATGGAGGGACGGTGTTTACTTGGGACGACCCCGAGGTGGCGCGGGACCATGTGCGTTCTGTCCTCACCAGCGCCGAACTCCCAGAGAGACTAAGCACTAAGGCAGTCCCTAAGTAAGGGTTGTAAGGGAAACCTAACCCCACCCTCGATCATAGAAATCAAGGGAAACGACATCCAGCTGTCGGACCAGCAGCGCAGTACATAGTCGGAAGGAGTCGCCAGCCTGAGGCGGACCCCCTCCGGGATATTATACGTCCCCCTGAACCTAGCTATACCCTCAGGGGTCTCTAACTGAAACTTGTCCCCAGCCATTTCTACGACTCAAGGTTGAAGAAAAGTAGACGAGAAGAAACCCTAAAGGGGAAAAACCTTAAAAGAACCTAGACTCAGGAAAACTTACAGATGGGCGAATCAGAGCTGAAGATCGATCTGGGTACACAATCGTCCTCGCTTGAAGATCTCCGGAGAAGTCTTACTGGAAGAAAGTTGAGAAGTGGAAATGAAGAAAAAGATAAAGAAAGTAAGGAAGAAGAAGAAACCCCTATTTATAAAAGGAAGAAGGCCTCCCTTGGGCGCCATCATGAAATTCGAAAGGGCCGCGTCGCGAATCGCGCCTGTCCCATCAGTTTGACGGCGCAGTCAGTCATGTAATGACACGTATCACTTCTGGCTCGTTCCCCATAAAGAGCAAGGCATGGTATTGATTACCTCAAAGAGTCGGAACGGCACTAGATAAGTGATCAAATATCTCCCATCAAGCTCTGTAGCTTCCAACCTCAAAAGGCTAGAGACCCTAAGAAGTCAAAAGGTAGGGGGCAATTGTGTGGGGAGATTTTTAAGGTATCAGGATTACGTTAACTTCGGCAATAAACTGTTGTTTAAGCGCACCCACGTGCCGACCAAACACACCTCGGCAATAGGGTCAGAGCCTTGGCCGAAACCAGCCTGACTTCGGCTACCCAGGCTGACCTCGGCTGTCCGCCCAGTCTCGGCTGAGGGAGTCAAGTCGCCAATCAAGATAAATACCATGGTCGCCCCCTACTTCCGCCACGTCATCGAACACGTGGCTGAGTACGGGCACGTGCCAATGGGACAGATGGGCCATCCCAGCCGTCCACAATCTTCGCCAGATCGCTGACAAGGCGGCATCCAGCGGCTGTGGCCAAATCAGGGCAGAGCCCGAGGATGGATCCGATGGGACCTCAACCGCCAAAGACTTGAGACACGATCAGGCCCAACATGACATGCATTTAATGTGATGTGGGCTGATCGGACTGGCAATAAATGCATTATGGGCTATGATGGATCCTCATTTATTACTTTGTGGGCTAATGAGATCATTCCTATCAAATCTAGGGGCCCACTCCAAGATATCAGCAAAAATCCTCTATAAATACGAGGACATTCCAAGACAAAGGTATGCATTCACATCCCCTCTTGAGCCGTTATTCTGTCTCTCTTTTCTCTCTGTTTAGTTCATACACTGTCTTAGGCATCGGAGAGCCTTGCGCCACCCAGGCCAGGGTCCTTTGACCATTTGTTCCTCCCCTTTCAGGCTTTAAGGCAACTAATCTTCATCATATGTTTGGATAATCCTACTAGGCACCACATAATCTTGTGAGTTATAATTTTTGCACTTACATCTATGAAATAGATCTGCATGAAATAGATCGATTTTAAATGATCCCATTTGAAATAGATGTATTAAAAATAGTCTGTTTGGTAACACAAAAAAATCTGATTGAAATTGATCGGTTTGGTAAAGATTTCTTACCGAGGAGGAATATAGCTTGTGATTCAGGATGTGAGTTTTGTAGTTGCACCTGGGAATCAACTGAACATCTAATAAATTACGGTGTTCATTTTCACAGTATGTGCGAGGAGGAAATTTGAAGAGGTTTTTCCTTCTAGTGGTACCTTGTGACTCTTTAAAGGATACAATTCTTTCCATTTTGGATCGCATCGATCCAAATCATAAGGGACTGCAAGTCCTTGGTCGTCTAATTTTTACAGCTTATTGTTGGCATATATGGAGGGAAAGAAATACTAGAATATTTCAGCATAAGAAATCTAAACATTCAAATGTGTTACAAGCAATTCTTAACGAGGTATGTAGTTGGGTTGTTTATCTTGGGCTATCACTACCTGATAGGTATACTAGTCAATGGGACTTACCCCCTACAAACTTGATTCCTGATATGAGAAGACAATCTACTACCCCCCTTGGGTGCAGTCTTTTTATATTTCGTTTGCCTCCTGTCTTAGTAGGAATATTTTGGAGGGATAAGAACATCCTTGAAGTTGTTCTATTACAATCAGATTTGGACTACTACTTGAGTGTTTATAATCTGATTCAGCTGATCCCCTATGAAGTTGGTGAAGTTACTATTGAAGGGGAGAGCGACCTCACAAAGGTGCCTATAGATCCTTCAAATTCTAATTGGCAGGACCGATTAAAAGCAAGAAAGGTGAATGTTTGTCTTCGAAGATTTCATAATATGCACTATTCTCCTATATCCAGGAGATCTATTAAATTGAGCAAGAAAATGAAGTATAATTTTCTTGTTCCAAATCGAATTTCTGGGATGAATTTACAGTCTATACTTGCCACTTAGTTTGCCTATACTCGAGCTGTGGGTTTTATTTGTATTATAATGGGGTATGCCCCATTGGATCCTTTCAATTAGGAAGGAATCCTTTTGCAATTTTGTTCTTTAGAGAAATCGAAAGGCCAACTTGTCTTTCGAAAAAATTTTTTTTTATTGAAATAGATTTTGTAAAGCAATGATTGAAAGTTTTTCATAAAAATCTGGAGATCCACAAGGAATCAAGCTTTAAGATTTGACGCCATAGCCGTGTTTAGTCTTACAAAGAGAATTACTCGTTTGGATCTTTCATTTGGGCCACATGAGTTTTAAAAAATAGATAAGAATGGCTGGATTTATTTACAATTATCTCAAAATCCATGATGATCCAACGGCTAGAACTTGGACCCATAGCCACGCCTGGTCTTCTTAATATATCCAATGGTTTGGATCATGATTTATGGTCCAAAAACATAGGAAGAAAAACACAAAAAACGGACTGCCTGCGGACCCTTTCAAAACTCGGCCACCAATTATTTTTTAAACCAACGGTACACGATGTTTCTTAAATTCCTTGAGATCCCTTAGGAATCAAGTATTTAAATTTGGCGGCATAGTTGTGATTGACCTTGCAAAAGGAACTAATGATTCAAATCTTACGTTTGGGGCCCACAAAAGTTAAGAGAATAGATCAAAGGCTTAGGTTCTTCTTGGAAATATCTCAAAACATATGAAGATCCAACGACTGAAATTTGGACACGTGGCCATTTTGGACATTCTGAATAAACCTAATGGTCCGGATCATGATTTAGGGTCCCAAAAATAATAACAAAAATAAAAAAGGACTGCCCTGTGAGGACGTCCATTTCCACTGGAGCGACTTCCATCCTTCCGCTTCAAACCCATTCGTCTTATTGAAATCTGCCCCTTTTGTTGACGTTATGAAGCAGACATAAAATGTCTTAATACCATTTGAAATGGATACAATGAAAGCTACTGATAAACGTTTTAGAACCAGATTGAATCAGTTTTAAGCCAATAAAAGGGGGAAAGTAGAGATTCCAAACCGAACCTAGGTGTATGAAATCATCTTTCGTTAAGAAAACTATCCAAAACAAGTGGGACTACTAATTAGCGTGACCCACATAAATTTATGGGAGATTTTTTGTACGGTAACCTTAGTCCTTTATTTCCCCCCCTTGTTACCAAAGCTGGTCATTTTACCTAGACGTTCTCCGTATAGTCTGTACTGCTGCGCAAGCCAGAGGGCTTTTTTTAGTTGCAATCACTACAACAATTTGCACTTTTACCGGCGGCATTTTTTGCCGGTGCAACCATTAAACGCTGGGAAAAAGTATAACCTTTACCGGCGAAAAAACTTCTTTCGCTAGGAAAAGCTACGGTTTTCCCGGCGACAAATTTTCGCCGGCAAAAGTTTGATTTTTCCCGGCGATTTACCTTTTTCGCCCGCAAAATCAATGTTTTCCCGGCGTTTTATATGTTTCGCCGGCCAAGGTAATTTTTTTACCAGCGATCTAAATAGTTCGCCGGCAACTGTCAACCCGCCAACTCTGCCAAATATTCGCGCCTCTAATTTTCTTTTGTTTGCGTAATTTTTTGCCGGGAAATGTTTTTTCTCAATATAGCCTAAGCCCTTCTGCGCCCATTTATTTTCCCTTTTGTAATTCTCAATCGAGAAACCCCTTCTGCTCCCATCTCGCCTCCATCTCTCATCTCTCTGTCCCACGCAAGCCATCTCCTAGGCGACCTCATCCCCCTCTGCCTCTCATCATCTCCATCTCACGATCCCTCTCATCACCACGCCCAGCAGCCCATCTCTATCTCCATCTTCTTCCTCCCTGCAGAGTCCTTTCCATTTGAACAAAAGTCCCCGATTCTAGCAAATTTTACAGAGATCAACAGTGGAGAGGGGAAAACGAAAGCCCCAATGCAAGAACATCATCTCGATTGACCTTCTCCTCTCCGCCGCCGGCCGGTCGACCATAGCACTTGGTAAGTTCTCTCCATCTCAATGAGTTCTCTCTCCTCCCTTTCGCCTGAACCCTGGTTTCTAATAGTAGAGCTCTCTCTCTCCAAGACCAACCCCAACATGAAACTCAGCCTCATTTTCTCTCACCCTGTATCAAACCCAGCCCGCCCTTCTCTCTCTCCCTTCCTCCCCCAAACCTAGTTCCATTTCCGCCCAAACCGAACCTAATTTCTGAAAGTCCTTGGGATCCTAACCCTAGAGGGGGGGTGAATAGGGTGAGCTACTAATAGTGACTAACTATGACTAATTTTAATTTCTTTAAAACAAAACTAGTCACATGTGATGATTAACATACATAATGCGGAAGCTAAACAAAACAATCACCACAAAAGCAATCACCACTACACAAAGATTTATAGTGGTTCGGCCTCAATGCCTACATCCACTACCGGCTTGTGTATCCAACACCCCACCGGATTTCCACTATTATGCTTTTCAAAAGGCTAAGCAATAACCTCTACAACTATGCTTTTCTAGGCTAAGCAATAACCTTACAATGTGCTTTTATAGGCTAAGCAATAACCTTTACACAATGCTTTTCTTAGGCTAAGCAATAACCTTAATACATAAAAGATTTCTCTCAAAGAAAGTGTCTTCACAAAACACTCTTATGAGATTACAATTTAAGCTCAATAAAAATTGCCTCTAAGTAGGCGGAATAAGAAAATGAAAATCTAACTCACACAACACTCTATGAAATGCAAAGATGTATGCTCATGATGTGTGTGTGTGAATACTTCAATCAAGTTAAAAATGCAAGCTCAATCAATTTATGCTAATAGCATTTAAAAGTTTAATCCACATAAAAAGATATGATTGAAGTGTAATGCAAATCACTTGTAGAAAATGCAAACTTGCTAATGATTATGAAAATCAAAATGTCACAAGTTGTATGAAACTAATTAAGATTAAAACAAGTGATGCATGTTCAAAGTTGTTTTCAAAAATAAATTTGTTTAACTAAACTTCAAATAGATTGAAAACAACAAAGAGGATTCAAACAAGTTAAAGAAACATGTTATAAAGGAAATCAAAGATTTTGACTAAACATGTTTAAGAAGTTTTCTAAAACAACCTTGATTTGAATCTAAGTGAAGAATCCAATAAAATCAAAGATTATAAGAAGAATGGATTCAACACATCATAGTTATCATGCTATTAAACATTTCCCAAAGATTTAAACAAAGCATATAACATATGATTAGTTTAAGCAAAGCTTACTTGGAGATTTAACTTCATTAATCCAAGCTTGAGCTTTACTAATGACCCTCTTGGTCTCTCTTAGTTCATCCCCTTTTTCTTCTCTTTAAACACCTCAAAGAGTGCTTAGAAGCTCCAAAATGTTCAACACTTTTCTCATGGGAATGAACTCTTTTATACACAGAAAACAGAGTTTCTGTGTGTCCCCGGTCGACCCCATGACAGGCCCGGTCGACCGACCCTTAACGGTCAGAAAAATGACCGTTGGAGAGCCAAACGGCTCTATGCCCAGTCGACCCGCAGTGTACGCGGTCGACCGGGATGTGTACCCGGTCGACCGGGTACACTGGGCCCTGGGTCACTTTTCCCATTTTGCAAACTTTTGCAATTTTCAAAGATTTTTGATGTGGGACTTGTTGGGGCCATTAAATCAAGCTTGAAACATGATTTAAATCAATCTAAGTATTTTTTTTTAAAATCATGAATCATAAAAAGCCACAAATCATTTGAAACTTTAAAACTTAGGCTAAGCTTGAATTTTGAAATTCCTTTTACGAAATCAATAGCATCCACAATTAAAACCAATTCATGCATAAAACATGAGTTTTACCATATTTAAAAAACAATGCATGGATAAAATAAGATTTCAATGTTTTCTAAAATAATGCAAGTGTGAGAAATCAAATGATGATTAAAATGATATGCATCCATCAAATTGCAATACACAAAATTCCTAACAATCTCCCCCTTTGCAATTTGATGGCAAACCTTAACTTAACACTAAACCTCACACTAAGTCTTCAGCTCCTTGGCTTGACACTGCTTGAAATCTTCGGATGCTCCTGCACTTAGCTTGGGCTTTAGCTCTTTTGATCTTCATTCTTCTTGTCCTTAGCTCCAAGCTTTCTTTCTTTTATCTTCTCTCCCCCTTAGACCAAGCACTCTCTCTCCTTGGTCTTTCTCTCCCTTTGCCATTGAATGCTCTCTCCCCCTTTGATCTTTCTCCCTTTTTGGGTAGCTAGAGCATTTTCTCCCCCTTAATCCTTTCTCCCCCTTTGCCATTAAATTGCAAAGGTAGCAATTGAAGAAAGGTACCTACACACATGAAACAAGGAAAATACCTTTAGTAGCACCTGTTAACAAATGAAATCGAAAATGAAATACTTAACAGGCTATTATGCATGTGAGTAAGTTATAAGGGAATAGCAATGGTGAATTTGATCATCTCTAATGCTTCCTTAGAAGGTTTACTCCCCCTCAATCCATAATCTTCTTTTGTCATACTTTTGACAAGAATATAACTATTAGATGCAAGAAGAAGATGGTTTAACCAATTGAGGGATAACTTCAAGGGAAGGATTAGATACCAATTGATAATGATTAACTATAAGGCTCAATGATCAAATTACCAAATTGAAGAGAAACCAATTGACCTATAAGCTTAAGGAAAGTTGAAGAGCAAGGTCAAAGGTTAATCTATCATGGATACCAATTGAAATAAGAACCATATCAATTGAGATTTAAGAGTATGACTTATTAGCTCAATCACTCTAAAATGGACTTAAGGAATGTAACTAGAAGGATTAATCCAAGTTAGAGCTATCCATGATGATAAGGGGTTTACTAAACATAGCATCAAATAATATAACTATGAAAATCATATGCTATGTAAATTTTGAAATCATTTCACTCAATCATAAAATATCACTATCAAGTGTAAGATGAGTGAAATGAAATTCAAACCATGATGCCTACCTCAACCATTAACCAACCAAGATTATTAACACATAAACATGGTGGTCACGAGATTTAACCAAATAAGCAAGAGAGGTGGCAAACATGACCATTTATGAAGCTAATGGAATGTGACATGGAACAAAGACATATTACTATCAAGTTTAATCCAATGTGCACAAGGTTTATCACATTCTCAAGATATCAATTGGATATGATACTAAATGAAAAAGATACCAATTGATTACCAATTGAATATGAAACATGATTAAGAGCAAGCATGTGACAAACACAAAATTCCATCAAGCAACATGAATGAATATTCATCACTTTAATGATATAGTAACTATTGAGCATAGTGATGAACATGAGAAATTGCATTTTGAAAATATATGACTTATAAGAATATGCAATTTCCAAAAGTGTCAAATCATATGAATTCAACAACTAAGAAATCCATCAAACAATCTATGAAATACAAGGAATGGATTTCAAAGAGGTTCATATGATTAAACACTACTATGAAGTTGAAACATGTATAAGAATGACATCAATAAGAAAAATATACATGAATCAACATCATAACCATCCATTAAAAAAAAAATTGACCAGTAAGTATAAGGGATGGATTTTAGAGTTCTAGTATGGTTTCTACAAATGTAACTAATAATGCAGCCATACAAGAAACTATATGATATTTGCACATCAAGAATGAAACTAAATGAGCAAAGTTGCAAATAGCATATAACAAGTATTTCCTTCTAAAACATATATTTATTAGCACAAGGAAATATACTCAAAAGAAAATGTTTCAATGAATATAACTAACAAAGTTTGAAAAACATTTTCAATTCATACAATCTTCAAATCATTTCAATACACAAAAGCCAACAATGAGCATAAAGAGGATGATTTTGAAGATAACACTTTTTCAACTTGCATTTTAAAAGATATAACTTATTTAAAACACATACAAGTTGGTTTTTCAAAACAGTAATTTTCCATGTGAAAATATAACTTAGAAATCTATGGAAAAACTAAATTGTTTTAAATCATTTGTTTTTCAAGATAATCTTACTATGACATACAAACAAATGAATTTGCAACATCAATTGATTATGAGAGATCTAGCTATGAAAGCTTTTGGAATCATAATCAATTGATCATGTAGAAATGCATTACAAAAGATATAACTATATGAGAGCAAAAAGCAAATCTAACATGTGAGAAATACAATCAAATGATTTTGAAAACCATGATATGTGACTTAGGAAAGTACATGAAGACAAAATCAAATGATCATAAAGAAACAAATGCATTTTTAAAAAATGTAACTAAGAAAGAACATAAAATGCAAATGCAATCATGACCAACAAAAAGATTTAACTATTAGGGTTAGGTTGGTCAATGAGGTCCAAGGCCCTAAGGTTTGTCTATTTGTCTAACTTTGGGAATCCACCTAAGGTCTTGGGATGGATGAACTTTGAGGTCTAACTTAAACTTCTCACCAACTCTAGGAGATTTGACTTGATAAATTTTTAACTTAGACTTATCACCTTGAAATTTAGATTTGACTAAATTTAGCTTAGATTGGTGATTAGTCTTTTGGGGTTGGTGAGTTTTCTTCTTAGGGGATGAATTCATTTTTCTTTTCTTCTTAACTCCTCCCTTAATTTGACTTTTGAATTTTAGATTTAACTTAGCAACTTTATTCAAAAGTTCTTTCATTTGTTGTGTTATGGGAGGAAGATTGAGAAGCTTTTTGTTAATAGATTCTTTTAGAGTTGGTTTAACTTGTTTAACTTTTTTAGAATCTATTTTAGGAGACTCCTTTTTAATAGGTTTTACTTGTTTAGTCTTCTTGGAGTCTTCCTTGATTTTTAGTGTCTTATCCATCATAGAATTTGATTTACCTTTCTTTGGTTCAAATATGGATTTAGACACATTGCTTCTTCTTTGTTTGCACTCAAACCTAAAGTGTCCTTCAATGCCACAATAATTACATTTAGTCATGGGCAAGGAGGAATGAGTACTAGAGAATGAGGACTCACCTTTCACAAAAGTGTTGGTGAATTTAGGGTCATGAGAAATATTCCTATCAAATCCAAGACCCGTCCTATCTCCTTTTGATTTACCCAATTTAAACAACTTTTCAAATTTTTCTTCACTATGGGTAAATTTGCACTCATACTTTTGTTTGTAGGTTTCAAGTTGAGTGACTTGTTCTTTAAGGGTTGAATTCTCATTTTTAACTTTAGTTAGTTCTTGTTCAATTCCCTTAAATTTATTTAGCTCTTCATGGGCAAGTTTTAATTCAAGTTTAATTTCATTAATAACATTGGATCCAAGTTCTAGAGTGTTTATCTTAATTTGAGCATTAGATAAATTTTCCTTAGAGATATTCAACTTGGATTCTAGGTTGTTAATGTTTTCATCTTGCCTTTTAATTGATCTCTTAGTTTAGAATTTTCCTTATTAAGAGTGTCATAACCTATCTTTAAATCTTTTAATTCATCTTGAGCATTATATAGGTTATGCAAAGAGATCATGAACTTAGATTCTGCACAATTTATTAATTCTTCTTTTTCTCTAAGTTCATCTTTTGAAGAGACTAATTCTTGGTTTAGTCTTTTAGATTCTTCTTTTAATCTTTTATTCTTCTTAGAAAGCTCTAAGGACCATGTGTACAATTCCTCATAAGCTTCATTTTCATCATATTCTTCTTCTTTTAATTTAGATTTAGATTCATTAATTTTAATGTTAGAATCTCCAAAAGATGGAAGAAGGAGGGGTCTAGAGGAATCTACACAAGAATCTACAAAGTCTAAACTAGTGGAATCCATTCTTATGATTTTCATGGAGGTACAACACTAGGGTTTTAACTCTAGGTTTTTACACCTAATCAAGAGTTCCAAACACTTGATCCTAAAATAGAGCACGAGGCTTTGATACCAATTGAAAGTCCTTGGGATCCTAACCCTAGAGGGGGGGGTGAATAGGGTGAGCTACTAATAGTGACTAACTATGACCAATTTTAATTTCTTTAAAACAAACTAGTCACATGTGATGATTAACATACATAATGCGGAAGCTAAACAAAACAATCACCACAAAAGCAATCACCACTACACAAAGATTTATAGTGGTTCGGCCTCAATGCCTACATCCACTACCGGCTTGTGTATCCAACACCCCACCGGATTTCCACTATTATGCTTTTCAAAAGGCTAAGCAATAACCTCTACAACTATGCTTTTCTAGGCTAAGCAATAACCTTACAATGTGCTTTTATAGGCTAAGCAATAACCTTTACACAATGCTTTTCTTAGGCTAAGCAATAACCTTAATACATAAAAGATTTCTCTCAAAGAAAGTGTCTTCACAAAACACTCTTATGAGATTACAATTTAAGCTCAATAAAAATTGCCTCTAAGTAGGCGGATAAGAAAATGAAAATCTAACTCACACAACACTCTATGAAATGCAAAGATGTATGCTCATGATGTGTGTGTGTGAATACTTCAATCAAGTTAAAAATGCAAGCTCAATCAATTTATGCTAATAGCATTTAAAAGTTTAATCCACATAAAAAGATATGATTGAAGTGTAATGCAAATCACTTGTAGAAAATGCAAACTTGCTAATGATTATGAAAATCAAAATGTCACAAGTTGTATGAAACTAATTAAGATTAAAACAAGTGATGCATGTTCAAAGTTGTTTTCAAAAATAAATTTGTTTAACTAAACTTCAAATAGATTGAAAACAACAAAGAGGATTCAAACAAGTTAAAGAAACATGTTATAAAGGAAATCAAAGATTTTGACTAAACATGTTTAAGAAGTTTTCTAAAACAACCTTGATTTGAATCTAAGTGAAGAATCCAATAAAATCAAAGATTATAAGAAGAATGGATTCAACACATCATAGTTATCATGCTATTAAACATTTCCCAAAGATTTAAACAAAGCATATAACATATGATTAGTTTAAGCAAAGCTTACTTGGAGATTTAACTTCATTAATCCAAGCTTGAGCTTTACTAATGACCCTCTTGGTCTCTCTTAGTTCATCCCCTTTTTCTTCTCTTTAAACACCTCAAAGAGTGCTTAGAAGCTCCAAAATGTTCAACACTTTTCTCATGGGAATGAACTCTTTTTATACACAGAAAACAGAGTTTCTGTGTGTCCCCGGTCGACCCCATGACAGGCCCGGTCGACCGACCCTTAACGGTCAGAAAAATGACCGTTGGAGAGCCAAACGGCTCTATGCCCAGTCGACCCGCAGTGTACGCGGTCGACCGGGATGTGTACCCGGTCGACCGGGTACACTGGGCCCTGGGTCACTTTTCCCATTTTGCAAACTTTTGCAATTTTCAAAGATTTTTGATGTGGGACTTGTTGGGGCCATTAAATCAAGCTTGAAACATGATTTAAATCAATCTAAGTATTTTTTTTAAAATCATGAATCATAAAAAGCCACAAATCATTTGAAACTTTAAAACTTAGGCTAAGCTTGAATTTTGAAATTCCTTTTACGAAATCAATAGCATCCACAATTAAAACCAATTCATGCATAAAACATGAGTTTTACCATATTTAAAAAACAATGCATGGATAAAATAAGATTTCAATGTTTTCTAAAATAATGCAAGTGTGAGAAATCAAATGATGATTAAAATGATATGCATCCATCAAATTGCAATACACAAAATTCCTAACAATTTCCATGTCACTCGTTTCCACCCAACCCCAATCTCTATGTTGCCCAAACCCAGATCCTCTTTCTCGCCCAAACCCAGCCCTAATCACATGCTATCTTTGCCAGACATGCCGTGTTTTTAATTTTTTTTTGTTTTTTTTTTTATAAGAGCCATGTTATCATGTTAATGTTACCAATCTAACAGCTTATTACCAAATCTTGAAATAGAATTATGCTTATTGGGCGACCATCCATTTTTTGGACATTTTAAATTGCTAAAATTCCTAAATACTCATTTGGGATCTGACATCCAATTTTTTTCTTTTTATTTTTGGCTTATCTAACATCCAAATTCTACATATTGAATGTTTGCATCAGATTCTTGTAGTTCTTTGGCAATAACAAAAATGAGAACACTTATTACATTTTTTAATTAATTTTTATCCTTTTAGTGGTAACATGAACCACAATCTAAATGTTGCAATAGTGAGAGCTGGGCTATTAAACCCACAATCATATAGCTTATGGTGCAATCAATTCATGTTTATTTTTCCATTTTGGTAATTTTTATTTTGTGTTGAGCAAATGTGCTATCAAGCACAACAGTCATCTGCATTTAATATTTGTGTTTGTATTTGTGCCTATCATGATCTCCTCTTTGTTATTTTAAGTTTGCAATTGATTGTTGAGGTTAGACTCAAGGAATACGGTTTCCATACATGTTTGAGTATTATATTTTGAAGGGCAATATGTTCATGTAATAACTACTAGCTAGTCTTGCATGGCTTAAGTTCAATGTGTCTTGGATGGCTTAAGTTCAATGATTTTATCTCATGCAGTGGATAGCACCTCTTTGGAGATACCAATAGAAACTTGCACATTCTGTTGAATGAAGTGGGAGGCAAGATGAAGATGAGCGAATCCTTCCCTAATTATTGGAGTGAGGTGGAGGTGGAGGAAAAGGGGTTGCTTCAAAGGTCTTACCTTTTTCAAATGCAGGCCCTACTGAATAATTCCTCTTTGAATCAATTGAATGGTCGCCAATGAATTTGTGGCCAAGTTGCTGAAATTGCAGGGAATAAGGCTGTGTTCTGGGCATGTATTTTCGTGAAACAAGGAAGTAACATTGATACCTACTTTTGATTGTTTCAAAACTTTACTTGGTGTTGGATCCATTTTGATTTGTCTGCATGCCAGTTGTGTAGGTTAACTTTTAAGCTTAACTAAGTACTCTCATGGCTTTAGTCTAATATAACTTGTTTAAGATAGAACAAAAGCCTGTTTTTATCACTTTTGGATTTTGTTGGAGCAAACCTCTGCACTGTCAGAGCTGGAATGTATAACAATACATACCTTTAAGCTTTCAGATGTTGTTTTTGTAGGTGCAGAAAATAATGACCCACAATAACTGGGGAGCCTTAGAGGACTTATCCAACGTGGTGATGACTGGGAACCGTCCGAAAGCCTGAAAGAGAAGAACACACGGTCAGAGGACCCTGGCCTGGGCGGCGCAAGGCTCTCCGATGCCAAAGTCAGTGAGTGAACTGGAACAATGGAAGGAGAGGAAGAAGAGTAACAGCTCTGTGGGTTGAGTTGTGCGTACCTTGCATGTGGTATGAAGCTCTATTTATAGAGGCTTGGGTCATATCTTTGGAGGATATCTTGGTGTGGGTCCCATGATTTGACTGGGAAGTCATGATCAGCCCATAAAGTAATAAATGCGGTCCAATCCAGCCCACTCTGCATTTAATGCCAGTCGGATCAGCCCATATCGCATTAAATGCGTGTCTTGTTGGGCCAGATTGTGTTGGGCGCTTTTGGCAGTAGGAGTACCATCGGATCTGCCCTCGGGCCTTGCCCTGATGTGGCTTCAGCCGCTGGATGCTGCCCTGTCAGTGATCTGGCGAAGATTGTGGACGGCTGGATGTCGCATCTGTCTCACTAGCTCGCGCCCCTATTCCTCCACGTGCCTGATGACGTGGGGGATGAGGGGTGCGAGTGGAGGCTCTTTCGTGCTTCGGCTTTCGTCCCGGCTCCTTCAGCCGAAGTGGAGCTCTCAGCCGAGATGGGCACATGGGGTAGCCGAGCTCGGCGCTAGCGGCCTGGAGCTGTCTGACTTCGGCTGAGGCCTCTGCCCTGCTAGCCGAGGTGTGTTTGGTGCCACGTTGATGTCACGCGGATGGCACGTGAGGGTGCTTAGTCCCATCTGATGGCTGTGATTAGCGTAATCCTGGAGTTCTGGAAATCTCCCCACACAATTGCCCCCTAGCTTTTGACCTCTTAAGCGTCCTAGCCTTTAGTGGTTGAAAGCTAGAAAACTCGTCTGGGGATGCGGCGATCATTGTCTGGTGTCGTTTCAACTTTTCTGAAGCAATAAATGCTCTGCCCTATCTGTCCTGGGAAGCGAATCGACGGCTACACGCGTAGCGTCTTCACTGATTGCGCTGTCTTATTGATGGAACGGGCGCGGATCGCGAAATCCGTCCTTTCAAATTTCGAAAGTAGCGCGCGCCGAGGGTTCCCTTTCCATAAATAGGGTCGTCTTCTTCCCTTCTTGTTTCTGATTTCTTTTCGCCTTCGCCTTCATCTTTGATTTCTGCTCTGCTGCTCGAGATCTCTCTAGCGAGGACGACCATAGGACGAGCCCGGATCTGCTTTTGAGTTGCCCCTTTGTCTCTGTAAGTCGCTTCGCGCCTCTGTCTAGTATTTTCTTGGGGCTTCGCGACCTTTAGGGTTTAACTTCTGCTGTTACCATTTTTAGACATGGGCACCCCTAGGTTTGATTTAGATACTGAAGAGGGCATAGCCAGATTTAGGGCCGCTTACAATATTCCGGAGGGAGTCCTCCTCAAGCTAGCAGACTCTGTCGACTATGCCACGATGCGCTGGTCCGGCGGCTGGATGCCGTTCCCTCTGATCTCCGTGATCGAGGGCGGGGTTAGATTTCCTCTGCACCCCTTGCTTAGGGCCTGCCTTAGTACCTGGTCCCTTACCCTGTGCCAGCTGATGCCCAATGCCTATAAGGTCATCATGGGCACGGCGAAGCTGAATGAGATTTTGGGGACCGACCTGGGTGTCCACAATATCGAGGATACCTACGATATCTGTAAGGCTGGGGAAGGAAAATACTATCTCCGGGTGAAGCCGCAGCGAAGAGGCTTCGTCCTGGCCTTGGAAGATTCAAGTAAAAATGCCGAAGAAGCTTTCTTCTATGTGTCGGGGGACTGGGAGTTCGGCGCTGGCGAGAGCAGGAGGCTGATGGTCCCACGTCGCCCCGGGACTGTCCCAAGTAAACATCGCTTCTTTTCTCTTACCTGCTTTGCTTGATTTTGATGATGCCGAGCTGATACCTTTATTGTCTGTTGTGCAGAGGCAGGTGCGAGGCGACGCCGAGCTGCGAGTGAAGGCTGGAGGAGGAACGTTGACGACGTCAATAGGGTTGAGAGATACAAGGGGCACGAGACCAGGTCGGCTTGGAAGCTGCTTGGGTATTCGCCGAGGTACCGTGGCCACTACAGGAGAACCGGAGTAGACGAGGTGGACGAGGCGCACCCTGATCGTCCTACCGTCTCCGTTGCCATGCCTGCCGGGATCCCTTTCATCGATCCTCCTGCGAGCCGAGTTGCGTCTAGTGCCGAGGCATCCACTTCCAGTTCGGAGCCACCGAACTTGACACAGATAGTGGACGCTTATTCTTCCGATCGGGAAGAAGACATGGAGGGAAGCTCAAGGGAGCCAATTGTTAAGGACCTGGCGGCCAAGTTCAGGCAGAGGTCATCATCTTCTGGGGCACCATCATCTGCCAGTACGCGCGCAGCTTCGGGCTCGGGGGCTGTTGGCGCTTCTTCTGCTCCTGCGCCCGCTCCGAGCGAGGGAGTTCGGCGACGCTCGCCGGATCGCTCGAAGGAGGGGTCCCCCCCAGGAAGAAGTCCAAGGCGGGGGAGAAGGACTCGGGGGCTGAACAGCCTCCAAAGGGCAAAACCCCTGCGCGGGCCCCCGGAGTCAAGGCTCCAACTGAAAAGAGTGCACCAGCTGAGAAGAGTGCACCAGTTGAGAAGAGTGTGCCGGCCAGCAAGTCGACCGGCGGGACGACCCGCGAGCTCACCATCTCGGCGGGGCAAGGGTCTGGATCGGCCTCCGGACCCCGAACTGCCCCAGCGCCATGGAGACCGAGGATGGAGACGCAACCCAGTAAGCCTCTGAATGTCGAGGACCGGCTGATGGGGAACGCCGACGTCATCGGAGCTCTCGCCAAGGTCTGCGCCATGCCGCGAGACATGGAGACGCACGAGAGGTTTGACAACGAGAGCCTGATGGTCTCGGCGATCCAGGCTAACCTTCTGGTAAGTGCTTTCAGCGCTTTTCTTTAAGTAATTTAGCTCAACTGCCCCGGTTTGACCCACTTTTTCCATTTGCAGAACGTGCAGAGGCTCCTGACCGTGGTGGGTAGGAGTGACAGGAACGCTGCGAGGGTCGCTCAGCTGGAGTCCGAGAGGGATAAGCTGAAGAAGGAGCTGGAAGAGCTGCGGAAGGGAATGGAGGGGCTGAAGAAGGCCAGCGCTGAAGAGTCTGCTCGGCTGGCGTCGGCTCTGGCTGATGTCGCCGAGCTCACGTCGAGAGCTAACCATTTGAAAGGCGAGGTCTGGGCGAGGAACAAGAGGACCGCCGAGCTAGAGTCGGAGCTGGCCAGATCGAAGGCTGAATCGGCGACCGAGGGGACGAAGTTGCACGAGGAGGTGCTGGCTGGGCGCGCTGAAAGGGAGAAACTGAAGATGGCGAACGCCGAGCTGGAAAAGGAGAAGGCCTCCCTTCTGTCCGAGGCCCAATCCGCTTTCCAAAAGGGGGTGGATCATGCCACGGAGCTGTATGAGAAGCAGGTGGAGGAGATCACCTCCATTCTGTTCGAAGAAGGATGCCTGGCCGCACTGAGACGTGCGGGGGTTCCCGAAGACCACCCTGTCTATCGGGACCTGCCGAAGTACTCAGACCCTGCTCCTGAGCTGAGCTCCGCTCCTGCAGCTGAAAGTGCCCCAGTCGAAGCTCCTGCAGTCGTTCCTGCTCCAGACGACGCTCCAGCTGCCCCGGCTTCAAGCGATGCCCCGGTCGCCAGCGACGCTTCGGCCATGCCTCAAGGTGAGGCCTCTTCTGCCCCTGGTTTAGGTGAGGTACCGGTTGAGGCCCCTTCTGCCAGCGATGCTCCAAGCAAGGTCACAGTTTCGGCCGAAGCCACTGGTCCGGCAGATATGGTGATCGACCTGGTGGAGTCGCCGAAACCACAGTAGCCTTGCTCCTTTTCCTTCCCTTGGCCTTTTATATGTAATACTTTTTCTCTCTGCCTTGTAATACTCTCTGTTATTAATGAAAAACGGGCTCCTTTACTCGTGCACTTTTCCCTGCATTTTTCTTCCTTTTGCTTCTGGATGTGCTATTGAATGGTATTGAATGCTTTTATTGTGACGCGTGACCCTCGAGGTAGAGAGAGTCAAACGGTCCTTATAGCTGTCTGTGTCGATTCTCCGTATTCTGGAGGCCATAAATAGCAGTAAGCATGGTGATACGGCCGATGAAGGAAATGGGCGGATGTCTCCACGTGGCGCCACAGGGATCAGTGGTCAACAGACAGGAAGACGTGCGTCCCATGTAGCGCGTGGGAGACTTAGCCCTATAACTTCTTTTGGAGACTGAGCCCTTCTTCTTCCTATAAATAGAGATGGTAGGCTCGCCATGGGAGAAGAAAAGAAAAGGAATTAGGATAGTTTAATTCACATAGACGTAGGAGCCATGTCCAGTGGGTGTTCAGAAGCATTTGATCCGGGGGGAACCCCTGCGCCTGTGGACGGCTTTCTCCAAGGGGGGAAGCCCGTCGTGGTCTGCGCGCCCTCTGAAGGAACTCCCCGTGGACCACGCGCTCTCTGAACGCGGGTTCATGGCCAATCGTCCCTGGTCAGGTTGCAGGGGAATCCTCTGCAACTGTGGGATGGTCGGGCCCTCTGCGTCTGGCACGGTCTTGCGCGACCGCCGGACGCGGGGTGGGATTATGGCCCCGCTGGACCTGGGGGTTCTTCAAACTTCGGTTGGTCTTACTGATCGGAGGGTGTTGAAGAGCTCAGCGAGGTCCAGGGCCTCCGAACTGGAGGGGATCCAGAATGCTTTGGTCTGACCAACCAAAGTGTATTATAGAGCTCTGTGAAATTCAGGATCCCTCAGAACCTCCAGGCAACGATCCGGCGTCTTCGAGCCTGCAGCCTGAAGAGTCGGTGAAGATCGGAGTCTCCCAGTCTTTCACTTTATTTTCTATTTTTAGAGGACTGCGATCCTCCTTTCTGTATTTTGTTTTCTGTTCTGTAACTCTTGTAATGAAGCAGTTTACAATGAATAAAAAGGAAGAATTTTGCGATCACTTGAATTGTGTACAGTGCTTTTTGTCTTCTCTTTTACTTTCCCTGCACTGTCTTGGAATATTTGTGTTTCTGTGCTGCCTTTTTGTGCTTCAGTGCTTGCACAGTTCTTTCTTTGTTAAAAACTGACCTTGGCCGAGATGGCTGGCTTTGGCCGAGACGAACTGCCTTGCGCCGAGTTGTATTCATAATTCCGCTGGTCTCGGCTATGTGAGCACGAGTTCGGCAACGGTCTTTGAGGGGTGTATAAACCCGGACTTTAGGAAACGACCGAGTGTTCGAACTCGAGGCCTCTTCCAGGGTGGTAGACCCTTGAGTGGGGTAAAACCCGGACTTTAGGACTTCGGCCGAGTGTTCGAACTCGAGGCCTTTTCCAGGGCATTGGACCCTTGAGTGGGGTAAAACCCGGACTTTAGGAATTCGGCCGAGTGTTCGAACTCGAGGCCTTTTCCAGGGCGTTGGACCCTTGAGTGGGGTAAAACCCGGACTTTAGGAATTCGGCCGAGTGTTCGAACTCGAGGCCTTTTCCAGGGCGTTGGACCCTTGAGCTGCCGGAGTCAGTCAAAGAGAGATGACAGATTGATGACAGGGCGAAAAGCTGCTTTCATTGATTCTGAGATTCATTACATCTTTAGAAATAGAATTTCTTTAAGTGGGATGCATTCCACGGTCTCGGCAGTGGCTTACCTTCTAAGTATTCGAGCTTGTAGGCTGATTTCCCTGCCAGTGAGACCACCCTGAACGGGCCATGCCAGTTCGGAGCCAGCTTCCCTTCGTTTGGTTCTTTGTCAGCTGGCAGGGTCTTCTTTAGAACCAGCTCTCCCACGGAGAATCTTCTTTCTTTGACATTTTGATTGTATGCCCTGGCTAACCGCTGCTGATAATCGGTCAGTCGCAGGGCTGCTGCTTCTCGGCGCTCGTCTGCCAGCTCCAGCTCCATTGCCAGGTTCGTCTCATTTCGGCCTTGGTCGACCAGCTCTGTCCTCAGGGTACGAAGGCCAATTTCTAAAGGAATGACCACCTCCATCTCGTAGGCCAGAGAGAAAGGTGTCACCGAGGTGGACCTCCTTGGAGTTGTTCTGTATGCCCATAGCACGCTCGGAAGCTCTTCTGTCCACCTTCCCTTTGCCTTGTCCAGTCGCTTCTTCAGGCCGTCCAGGATCACTTTGTTAGAAATTTCGGCCTGGCCATTACTCTGTGGATATGCCGGAGTGGAGTAATGGTTTCTGATACCGTGTTCTTGGCAGAAGTCTCTGAAGGACTTGGAGTCGAACTGAGTCCCGTTGTCCGAAATCAGGGTCCTGGGGATGCCGAACCTCGTTAGGATGTTTTTCCAAACGAAGTTCCTGGAGTCCCGGTCCGTGATTGAGGACAACGGTTCAGCCTCTATCCATTTTGTAAAGTAGTCTGTAGCGACTATCAGCCATCTCTTGTTCCCTGGAGCTCGGTGAAGAGGCCCCACAATGTCCAGGCCCCATTGAGCGAAGGGCCATGGACTAGAGAGGGGACTCAGATCTTGCGCTGGCTGGTGGAGAGAGTGGGAGAACTTCTGGCACTTCTCGCATTTCCTGGCGTACACCTGCGCGTCTTTCTGCATGTAGGGCCACCAGTAACCCTGGCATATTGCTCTGTAGGCCAGTGATCGACCTCCTATGCGACTGCCGCAGATTCCTTCGTGGATCTCATATAGGAAGTCGTCCACCTTGCTCGGATTGACGCATTGGAGGTATGGACCTGTGAAGGATTTCCTGTAGAGTTTACCTTCGGGAGAGAGCCAGAATCGAGCTGCCTCGAGTCTGACCCTGTGGGCTTCAGTCTTGTCCTCAGGGAGCTGGTCATCCTTTAAGTAGGCGATGACTGGATCCATCCAGATTGGGCCGAGATCAGCACAGAGGACAAGCCGAGATGAATGGAGTTCTAAGCTTGACCTTGATACTGACCTAACCTCGATGGTCCTTTTCTTCCCTGCTTCGACGGCGGAGGCCAGGTTTGCAAGCGCATCAGCGTGCGTGTTGGTATCTCGGGATATTTGCCTGACCTCGGCTTTCTGGAAATGAGACAGCAGTTTTTTCGCAAGGGCTAAGTAGGCCGCCATCCTGTCATCCCTGGCCTGGTAGTCTCCAGCGAGCTGGCTAGTTACCAGTTGAGAATCACTGAAGATCACCTGGTGCTGGGCTCCGAGGATTTGGGCGCTGTTCAACCCTGCTATCAGTGCTTCATACTCTGCCTCATTGTTCGTCGCTGTGAAGTCCAGGGTGAAAGCCTACTCTATGACTAGACCCTCTGGCGATTGGAGGACTATGCCGGCGCCAGCTCTTTTGGAGGTGGACGATCCGTCGACAAAGATCTTCCATGCCTGGGCGGGAGACCGCTCGACCTCAGTCACTTCTGGCTCGTGCCCTGTGCCCCCCAGTGCCGTGCCGGGCTGGGTCGGAGCTGAATTGGGCGAGACGAATTCAACGATGAAGTCCGCCAGAATCTGGGCTTTGATCGCAGTTCGGGGACGGTACTGTATATCATACTGCCCCAGTTCAACTGCCCACTTTGATATTCGCCCTGAAAAGTCAGCCTTCTTGAATACTGAACGGAGTGGGTGATCACCACAATGGTGTGGGATTGGAAATAATGGGAGAGCTTGCGGGAGGCACTGACGAGTGCCAACGCAAGCTTCTCCAACAAAAGGTACCTGGTCTAGGCATCGAGCAGGGTCTTGCTCGTATAATAAATTGGTTTTTGAACTCCCTCGTCCTCCCTGATGAGGATGGAGCTCACTGCATGATCCGAGACCGCAAGATATAAATAAAAACCTCCCCCGGAGTTAGGGTGGAGAGTAAGGGTGGTGACATCAAATAGGTTTTGAGCGCGGCCAATGCCTGGTCGCACTCAGGGGTCCACTGGAATTTTAAATTTTTCTTTAGAAGCTGAAAGAAGGGCCTGCACTTATCTGATGACCGGCTAATGAAGCGATTGAGTGCTGCTGCCATTCCTGTGAGCTTCTGGACTTCTTTCGTGGTAGAGGGGCTCTGAATGCCCTGGATAGCGGTGATCTGGTCCGGATTAGCCTCTATCCCCCTCCATGTCACCAAGCTGCAGAGGAACTTGCCAGAGGCTACGCCGAAGGCGCACTTGGAAGCGTTTAGCTTGAGCTTGTACGCGCGAAGGATGTCGAAGACTTGGCCAAGATCCGCCAGGTGGTCGCTGGAGTGCACTGATTTGATGACCATGTCGTCGATGTATACCTCTACCGTTCGGCCGAGCTGAGCCTGGAACATCTTTGTCACGGGGCGCTGATAGGTTGCCCCCGCGTTCTTTAGCCCAAAGGGCATCACCTTGTAGCAATAAGTGCCGTGGGGGGTTATGAATGACGTTTTCTCCTCGTCAGGCTCGAATAGTGGGATCTGGTGGTAGCCTCTGTAGGCGTCGAGGAAGCTCATGCGGTCGTGACCAGCGGTGGCGTCGATCAGTTGGTCAATCTTTGGAAGGGGGAAACTATCTTTAGGGCAGGCCCTGTTCAAGTCTGTGAAGTCCACACACACCCTCCATTTACCATTTTTCTTCTTGACCACCACCGTGTTGGCCAGCCAGACCGGGTACTGGACTTCCCGGATGGCTCCTGCCTTCAGCAGGTTGTCGACCTCTTCGACGACAGCATCTGTCTACTGCAGCCCTGTCCTTCGAGCCCTCTGCACTACTGGTTTATGGTTGGGGTCCACATTCAGCTTGTGGCACATGACCTCTGGGTCAACCCCAGGCATTTCGCTTGGGCTCCAAGCAAAGACATCGACGTTCTGCATCAGGAACCTTGAGAGTTCGCCTCTCTCTTCGTCTGGCAACTGGGTGCCGATCAGGACGAACCTATCTGGGTCTGCCGAGTTGAGCCTGACCTCGGCCAGGTCCTCAATGCTCTTCTTCTCGGGGTCTCGGCCGATTTCATCTAGGCTTTTCTCGAATTCGGCGAGGTTGACGCGCTCGGGCTCCTTCACTGCTGGGACCGCGGCTAGCATGCACTGCCTGGCCTGCTGCTGATCTCCCTCCACCGTGAACACTTCCATCTTGCCCTCCTTGCTCTCGAGGACGAACTTCAGCTTCTGGTGGAGGGAAGAAGGAGCTGCTTCCAACTTGTGGAGCCACGTTCTGCCCAAAATGACGTTGTAGGGAGAAGGGGCATCCACGACCAGGAAGTCGGCCAACACGGAGGCTCCGCCGACCCGGGTCTCCAAGGTGATCCTACCCTTGGGATAGACTGGCGTGGCGGACAACCCTAGCAGGGGTGCACGGACCTCCGTGAGGTCTACTTCCGAGAGGTTCATCTTCTTGAAGCAATCGTAGTAGAGGACCTCGGAAGAGCTGCCGGAGTCGACGAGGATCCTCTTCACGGTGAAGTCTCTTATCTTCATTGTAAGGAGCAGGGGGTCGTTGTGAGGGAGCTGGATTCCCTGTAGATCCTTATCTGAGAACGAGATAGCGGGCCGATCGCGGCGGGCCCTCTTGGATGCCGGTGCGACCTCGGCCTTCATCACCTCCTTCCCATGCGACGCTCGCCTGGCCTCGGCGCGGGCCTGCGAGCCTCTACGAGACGAGGGAGAGGGGACTGAGGACGCCAGATGGATCACGTTAATGATCTTCTCGGACTCCTCGCTGTCTGGTTCCCGAGCCGCGCTCTGGTGAACTCGGCCCTCGCTGCCGCCGGCATCTTCTGCCTTGATGAACTCTGGAATGTGGCCTTCGCTGGCTAGCTTCTCCAGGTACCACTTCAGAGACTTGCAGTCCTCGGTCTTGTGCCCTTTACCTTTGTGGTAGGAGCAGTAGAGATTGCTTCGGCTGCTGGAGGTGGGCTCATTCCTCAAGGGCGGAGGCCACTTGAAGAACGGCTTGGTCTTTATCTTGTTCAGGATGCGGTATATCAGCTCCTTGAAGACGACGTTGACGCTCTGACCGGCGCTGGTGGGAGGTCTGGGCCTCCATGTGCCCCCAGATCGGGACGACGTAGGCCTCGCCGAACTGGCGGCCCAGGCCTGCTTGGGTTCCTGCTTTTGGAAGGGCTTCCCGCCTCTCCCAAGGCTGGCTGCTCTTCTGCTCGGGCTCCGGTCTTTCGTCCTCTTCCCGGGCCTGGATTTCATCTTCCTCCCGGGCGACAAAGCGCTTTATCCGGGACATTAGCTCTGGCATGGACTCTGGAGGGTCTCCGACCAAGTCCTTCCGGAGGTCGTGGCCGGGGATCAGGGCATGCTGGAAGGCGTAGATTGCTATCTCTTCCCTAGTGCCCTCGATCTGGCTGTAAACCGCCCAGAATTGTCGGGCGAACTTGGCGAGGGTCTCACCCTGCTTCATTCTCAGGGCGAGAAGGTCCCCTTCTTTCTTGGGGACGGCGCTGTAAGGTTGGAACTTCTTCAGAAAGGAGAGCTGGAGCTCCTTCCAACTCGAAATCGACTTCTCTGGGAGGGTGCAGAACCACTTCTGAGGGAGGTCACCCAAACTGGAGGAGAAGATCTTGCAGTTAAGGTGGCCCTCGTTTCCCCAGATGGACATTTTCTGGGAAAAGTGGCGGAGGTGAGCAGATGGATCGGACAGTCCGTCGTAGGGGACGAACCGCGGGACAGAGAACCTTTTGGGCAAGGGGGTGCGCTCGATGTCCCTCGTGAAGGGCGAGGCCCCTAGATCAGTGTGGCCACAGATCTGCTTCTGGTCCCGCACGTCCAGGTTGCGCTGAAGAGCCAACCTGACGCGCTTGTCAAATTGCTCTTGCTCGTCGTCCTTTTCCGGAGTCTGGGCTCTTGACTTTCGCTTGGAGTGGTTCGGGCTGTGATGGCTATGGTTTCGGCCATCGCGGCTACGATGACTTCGGCTGTTGCTCGAGCCTTCGTCATGGATCTGGCTCCGCTTATGGTCCAGATGGTTTCTGAGATCTTCGCGAGGAGGCTGGGCTGCCCTGCTGGGGGCGTCCTTCTTCTTTCCCTGAGGATCAGAGACTTGCCTCAGCGAGGCAGTCTGCGCTGCTCTCAGCTGCTGCTGGAGCTCGCGGATTAACCGCTCCTGCTTCTGGAGGAGAGCATTTTGAGCTGCGATATCTCCTCCAGCGGCAGGAGGTTGAACTCGACGCGTTTCTTCCACGGCAACGGCTTTGTCTTTGCGAGGACGCTCATGCCGACGCTCGTCGCGTCGGGGTGGCGTAACTTCATCTACTGAGAACGAGGTCTCGAGTCCTTCTTGGAGGGGGACCTCGACGAAAAGCTGCGAGCCTAAGCGGCCCTCGCCTGCAGACGTGCCATGCACCGTTCGGGAACGCCCCTGAGGAGGGACGTCTGCCGATGGTGCTGGCAGCTCGAGCGCTGCTCTCGAAGATTCTCCGCCTTTCCTAGCTTTCGGAGGCATGGCTTCTGGGAGATTGAGGTTGAGAAGGCTGGGAAGGTTGGGAAGATTGGGATATTACTTTCCCACAGACGGCGCCAATTGTAGGTGCAGAAAATAATGACCCACAATAACTGGGGAGCCTTAGAGGACTTATCCAATGTGGTGATGACTGGGAACCATCCGAAAGCCTGAAAGAGAAGAACACACGGTCAGAGGACCCTGGCCTGCGCGGCGCAAGGCTCTCCGATGCCAAAGTCAGTGAGTGAACTGGAACAATGGAAGGAGAGGAAGAAGAGTAACAGCTCTGTGGGTTGAATTGTGCGTACCTTGCATGTGGTATGAAGCTCTATTTATAGAGGCTTGGGTCATATCTTTGGAGGATATCTTGGTGTGGGTCCCATGATTCGACTGGGAAGTCATGATCAGCCCATAAAGTAATAAATTTTGTTTAAGCAATTATAAGCAGGATCTGGTTTAGCTATCAAAATTAAAGAAAAAAGGAAAAAAAAGGATCTGGTTTTATAATATAATTCATGTTTTTTTTTATGCTGATGAAATCAATACTGAGTTTTCTTTAATGGAAGTCATGGTTTTTGGACAAACTTTTTCGGAGGCAATTAATATATTTATTCAGACTTTTCCATGCTCATACAGTCATACTATACGTTGAGAATTGACTTAGATATAAATTATCTATTGGAAAATTGTTCCTATAGTTATAAGTTATAACCTTTCACCTATGAACAAGACAAAGGAGTTCCTAGGGAAACCAACAAAAGAAGTTTTTGTGGAAATTGATATTTTGCATTATTTGGTTAAAGGCCTCATGTTACATTGAGCATAGTTTATGGCATTTCTTCTATTGCTAATGTCTTCAGTAGATCTATGGTTCTTTATTCATCATAAGAAGCATACATTTATACCAAATTGTTGCATATATATTGTAGGTGCAGAAAATAATGACCCACAATAACTGGGGAGCCTTAGAGGACTTATCCAAGGTGGTGATGATTAGATACCGTCCGAAAGCCTGAAAGAGAAGAGCAAACGGTCAGAGGACCCTGGCCTGGGCGGCGCAAGGCTCTCCGATGCCAAAGTCAGTGAGTGAGCTGGAACAATGGAAGGAGAGGAAGAAGAGAGGAAGAGTAACGGCTCTGCGGGTTGAATTCTGCATACCTTGCTTGTGGTATGAAGCTCTATTTATAGAGGCTTGGGTCGTATCTTTGGAGGATATCTTGGCGTGGGTCCCATGACTCGACTGGAAGTCATGATCAGCCCACAAAGTAATTAATGCGGTCCAATCCAGCCCACTCTGCATTTAATGCCAGTCGGATCAGCCCACATCGCATTAAATGCGCGTCTTGTTGGGCCAGATTGTGTTGGACGCCTTTGACGGTTGGGGTACCATCGGATCCGCCCTCGGGCCTTGCCCTGATGTGGCTTCAGCCGCTGGATGCCGCCCTGATTTGGCGAAGATTGTGAACGGCTGGATGTCGCATCTGTCTCACTAGCTTGTGCCCCTACTCCTCCACATGCCTGATGACGTGGGGGATGAGGGGCACGAGTGGAGGCTCTTTCTTGCTTCGGCTTTCGTCCCAACTCCTTCAGCCGAAGTGGAGCTTTCTGCTGAGGTGGGCACATGGGGTAGCCGAGCTCGGCGCTAGCGGTCCGGACCTGCTTGACTTCGGCCGGAGCCCCTGTCCTGGTAGCCGGGGTGAATCTGGTGCCACGTGGGCGGCACGCGGATGGCACGTGAGAATGCTTAGTCTCATCTGATGGCTGTGATTAGCGTAATCCTGGAGTTCTGGAAATCTCCCCACACAATTGCCCCCTAGCTTTTGACCTCTTAAGCGTCCTAGCCTTTAGTGGTCGAAAGCTAGAAAATCTGTCTGGGGATGCGGCGATCATTGCCTGGTGTCGTTTCAACTTTTCTGAAGCAATAAATGCTCTGCCCTGTCTGTCCTGGGAAGCGAGTCGACGGCTACACGCGTAGCCTCTTCACTGATTGTGTTGTCTCGTTGATGGGACGGGCACGGGCTGCGAGGTCCGCCTTTTCGAATTCGAAAGCGGTATTCAATCGAGGGTTCCCTTTCCATAAATAGGGTCGTCTTCTTCCTTTCTTGTTTCTGATTTCTTTTCGCCTTTGGCTTCACCTTTGATTTCTGCTCTGCTGCTCGAGATTTCTCTAGCGAGGACGACCGTAGGACGTGCCCGGATCTGTTCTTGATTCGCCCCTTCGTCTCTGTAAGTTGCTTCGTGCCTCTGTCTAGTTTTTCTTGGGGTTTCGCGACTTCTAGGGTTTAACTTCACTCTCGTCCTTCTTAGACATGGGCACCCCTAGGTTTGAGTTAGATACTGAAGAGGGCATAGCCAGATTTAGGGCCGCTTTCAATATTCCGGAGGGAGTCCTCCTCAAGCCGGTGGACTCCATCGATTATGCCACGCTTCGCTGGTCCTGCGGCTGGATGCCGTTCCCTTTGATCTCCGGGATCGAGGGCGGGGTCAGATTTCCTCTACACCCCTTGCTTAGGGCCTGCCTTAATGCCTGGTCCATTACCCCGTGCCAGCTGATGCCCAATGGCTATAAGGTCATCATGGGCACGGCGAAGCTGAATGAGGTTTTGGGGACCAACCGGGTGTCCATGATATCGAGGATACCTATGATATCTGCAAGGCTGGGGAAGGGAAATACTATCTCCGGGTGAAGCCGCAGCGAAGAGGCTTCGTCCTGGCCTTGGAGGATTCAAGTAAGAATGCCGAGGAAACTTTCTTCTGTGTGTCGGGGGACTGGGAGTTCGGCGCTGGCAAGAGCAGGAGGCTGATGGTCCCTCGTCGCCCCGTGACTGTCCCAAGTAAACACCGCTTCTTTTCTCTTACTCGCTTTGCTTGATCTCGATGATGCCGAGCTGACACTCTTAATTGTCTGTTGTGCAGAGGCAGGTAAGAGGCGACGCCGAGCTGCGAGTGAAGGCTGGAGGAGGAACGTCGACGACATCAACAAGGTAGAAAGATACAAGGGGCACGAGACCAGGTCGGCTTGGAAGCTGCTCGGGTATACGCCGAGGTACCGTGGCCACTATAGGAAAACCGGAGTAGCCGAGGAGGACGAGGAGCATCCTGATCGTCCTGCCGTCTCCCTTGCCGTGCCTGCCGGGATCCCTTTGACCGATCCTGCTGCTAGCCGAGCTGCGTCTGGCGCCGAGGCGTCCACCTCTAGTTCGGAGTTACCGAACCTGACGCAGATAGTGGACGCTTATTCGTCCGATCGGGAAGAAGGTATCGAGGGAAGCTCAAGGGCGCCAGTTGTTAAGGATCTGGCGGCCAAGTTCAGGCATAGGTCTTCCTCTTCTGCGACACCATCATCTGCCAGTATCCGCGCAGCTTCGGGCTCGGGGGATGCTGGCGCCACTTCTGCTCCTGCCCCTACTCCGAGCAAGGGAGTGCGGCGACGCTCGCCGGAGCGCCCGAGGGAGGGGTCCCCGCCCAGGAAGAAGTCCAAGGCGGGGGAGAAGGACTCGGGGCTGAACAGCCTCCGAAGGGTAAAACTCCTGTGCGGGCCCCCGGAGTCAAGGCTCCAGCTGAGAAGAATGCGCCGGCCAGCAAGTCGACCAGCGGGGCGGCCCGCGAGCTCACCATCTCGGTAGGGCAAGGGTCAGGATCGGCTTCCGCACCTCGAACTGCCCCAGCGCCATGGAGACCGAGGATGGAGACGCAACCCGGTAAGCCTCTGAACGTCGAAGACCGGCTGATGGGGAACGCCGACGTCATCGGAGCTCTCACCAAAGCCTGCGCTCTGCCGCGAGACATGGAAATGCACGAGAAGTTCGATAACGAAAGCCTGATGGTCTCGGCGATCCAGGCTAATCTTCTGGTAAGTGTTTTCAGCGCTCTTCTTCAAGTGGCTTAGCTCGACTGCTCCTGTTTGATTCACTTTTTCCCTTTGCAGAACGTGCAAAGGCTCCTGACCGTGGTGGGGAGGAGTGACAGGAACGCCGCGAGGGTCACTCAGCTGGAGTCTGAGAGGGAAAGGCTGAAGAAGGAGCTAGAAGAGCTGAGGAAGGGAATGGAGGGGCTGAAGAAGGCTAGCGCTGAAGAGACTGCTCGGCTGGCGTCGGCTCTGGCTGATGTTGCCGAACTCACGTCGAAAGCTAATCAGCTGAAAGGCGAGGTCTGGGCGAAGAACAAGAGGACCGCCGAGCTGGAGTCGGAACTGGCCAGATCAAAGTCTGAATCAGCAGCCGAGGGGATGAGGTTGCTCGGGGAAGTGCTGGCCGGGCGCGCTGAAAGAGAGAAGTTGAAGATGGCGAATGCCGAGCTAGAAAAGGAGAAGGCCTCTCTTCTGTCCGAGGCCCAATCCGCTTTTCAGAATGGGGTGGACCATGCCACAGAGCTGTATGAGAAGCAGGTGGAGGAGATCACCTCCATTCTGTTCGAGGAAGGATGCTTGGCTGCACTGAGGCGTGCGGGGGTTCCTGAAGACCACCCGGCTCCTGAGCCGAGCCTCGCTCCTTTGGCCGAAAGCGCCCCAGTCGAGGCCCCTGCAGTCGTTCCCGCTCCAGATGCTGCCCCAGCTGCCCCGGCCCCGAGCGACGCCCCGGTTGCCAGCGATGCTTCGGCCGCGCCTCAAGGCGAGGCCTCTTCTGCCCCTGCTTCGGGCGAGGTACCGGTCAAAGCCTCTTCTGTCGGCGACACTCCAAGCAAGGTCACGGTCGCGGCCGATGCTGCTGGTCCATTAGGCACGATGATCGACCTGGTGGAGTCGCTGAAGCCACAGTAGCCTTACTTTTCTTCTCTTGTAAATAGCTTCCGGGCTTGTAATACTCTTTGTTATTAATGAAAAACGGGCTTCTTTACTTGTGCATTTTCTCTGCATTTTTCTCTCTTTCGCTTCTGGATGTGATATTGAATGGTATTGAATGCCTTTAATGTGACGCGCTGCCCTTGAGTTAGAGAGAGTCGAACGGTCTTCATAGCTGTCTGTGCCGATTCTCCATATTCTGGAGACCATAAATAGCAATAAGCATGGTGATATGGCCGATGAGGGAAACGGGCGGACGTCTCCACGTGGCGCCATAGGGATCGCTGGTCAACAGACAGGAAGACGTGCGTCCCATGTAACGTGTGGGAGACTTCGCCCCATAACTTCCTTCGGAGATTGAGCCCTTCTTCTTCCTATAAGTAGAGGGGGTAGGCTCGCCATGGGAGAGGAAAAGAAAAGAACTTAGGATAGCTTAATTCACATAGACGTAGGAGCCATGTCTAGTGGACCTTTAGAAATATTCGATCCGGGGGGAACCCCTGCGCCTAAGGACGGCTCTCTCCGAGGGGGGAGGCCCGTCGTGGTCTGCACGCTCTCTGAAGGAATTCCCCATGGACCACGCGCTCTCTGAACGCGGGTTCATGGCCAACCGTCCCTGGTCCAGTTGCAGGGGAGTCTTCTGCAACTGTGGGACGGTGGCGCCCTCTGCGTCTGGCGGTCCTGCAGGGTCCTGGGTGGCATTGAGCTCCCTGCGAGCCCCCTGCGGTATATCAGGACCGCGGAGCTGAGGGTGGGATTGAGGCCCCGCTGGACCTGGGGGCTCTTCAAATTTTGGTCTCACTGACCGGAGGGTGTTGAAGAGCTCAGCGAGGTCCAGGGCCTCCGAACTGGAGGGGTTCCTGAATGCTTTGGTCTGACCAACCAAAGCGTATTATAAAGTTCTGTGAAATTTAGGATCCCTCAGAACCTCCAGGCAACGAACCGGCGTCTTCGAACCTGCAGCCTGAAGAGTCGGTGAAGATCAGAGCCTGCCAGCCTTTACTCCATTTTCTGTTTTTAGAGGACTGCGAACCTCCTTTTTGTACTTTGTTTTCTTTTCTGTAACCTTTGTAATGAAGCAATTACAATGAATAAAAAGGAAGAGTTTTGTGATCACTCAATCTGTGTATAGTGCTTTTGCATTTTACTTTCCCTTGCACTGCTTTGTAACACTTGTACTTCTGTGCTTGCATTCCTCTTTCTTTCTTAAAAACTGACCTTGGCCGAGATGGCTGGCATTGGCCGAGGCGAACTGCCTTGTGCCGAAGTGGATCCAGAATCCTGTTGGTTTCGGCTGTGTGAGCAAGAGTTCGGTAATGGTCTTTGAGGGGGGTATAAACCCGGACTTTAGGAAACGACCGAGTGTTCAAACTCGAGGCCTGACGGGGGTATAAACCCGGACTTTAGGAAATGACCGAGTGTTCGAACTCGAGGCCTTTTCCAGGGCGGTGGACCCTTGAGGGGGGTATAAACCCGGACTTTAGGAAACGACCGAGTGTTCGAACTCGAGGCCTTTTCAGGGGCGGTGGACCCTTGAGGGGGGTATAAACCCGGACTTTAGGAAACGACCGAGTGTTCGAACTCGAGGCCTTTTCCAGGGCGGTGGACCCTTGAGGGGGGTATAAACCCGGACTTTAGGAAACGACCGAGTGTTCGAACTCGAGGCCTTTTCCAGGGCGGTGGACCCTTGAGGGGGGGTATAAATCCGGACTTTAGGAAACGACCGAGTGTTCGAGCTCGATGCCTTTTCCAGGGCGGTGGACCCTTGAGGGGGGTATAAACCCGGACTTTAGGAAAGGACCGAGACATAGGGTGGGCTTCTAGGATAGGTTTCAAAAACTTTTGACCCACTTGACGCAGGGATCAACTATCCACAAGGCTATAAAACCCAATCCAAGATCCATGTCCTCAATCTCAGTCATCATGATCAGTAAATACAATCTATCTAGAAGATAGAAACAACAACTAACAAGCATCCATAATAATCTACAACATGCAAGGAAGTGGATTATACCTTTGGAGCTCGGTTGTGCTCTAATGGAGGAGTTGCGTCTTTCTTTGATGATGAAACGCTTTCACTAATCAAATAGGGATCTCCAAGACCTCTTGATCTTCCACGCTATGACCCGTATCAGATTCTCCTTTTTCTCAAGAAGATGGTGGGATCTTCAAGAGACAACTACTAGGAACTCTAGGGAGGAACTAGAAAGAGAACTAGAAGAGGGGGAGGAGGAAGAGCATGTGCAACTATTGCACAAAAGGGCCTTGGGCGTGAATCCCTAGGGGGTTGTATGCATGGGACGTCCATGGCATCCTCTCCTCTTATTTATAGCTTTTTCAAGTTGCCTCCTCTTTTCTAATTATAATAGAAGTCTTACTTCCATTAATTAGTAACTTACCATATCATAATTAGAAGTCTCACTTCAAATATGATTAGTATCTTTCTAATTCCTTTCTAATTAAAATAGAAGTCTCACTTCTACTAAAATTAGTAAGTCTACTATTACCACTATTAGAAGTCTCACTTCAAATAGAAATAGTAACTTTCCTTTTAGAGTTCTACTAGAATTAGATACTTTCTAATAATTGGGCTAGCGTGGGGACCACTAGGGATTCCTTAGAAAGCTGGCTCCAACTGGGACACGCGACCCTACAACTCATGTGTAATCCGGGCCCACAGTTAATTGCAAATAACTCCACTATATAAATGCAATTGAACTCCAGTCTTAGGAATATTACATAGAAGACCCTAAACTTCCACATTACCACAAGTAGACCCCTCTATCAATATCCATGGATCAATTGGACCTGTCTTCCAAAATAGATCCATATCTTATTATCCTTGAGCCCCAATCAATTATAATGATCAATAGGTACCTTTCCAATTAACTCTTAATCGGAATGGGTGCGCACTTACCAATGATAAATCCATTAATTGGCACAAGGGGATATTAGAGATAGATTCCATCTTGACTATTGAATGTTCCCACAGCTCTACTACCACGTATCCAAATCACCGAGGTGTTGACCTACAGATGGCCTCACTCATTGGTGACTCAAAGCAAATGAATAGATAGAAACTTGAGTTCATTAATGTCTCAGGATTAAGAGCTTATTGCTAGGGAATTATGAGAGCATACCTTAAAATAAAGACAGTGTTTATAAGGTGCTTCTCATGGTCCTTCAATACATCAAATGTACCAGCACTATGATCCAGAATCTTCCATTCTGATGATCGAGACAAATCACACTATCTCATAGTGATCAAAGTACTGCAACCTTATCAGTATGAGATGTCCAGTCTCATCACTGGTTGTGATAATATTTAAGTATAAGATTTGCCACACATGTCTCCCGTATGTGGATCTCATCCATACACATGTGTTACATCTAATATACTTGTGGACCCCGGTTCATCTCATGAACCATCATGTCATTCGTATTAGTTATGTGCAAGTATATAATAAATCACCATTCATCTCATGAAAGGAAAGCATGAATATATGAATAAATAAAGAATTTAATCAATTTATTATATCATCTACTGGATTGAGTCCATAAAACTAACAGTTCGAACTCGAGGCCTTTTCCCAGGCGGTGGACCCTTGAGGGGGGTATAAACCCGGACTTTAGGAAACGACCGAGTGTTCGAACTCGAGGCCTTTTCCAGGGCGGTGGACCCTTGAGGGGGGTATAAACCCGGACTTTAGGAAACGACCGAGTGTTCGAACTCGAGGCCTTTTCCAGGGCGGTGGACCCTTGAGGGGGGTTATAAACCCGGACTTTAGGAAACGACCGAGTGTTCGAGCTCGAGGCCTTTTCCAGGCGGTGGACCCTTGAGGGGGGTATAAACCCGGACTTTAGGAAACGACTGAGTGTTCGAACTCGAGGCCTTTTCCAGGGCGGTGGACCCTTGAGGGGGGTATAAACCCGGACTTTAGGAAACGACCGAGTGTTCGAACTCGAGGCCTTTTCCAGGGCGGTGGACCCTTGAGGGGGGTATAAACCCGGACTTTAGGAAACGACCGAGTGTTCGAACTCGAGGCCTTTTCCAGGGCGGTAGACCCAGAGCTGCCGGAGTCAGTCAAAGAGAGATGACAGATTGATGACAGGGCGAAAGCTGCTTTCATTGATTCTGAGATTCATTACATCCTTCGATATAGAACTTCTTTAAGTGGGATGCATTCCACGGCCTTGGCAGAGGCTTGCCCTCCAAGTCTTCGAGCTTGTAGGCTGATCTTCCTGCCAGTGAGACTACCCTGAACGGGCCATGCCAGTTCGGGGCCAGCTTCCCATCGTTTGGTTCTTTGTCAGCTAGCAGGGTCTTTTTTAGAACCAGCTCTCCCACGGAGAATCTTCTTTCTCTGACATTTTGATTGTATGCCCTGGCTAACCGCTGCTGATAGTCGGTCAGTCGCAGGGCTGCTGCTTCTCGGCGCTCGTCTGCCAGCTCCAGCTCCATTGCCAAGTTCGTCTCATTTCGGCCTTGGTCGACTAGCTCTGTCCTCAGGGTGGGAAGGCCGATTTCTAAAGGAATGACCGCCTCCATCCCGTAGGCCAGAGAGAAAGGTGTCGCAGAGGTGGACCTCCTTGGAGTCGTTCTGTATGCCCATAGCACGCTCGGAAGCTCTTCTGCCCATTTTCCCTTTGCCTTGTCCCGTCGCTTCTTCAGGCCGTCCAGGATCACTTTGTTAGAGATTTTGGCCTGGCCATTACTCTGCGGATACGCCGGAGTGGAGTAATGGTTTCTGATACCGTGTTCTTGGCAGAAGTCTTTGAAAGACTTGGAGTCGAACTGGGTCCCGTTGTCCGAAATCAGGGTCCTGGGGATGCCGAACCTCGTTAGGATGTTTTTCCAAACGAAGTTCCTGGAGTCCCTGTCCGTGATGGAGGACAACGGTTCAGCTTCTATCCATTTTGTGAAGTAGTCTGTAGTGACTATCAGCCATCTCTTGTTCCCTGGAGCTCGGTGAAGAGGCCCCACAATGTCCAGGCCCCATTGAGCGAAGGGCCATGGACTAGAGAGGGGACTCAGATCTTGCGCTGGCTGATGGAGAGAGTGGGAGAACTTCTCGCACTTCTCGCATTTCCTGGCGTACACCTGCGCGTCCTTCTGCATGTAGGGCCACCAGTAACCCTGGCTTATAGCCCTGTAGGCCAGCGATCGGCCTCCTATGTGACTGCTGCAGATTCCTTCGTGGATTTCATACAGGAAGTCGTCCACCTTGCTCGGGTGGACGCATTGGAGGTATGGACCTGTGAAGGATTTCCTGTAGAGTTTACCTTCGAGAGAGAGCCAGAATCGAGCTGCCTTGAGTCTGATCCGGTGGGCTTCAGTCTTGTCCTCGGGGAGCTGATCGTCTTTTAAGTACGCGATGATTGGATCCATCCAGCTCGGGCCGAGATCAGCACAGAGAACTATCCGAGGTGAGTGTAGTTCTAGGCTTGATCTTGATATCGACCCGACCTCGACAGTCCTTTTCTTTCTGGCTTCGACAGCGGAAGCTAGGCTGGCAAGCGCGTCAGCGTGCGTGTTGGTATCTCGGGATACCCGCCTGACCTCGGCTTTCTGGAAATGAGACAGCAGTTTTTTCGCTAGGGCTAAGTAGGCCGCCATCCTGTCGTCCCTGGCCTGGTTGTCTCCAGCGAGCTGGCTAGTTACCAGTTGAGAATCGCTGAAGATCACCAGGTGCTGGGCTCCGAGGATTTGGGCACTGTTCAACCCTGCTATCAGCGCTTCATACTCTACCTCATTGTTTGTTGCTTTGAAGTCCAAGGTGAAAACCTGGTCTATGACCAAACCCTCTGGCGATTGGAGGACTATGCCGGCGCCAGCTCTCTTGGAGGTGGACGATCCGTCGACAAAGATCTTCCATGCCGAGGCGGGAGACTGTTCGACGTCGGTCATTTCTGGCTCGTGCCCTGTGCCCCCCAGTGCCGTGCCGGGCTGGGTCGGAGCCGAGTTGGGCGAGATGAACTCAACGATGAAGTCTGCCAGAATCTGGGCTTTGACTGCAGTTCGGGGACGGTACTGTATATCATACTGCCCCAGCTCAACTGCCCACTTTGATATTCGCCCTGAAAAGTCAGCCTTTTTGAATATTGAACGGAGTGGATGCTCCGTGATCACCACAATGGTGTGGGTTTGGAAATAATGGGAGAGCTTGCGGGAGGCACTGACGAGAGCCAACGCGAGCTTCTCCAATAGAAGGTACCTGGTCTCGGCATCGAGTAGGGTCTTGCTCGTATAATAAATTGGTTTTTGAATTCCCTCGTCCTCCCTGATGAGGATGGAGCTCACTGCGTGATCCGAGACCGCAAGATACAATACAAAACCTCCCCCGGAGTTGGGGTGGAGAGTAAGGGTGGTGACATCAAATAGGTTTTGAGTGCGGCCAATGCCTGGTCGCACTCAGGAGTCCACTGGAATTTTAAATTTTTCTTTAGAAGCTGAAAGAAAGGCCTGCACTTATCTGATGACCGGCTAATGAAGCGATTGAGTGCTGCAGCCATTCCCGTGAGCTTCTGGACTTCTTTCGTGGTAGAGGGGCTCAAAATGCCCTGGATCGCGGTGATCTGGTCTGGATTGGCCTCTATCCCCCTCCGCGTTACCAAGCTGCCGAGGAACTTTCCGGAGGCTACGCCGAAGGCACACTTGGAAGCATTTAGCTTGAGCTTGAACGCGCGAAGGATGTCGAAGACTTAGCCGAGATCCGCCAGGTGGTCGCTGGAGTGCACTGATTTGACGACCATGTCGTAGATGTACACTTCCACCGTTCGGCCGAGCTGAGCCTGGAACATCTTTGTCACGAGGCGCTGATAGGTCGCCCCCCGCGTTCTTTAGCCCGAAGGGCATCACCTTGTAGCAGTAAGTGCCGTGGGGGGTTATGAATGACGTTTTCTCCTCGTCAGGCTCGTGCAGTGGAATCTGGTGGTAGCCTCTGTAGGCGTCGAGGAAGCTCATTCGGTCGTGGCCAGCGGTGGCGTCGATCAGTTGGTCAATCTTTGGAAGGGGGAAACTGTCTTTAGGGCAGGCCCTGTTCAAGTCTGTGAAGTCCACGCACACCCTCCATTTACCAGTTTTCTTTTTAACCACCACCGTATTAGCCAGCCAGACCGGGTACTGGACTTCCCGGATGGCCCCTGCCTTCAGTAGTTTGTCGTCCTCTTCGACGACCGCGTTTGTCTGCTGCAGCCCTGTCCTTCGGGCCCTCTGCACTACTGGTTTGTGGCTGGGGTCCACATTTAACTTGTGGTACAAGACCTCGGGGTCGACCCCAGGCATTTCGCTTGGGCTCCAAGCAAAGACATCGACGTTCTGCATCAGGAACCTTGAGAGCTCGGCTCTCTCTTCGTCTGGCAGCTGGGTGCCGATCAGGAAGAACCTATCTGGGTCTGCCGAGTTCAGCCTGACCTCGGCCAGGTCCTCAATGCTTTTTTTCTCGGGATCTCGGCCGATTTCATCTAGCCCTTTCTCGAATTCGGCGAGGTTGACGCGCTCCGGCTCTTTCACTGCTGGGACCACGGCCAGCATGCACTACCTAGCTTGCTGCTGGTCTCCCTCTACCGTGACCACTTCCATTTTGCCCTCCTTGCTCTCGAGGAAGAACTTCAGCTTCTGATGGAGGGAAGAAGGGACCGCTTCCAACTTGTGGAGCCACGTTCTGCCCAAAATGACGTTGTAGGGAGAAGGGGCGTCCACAACCAGGATGTCGGCCAACACGGAAGCTCCGCCGACTCGGGTTTCCAGGGTGATCCTTCCCTTGGGATAGACTGGCGTGGCGGACAACCCTAGCAGGGGTGCACGGACCTCCGTGAGGTCTGCTTCCGTGAGGTTCATTTTCTTGAAGCACTCGTAGTAGAGGACCTCGGAAGAGCTGCCGGAGTCGACGAGGATCCTCTTCACGGTGAAGTCTCTTAGCTTCATTATGAGGAGCAGAGGGTCGTTGTGAGGAAGCTGGATTCCCTCTAGGTCTTTATCTGAGAATGAGATCGCAGGTCGGTCGCGGCGAGCTCTTTTGGATGCCGGTACGAGTTCGGCTTTCATCACCTCCTTCCCGTGCGATGCCCGTCTGGCCTCGGCACGGGCCCGCGAGCCTCCACGAGACGAGGTAGAGGGAACTGAGGATGCCAGGTGGATCACGTTAATGATCTTCTCGGAATCCTCACTGTCTGGCTCCCGAGCCGCGCTCTGGTGAACTCAGCCCTCGCTGCCGCCGGCATCTTCTGCCTTGATGAACTCTAGAATGTGGCCTTCGCTGGCTAGCTTCTCCAGGTACCACCTCAGAGACTTGCAGTCCTCGGTCTTGTGCCCGTTACCTTTGTGGTAGGAGCAGTAGAGCTTGCTTCGGCTGCCGGAGGTGGGCTCGTTCCTCAAGGGCGGAGGCCACTTGAAGAACGGCTTGGTCTTTATCTTGTTCAGGATATGGTATATCGGCTCCTTGAAGACGACGTTGACGCTCTGACCGGCGTTGGTGGGAGGTCTGGGCCTCCAGGTGCCCCCAGATCGGGACGACGTAGGCTTCGCCGAACTAGCGGCCCAGGCCTGCTTGGGCTCCTGCTTCTGAAAGGGCCTCCCGCCTCTCTGCCGAGGCTAGCTGCTCTTCTGCTCGGGCTCCGGTCTTTCGACCTCTTCCCGGGCCTGGATTTCATCTTCCTCCCGGGCGACAAAGCGCTTTATCCGGGACATTATCGCTGGCATGGATTCTGGGGGGTCTCCGACCAAGTCCTTCCGGAGGTCGTGGCCGGGGATCAGGGCACGTTGGAAGGCGAAGATTGATATTTCCTCCCTAGTGCCCTTGATCTGGCTGTAAACCGCCCAGAATCATCGGGCGAACTTGGCGAGGCTCTCGCCCTGCTTCATTCTCAGGGCGAAAAGGTCCCCCTCTGTTTTGGGGACGGCGCTGTAAGCTTGGAACTTTTTTACGAAGGAGAGCTGGAGCTCCTTCCAACTTGAAATCGACTTCTCTGGGAGGGCGCAGAACCACTTCAGAGGGAGGTCACCCAAACTGGAGGAGAAGATCTTGCAGTTGAGGTGGCCCTCGTTTCCCCAGATGGACATCTTCTGGGAGAAGTGACGGAGGTTAGCGGATGGATCGGACAGTCCGTCGTAGGGGACGAACCGCGGGACAGAGAACTTTTTGGGCAGGGGGGTGCTCTCGATGTCTCTCGTGAAGGGTGAGGCCCCCAGATCGGTATGGCCACATATTTGCTTCTGGTCCCGCACGTCCAGGTTGCGCTGAAGAGCCAACCTGACGCGTTTGTCGAATCGCTCCTGCTCGTCGTCCTTTTTTGGTGTCTGCGCTCTTGGCCTTCGCTTGGAGTGGTTCGGGCTGTGATGGCTATGGGCTCGGCCGTCACGGCTATGATGACTTCGGCTGTTGCTTGAGCCTTCATCATGGATCTGGCTCCGCTTGTGGTCCAGATGGTTTCTCAGATCCTCACGAGGAGGCTGGGCTGCCCCGCTCGGGGCGTCCCTCCTCTGTCCCTGAGGATTAGAGACCTGCCTCAATGAGGCAGTTTGCGCTGCTCTCAGTTGCTGCTGGAGCTCGCGGATTAACCGCTCCTGCTTCTGGAGGAGAGCATTTTGAGCTGCGACATCTGCTCCAGCGGCAGGAGGTTGAACGCGACACGTCTCTTCTACGGCAACGGCCTTATCTTTGCGAGGACGCTCATGCCGACGCTCGTCGCGTCGGGGTGGCGTGACTTCGTCTGTTGAGAGCGAGGCCTCGAGTCCCTCTTGGAGGGGGACCTCGACATAGAACTGCGAGCCTAAGCGGCCCTCGCCTGCAGATGTGCCATGAACCGTTCGGGACCGCCCCTGAGGAGGGACGTCCGTCGACGGTGCTGGCAGCTCGAGCGCTGCTCTCGAAGATTCTCCGCCCTTCCTAGCTTTCGGAGGCATGATTTTTGGGAGATTGAGGTCGAGAAGGTTGGGGAAGGTTGGGATATTACTTTCCCACAGACGGCGCCAATTGTAGGTGCAGAAAATAATGACCCACAATAACTGGGGAGCCTTAGAGGACTTATCCAAGGTGGTGATGATTAGATACCGTCCGAAAGCCTGAAAGAGAAGAGCAAACGGTCAGAGGACCCTGGCCTGGGCGGCGCAAGGCTCTCCGATGCCAAAGTCAGTGAGTGAACTGGAACAATGGAAGGAGAGGAAGAAGAGAGGCAGAGTAACGGCTCTGTGGGTTGAATTATGCGTACCTTGCTTGTGGTATGAAGCTCTATTTCTAGAGGCTTGGGTCGTATCTTTGGAGGATATCTTGGCGTGGGTCCCATGACTCGACTGGAAGTCATGATCAGCCCACAAAGTAATTAATGCGGTCCAATCCAGCCCACTCTGCATTTAATGCCAGTCGGATCAGCCCACATCGCATTAAATGCGCGTCTTGTTGGGCCAGATTGTGTTGGACGCCTTTGACGGTTGGGGTACCATCGGACCCGCCCTCGGGCCTTGCCCGATGTGGCTTCAGCCGCTGGATGCCGCCCTATCAGTGATTTGGAGAAGATTGTGAACGGCTGGATGTCGCATCTGTCTCACTAGCTCGTGCCCCTACTCCTCCACGTGCCTGATGACGTGGGGGATGAGGGGCACGAGTGGAGGCTCTTTCTTGCTTCGGCTTTCGTCCCGGCTCCTTCAGCCGAAGTGGAGCTTTCTGCCGAGGTGGGCACATGGGGTAGCCGAGCTCGGCGCTAGCGGTCCGGACCTGCTTGACTTCGGCCGGAGCCCCTGTCCTGGTAGCCGGGGTGAATCTGGTGCCACGTGGGCGGCACGCGGATGGCACGTGAGAATGCTTAGTCTCATCTGATGGCTGTGATTAGCGTAATCCTGGAGTTCTGGAAATCTCCCCACACATATATGAGAAAGGCATACCATGTGAAGACTAGAGTTCAATATATAACATGACAGAACAAAGTAGCTTTGAGAAAAAGGTTGTCGGAGAACTTGAGAACCATCGTCCACCTTGGGCCTGACTGTTGAACATCCCAACAAAGTACCTTGGTCATTGCTATACCAAGATGTTGGGCAAAACCTATCCTAGCTATTACTCTGTGTGTACTGAGGTGGCGCATGTTCGGTCTTCTGCTGCTGCTGCTACCAAGACTTCCTTCTAGCTCTAATTCAAAGTCATGTTTTTTGTATAATGTTGATATCGTAGTAAGCCCTCTTGTTCAAGATAAGAGTTGCTCACGTGTTAACCGCATTTTTACATCTGTGTGGAGGAATGCAATACTCTATTACCATTGGGCTTATTTCTGATGCATCTCTTATGTTTAGGACTATATATCAGATAATTCATTTCCTTTTGCCTCATTGTCTTGCATGATCTTTCTTAATAATATATGTTAATATATATATCCCATATTGGCTATCAGTGTTATGAAATGGTTTATTTTTTTCAAAGTTTATTCCATATGGTGAATAAGGGAGCTATACATTTTATTTTGTTTGATTTTTTCTTAAAAAAATACAGGTTAGCTATTGCGAGGGCACTATAGCAAAATTCTTCCAAACTAATTCTAGATGAAGCAACTTCTGCTTTGTCACGACCCGGGACCGGGTTAGGGATCAGATTCGGGATCGATGGGCGACTAATGATGCCGCGCCACGTGCATCTCTTTGGTTGGCTAATCCGTACATGGGTTTAACAAGACATTTCATCCGTGCATGTGATTTCCCACAGGGTTCCGCGGTGAGGATTTTACATTCAAGACATTTCACATATAGCCATGTGCATATTCGGGATTGCGAAAGCGTGTAGTAAATCATATATAATAATTCATTCCATATGCAATACTGGATTCACAAGTAATATGACAAGGTGTCAGAGTGAGCAATGATCATAATGGCATTTCCCAAAAGCATACTGTTAATGTTTATACAAAAGATCAATTAGTTAAATTGCCCAAAAAATATTGGCCAACAAAGGCCAGTACAACCAAAAGAATGACTCCCTAAAAGATGTTAAGCAAAAACCCCAAAATGTGTCGCATCTCTAAGCCTGATCGAATGTCTACATGACATCATCAGCTTGCCATTCAACTACTCACTGCGGTTCGTCAACTGCCTCCTTAGGCTCCTCCTCAAAGGCAATGGGATCTTGACCTGAGTACCAAAGAGTGGGTCAGACATGACGGTTTGGTAGGTGGGTGAAAAGATTTGACAATAATTTAATAAAAACAATGATACCTTGGAAAGTATTAAAACCTGTATAAACAATGAGTTTCATAAAGAAAATGCATCATTTATTAGAAAAGACATGAGTTGTATGAAACAAGTAAAAGTACCAAGAATTAGGAACAAGCAAGATGGCAACCACACAAAGCTAAATCATCTCTCACTAATATGATGAGAGCTATCAGGGCATTGACCTCAATCACATGAGGTGAGGAGAGTCAACGATTATGTATAAATATATATAGTAGGACAAGACCACGGTAGCGAACCGGGTAGCAGGACATGACAGGATTCAGGTTGCAGCTGGCAGGACAAGAGGGGAATCTCCAAGCCGGTGGATCAAAACACAAGGTACATCCAAGCTTAGTGGTGCCGACTCATAGGTCATGTGCAACAAAACAAAACAAGTACATGTACAATAACGGGACAGGATGCCCATAGGCATAATAACACATTTATATTGGGTCAGGTGCATGCAGGTTAGCAAAATGCAAAAAACATGAATTTCAATACTTTCGGGACAAGTCTAGTCATAAAACCTAAAATTTGAAGTACACAAGTGAAATTCGGGTCAAAATATAATATGAATGGATTTCTATAAGATTCTGGGCCAAGCGATGAGGGTCCAAGATTTAAATCCATGTGAATAGGGTCCCGTATATAGAATTTGATACATATTTGGTGCTCCATGAAAATTAAAGACATTTCGGGTCTCTATGCATATCGATAAGTTTAAGAATCCTCAACGAATTTCCATGATGGGATTTCTCCATAATATAGTTCCACATAGTCCTTCCTAAGGCAAACCATGAAGATAGGACTCAAAACAATCACATCTCCCAAGAAAAGAACATTTTTCATGCTTCAAACATGACCCAAGCCCGAGGGGTCGCGCGCTCGAGCGGCCATAGGTGCTTTCGAGCGGACCTGAATAGATGGGCTGTCCGCTCGAGTAGGCCCATGGCCGCTCGAGCGGGCAATCTTTATGCCGCTCGATTTTTTAGTCAGAATGACTGCGCGCTCGAGCGGACTGATGTCCGCTCGAGCATGCAGTCATTTCTGCTGCCCGGGATTGTCTATTCAGGGCCTTCTTCCTCTCCTTTTCATTCACCTTTGAACTTCCATTTCTCCACAATATTTGAGGACTCAAATCTTCCTTAAACAACATTCAAACCACCTTAAGAAAAAAAACTCCAAAACATCCATCCAACATCTCCTTCCCATCATTTCAATCAAAAGAAAGAAAGAACCCATATAAATCCACATATAGCAATTCAAGTTTAACAACGTTTAGTGTAACATTTTTGAGAGATTAATAATCTAAAAGATACATTAATAAATGTATTTCAAAATCAATAAAGACATGACATAAAACAAGGTTTAAGCAAATCAAACCATTAATCAAAAATTAAGTATAAGCATAAATATGATTTAACATTAAAAAATCACTTCATCCACTTGCCTTAGGTCCAAAGCTAAGCAAATCAAAGCTTCTAATCACCTCTCCAAGCTAATGACACCAATCTACACAAGAACCCCCAAAACCAAACAAGAGAAACCCTAGGATCATCAAAACCAAACAATAGGAAGAGAAAGCTTTCAATAATCAAGATTAAGCCTCTCTAGAACTAGGAGAACATGAATCTAGAAGATTGAGAGGATTACTGACTTGGAAGTGCTTCAAATAACCAAAAAAACTAGCTCAAAGGGTGCTCTAGAGTGGGTGGATTTCTCTACTAGTTGCATCAATGGAGAGCCTTCAAGATGAGGAAGAATATTGTGGCCTCCATTTTTCCATTAGCAATAGCTTGGTGGTGGATTGAAGATGAAGAAGCAAGAAGAAGGCAAAAGAAAACCCTAGGGCTGGAGCAAGAGTCTCTTTCACAAGAAAAGTAGCAAGGAAAGGAAGAGAGAAGAAGAGCTCTCTTTTTATAGAAGATGGAGTTGGGTCCCACCACTTAACAAGCTAGTTGGGCTTAAAGCATGGGTTTCTGGGCCTCAGATGAATTTTACGAAGAAGGAAGAAATGTTCGTCGAAATCTTTAGTTTCCAAAAAGTATATGTTTCGTGGGTTTCGGAGATATTGAAAATAGTGTCCAGATTTTGTGTAAAAAGATGGTTTTGCCCTCAAATTGAGAAAAGTCGGGTTTAGGGATCTCGAATGGGGACGGAGTCAACATGAAAGTTGAAGAGATAAACAAGATAAGTTAAACGAGATTAACACACAAATTTTAAGAATTTCGAAGAATCCCCCAAGTTCATGTAAAGTCACCAAGGAAACCCCCAAAGGGTCCCATTAAATAAAAAAGGCTCTCAAAATTTCCCAAAGCTATTTGGAAAGTTATTCTAATCCCAAACTTAACCAAAATCCACTAAACACACTTAGAGCTAAAACACAACTTAATTACACTAATCGAGGTCTCTCGAGTCGGGGTCTTCCATGCTTTAGATAACAGGTTTGAGCAATTGGTGAGGCAAGCACTAGAGCGCCTGATGGTCAATCATATACTGTAAGCTGAGAGATTATTTTTCCTTCTATGTTGTAAGGTTCTTTGATTTTTGGTAAGTGTTTTGTTCATGTTAATGGCCATCTTGAACTGTCTATTTTACACTGATTTGTCAAATGGTCTGTACTTGACTCAAGATGGTTATAGTTAACTTGGTCCAAGGTGACAATCTCTTAAGATAGAAGAGAATACAAAAGGAATGATGAAATTTGGTTACCTCCTTTGAGGATCGACCATCTCATTATATAGATAGAAAATGCCCAATCTTGGGCTACAATCTTGTAAAATACAATAAAAGAATCTCTTAAAAGTAGCAACTAACATCTGTACATAGTTTTGACTTAGTCTTATGTACATAATTGGGTTCGGCTTTTCTATACAAGTGGGTCATAAACTTGGGCCTTGATTGTGTATTAACACCCCCCCCCCCTCAAATTGATGCTGGAGAGTCAATAAGCATCAATTTGCTAACCAAGAACTGATGCCGTGGTCTCGGTAGGCCTTTAGTAAATATATCTGCAGTTTGGAGACTGGTGGAGATGTGAGGAAGACTGATCGTGTCTCGCACATATTCATCATGAATAAAATGGCAGTCCACCTCAATGTGCTTTGTGCACTCATGGAATACTGGATTTTCAGTAATTCGGATTGCACTTGTATTATCAGCATAGAGTGGTGTTGGTTGTCTCTGAGTAAACCCAAGATCGGAAAGCAAGCCACGGAGCCAAACTATTTATGAGCAAGCATTGGACAGAGCTCGATATTCGGCTTCAGTGGATGACTTGGAAACTTTATTTTGCTTTTTACATTTCCATGAAATTAAGGAATCCCCAAGATACATGCACCATCCTGTGGTAGACCATCGAGTATATGAGCATCCAGCCCAATCAGCATCAGAGTATGCTGTGAGAGAAAGTGAGGTGCCAGCAGGAAAAAATAAGCCACGGGTAGAAGTGCCGATAATGTAGCGTATAACACGCCGAACAGCAGATAGATGAAGATGCCGGGGATGTGTCATGAATTGACTGACTAAATTGACTGCATAGGAAATGTCGGGGCAAGTAATGGTTAAGTAAACCAAACTGCCAACCAACCGACGATACAGCGTTGGATCAGGGATAGGATCCCCCGTATCTTGACTCAATTTGACATTCACTTCTAGAGGTGTGTCAACTGGGGTGGAGTTCTGAAGACCAGCCATGTCAATGAGATCACTGGCATATTTGTGTTGATCAAGTATTAGTCCTTTTTCTGATTGGTGAACTTCAAGACCCAAAAAATATGTCAGTGGCCCTAAGTCTTTCATATGAAAAGACTCATGAAGGGAAGCTTGAAGATGTTGAATCATAGCGGCATCAGTACCTGAAATGATGATATCATCTACATAGACGAGTAACACAATTATCCCGCCGGATGTATTATGAAGAAATAGTGAAGGATCATATGGACTTTGACGAAAATTTAAGTTGGATGATTGCTTCCCGAAATTTCTCAAACCAAGCCCGAGGGGCTTGCTTTAGACCATAAAGAGATCGCCGTAAATGAGCAACGTTACCAGGGTTGGCACCAGAGAACCCTTGTGGAAGGCGCATGTATACCTCTTCTTTAAGATCACCATGCAAAAAAGCATTCTTAACGTCAAACTGATAAAGAGGCCAAGACTGAGAAGCTGCTATGGCAAGAATAGTACGAATAGTAGTCATTTTTGCTACCGGAGCAAATGTCTCATCATACTCAACACCATATTCTTGTCTATTCCCAAGAGCCACAAGTCGTGCCTTATATCGATCCAGTGATCCATCAGATTTTAGCTTCACGGAGTAGACCCATTTGCACCCAAAAGGTTTAGCGGATGGAGGACAAGATACGACATCCCAAGTATGATTCTCATGAAGTGCATCCATTTATGCTTGCATAGCCTTTTGCCAACATTCCTGCTTCACTGCCTAAGAATAAGAATTAGGTTTGGTGATAGATGACAATGTAGCAAGCAAAGAGGTATGGGAAAAACTATAACGAGCTGGTGCCTGGCAAAGACGAGTGGATCTCCGAAGTGGAGGAACATAATCTTGAGGAGGATTTGGGTCAAGTGCTGGTGGTTGATCTAGATCAGGTGCTGGTGGTTGATCTGGAGGGGGTGGCAGTGTGGGAACATCAATTTTATGCTGTCGCTCATAGACAACATTCGGTTTAAACCTAACAGGAGATGATGGAGAGGTATCGGGAGAAAAATCAGGTAAAAAAGAAAAAGAAGGTGCAGAATCACTGTAATGCTGAAAGAAATATTGCGTTTCAAAGAAAACCACATTCCTAGATATTCGAAAACGTTTGATATCCGGATCATAACAAAGAAACCCCTTTTGATTTGAAGCATAACCAAGAAAAGCGCATTTGGCAGACTGAGCAGTTAATTTAGTGCGTTCCGAAAAAAAGGAAAATGAACAAAACACACACAACCAAAAGTATGAAGATTTGTATATGTAGGTTGAGTGTTGTATAAACGAAAATAGGGCGACTCATTATTTAATTTTGGGGATGGAAGACGATTGATCAAATGAACAGCGGTGGATAGAGCTTCAGACCAAAAACGGGCTGGAACTGAGGATTCAAGAAGAAGAGAACGAACAGTGTCAAGAAGATGTATGTTCTTTCTTTCTGCAATTCCATTTTGTTGAGGGGTATAAGGACAAGATCGCTGAGATATTATCCCTTTTTGTTGTAACAAATTTTGTAATTGATGGGACACATATTCCCCCCTGAATCCGATCGTAAGATTTTGATGCAAGTAGAAAATTGATTTTCGACATAAGCCAAATAATTTTTAAATGCATCGAAAACTTCCGATTTGGAGCGTAACAAATAAACCCATGTGAATCTACTATGATCATCAATAAGGGTGAGAAAGTATTTATAGTGAGTATGAGAAAGTACTGGAGTAATACCCCAAACATCACTATGAACAATATCAAAGCATTTAGAAGCCAAAGTGTCATGCATAGGAAATGGAAGAATCTTACTTTTGCCTAGTTTACACGTAGAACAATCCATCACAACATTATGAGAAGAAATAATTTTTTTATTAATCAAACCAGTCCTAAACAAAGATAACAATGTTTTGGGATTTGGATGGCCTAATCTATTGTGCCAAAGCCTCCAATTATTTTGAGAAGGAACACAAAGAAATGCAAACTCAGGTTTATTCCAAAGATTTGATAGAGGCAGCGGAAAAAGACGTCCACACTTAGGCCCCTTCGCGATCACTTTCCCCGACACCTGATCTTGCACAATACAACCAGATTTAGAGAATGAGACATGACAATCATCATCTAAAAGTTGACCAATAGAGACAAGATTTGTAGATAAAGAAGGAGATAAGAAGACATTTTTCAGAGGGAATGGGTAGGAAATATCACCAACAGCTATTATGGGAAGCATTTCACCATCTGCAGTATGAACTTGCAGGTTTCCATTGTACTTACGAGTGTTAGATAGTGAACCAGAAGAGAAAGTCATATGGTTAGAGGCACCAGAATCAAGATACCAAGGAGAAGACAAATGGTGATGAGTACCTGAAACACCTAATGCAGAAAAAGCATTCATAATCATTTGTTGGATCAGGTCGGTAGTGATCAGAGGATTGGGACTTGGTGTTGCCACATGTGGGGGTGGAGAACAGTACAAGGAAGCAGGAAGAGCATCAGAAGAAGCAGCATCAATTGTGGCATGGTAGGCTCGGGGATTACGGTTCTGAGGCCTTTTTTCTGCATTCACTGATAATATGGCCAGTCACTTTGCAATAATTGCAGAATTTCTGCTTACATTGAGATGCATAATGTCCAAGCCCCTTACAACTGTAGCATTGAATATTAGTCATGTCTCGTCCTTGGATTTTACCTCTATCAATAGAAGAAACTGGTCTGGGATGAGGTGGTGCTGGAAAGTGACTTTTGGCCACATATGCAACTTCAAGAGGACCACTGATAGCATGTTGTGTCAAAGCAGTTTGAGTGAGTTGTCTTTGCTCCTCACGTAAGAGTTCGTTCAGACACTCATCTAATGATGGCGAAGAAACTCTCCCCATTAGACCAGATCTCACAATTTCATACTCTGGTCTTAGTTTCATTAGAAACTGGTCCCTATGACTAGTTTCCTGAAGTGTTTGTATTTCAGAGAGGGCTGCTGCAGAAACATGTGGATACTTAATCTCATCAAATTCAGTCCATAAATTGAGAAACCCAGAGTAGTAATCTTGGATAGAAGATGTTCCTTGTGTATATTGGGTAATCTCAAACTCCAGCTAATATTGACGTGCAGAGTTGCTTTTATGGTAGACTTTCTTCAAGTAACCCCACATATCCTTTGATGTTGTGTAGGGTTTTAGATTCAAAATGAGATGGGGCTCAACAGAACTAAGGATCCATGATTTTATTTTGGCATCCTTGGTGGTCCAAGAGAATATTTTTTTTCATCCACGGTTGGCTTAGGATCAGACCCTGTAACATGCCCCCATATCTCTTTTCCTTCCAGATAAACTTGAAATTGAAAAGCCCAGGATGGGTAACTTTTTCCCGTAAACCGAATGACAAGAAGTTCTGATTTTTCCATTACAGCAGATGTGTAAAATAAACACTACCCAGAACAATACATTGTAGGGAAAAATCCAAAAAACCACAAAAACAGACTAGATACGTGTAGAATAAGGGCAGTACTACACAACCACAGCAGCAAGCATAAACAACCTTGAAGTAATAGCCTTCCTTGGCAGATTTTCAAAAAACTATGCACAAAACACAGTTTATAACAGAAAAAACAGGCCAGACGGCCTTGTTTTTGTGAACTGGATAGGCAAGTGGGCCCCACAGAACAATCTGAGCACTGATCAGTGTTGTCAACAAACTAGGATTCGTATTTTCCTAACAGAAACTTCAAGTTTCATCCAGTTTGGTTGCAAATCCATGACACAGTGCCCATTTGATGAAAACTAGTACACAAAACTGAGAAATCACAAAATCGATCAGACGGCCTACCTCTGATGAGCCAAAAATCCTGAGAAAATCTTCTAAATTCCCAGAACAAATAGTCGACCACAATAGGTGTGATTCCTGCAGTTGCTATGATAATCGTAGGTGGGCCTCACCAGATCTGATATCTGAGGACGTGACTGTCAACTGCTGATATGGACCCAAGATGTCAAACATAAGATGGCTGGAACAAAAATCCTCTGGACTGGAATGGATGATCGATCAGAGAACAAACTCTTTGTAGCTCTGATACCATGACAATCTCTTAAGATAGAAGAGAATACAAAAGGAATGATGAAATTTGGTTACCTCCTTTGAGGATCGACCATCTCATTATATAGATAGAAAATGCCCAATCTTGGGCTACAATCTTGTAAAATACAATAAAAGAATCTCTTAAAAGTAGCAACTAACATCTGTACATGGTTTTGACTTAGTCTTATGTACATAATTGGGTTGGGCTTTTCTATAAAAGTGGGTCATGAACTTGGGCCTTGATTGTGCATTAACACAAGGAACTTGACTTTTACCTGTCCTAGTTGACTTAGCACTTGTGTTGCATATATATGTATCTTACTCTTTGACGTTTTCTGTCATTAAAGTATTAGACCAACTACTGGTGGAGCAGGTAAATCTATCATTTGAATTGGTACTCAAGGGATTTTACTGTCATTTCCTTGCTTGAAAAAATCAATCATAGACATGGTCTCACCCAAGAGATCCCCACTGTAATTATTTTGCACATGCTCATTCAACCAAACCATCCACGGCCTTGAGAAGTTAAGATTGTACTATAAAGGAGATCCAATTGGTCCCCTACAGAATTACAGAGTAATGAAGCCACAACCCCCACATTTCATTGATACAACCCAAGTCATTGGAGAACTAGAAACTATTTGATTGGTAGGAATATGTGTGATAATATGGATATTTGGTTGGAGCTCACATGCTGATTTGGAGGATAGAGAACTCAGAAAAATAGCATCTCATCTTATATGGTTCTCAGTTTCTACGTCACCAAAAGTGCTTAGAATGGATGATTAGTCGTCCTGCCAAAATATCCAGACCATTTTTTATTTGTTCATTATATTTACACCCACATATCTTTGAAAGGTGGAATTTTTTTTTATGTTGACATAATCACACAAATGAGCTTCCAACTCCACTGGGAATTAAAACTAACTTTACTGTTGCTTTTGGTCAATCATGGAACCTTCAAGATTAGACCTCCAACACTACTTAGTTGCTCAAGATAAAAGAATTTGATGTCGTTTTTGGTGTTTGTAGTATCTTTCCTTTTGTAGGCAACAACTGAGATTGTCTGATGTTAAATGGCAAACTGTGCTCTACTTTGAAGGTGAACAAAGACACTTTCCTTGCTTACTGCTAATACTTTGAACAAAGACACTTATTATTCAACACTTTCCTTGCTTACTGCTGATACTTTGAACAAAGTCATTGATGATTATGCCATAATGATTGGTACACACTAAGAATGATTTTTGAATAAAAGTCATTCTTCCAAGTAGTAATGATAATAATGATGTTGATGATGATGACGATTGAATCTCAAGGTTTTGTTAGCAAGGGCTGCATATGGTTCTGATGGTAAAAACAATTAAAATTCAAGGGCTACATGCATAGATTAATCCTTGAGTATGGTACATAGAATGATGTTGTGATGTTTGTGGCAGGCTTAGAGAACTTCACACTCTAAAGGGACATGTTGAGTCAGTGGTGAAGCTGAAGGGACTAGACATTGACACCATCCAACAACACTACACAGTTTAAGAGCATGATCCATCTGCCATTAAGCGATTGACATAGTCTTTCTCTCTTTCATCTTTTTTCTTTTATTGGGTAATGGGATCTTATTAGTCTTCTTGGAATTACAAGATTAATTTTTGAGTTCCTGACCAAAGCAGATATAAAAGTAATGGCACCAAACGTGAATGATGAAGATGCCAATGAAATTGAAATGCGCCAAGATATAGAGACAGAACCATCGACTGCAACCGATTCCGATGGCAACAAAAGCTACTGGAACAAATACATATTAGGGAGTGTCATTTTGGCTTCCACCAACTCGATTCCATTGGGTTACGGTAAGTTCATAAGCTTTTAACTCACTATTTTTTTTCCTTCTGCTATGCTTATTGTTGTAATAGACATTTATATCATTAGATCACAGTCTACATTGCAATTTGAATGTGCCCACTCAAATTGCAACCGATTGGACAAATTTCTTTTAGATGGGGTACTAATGATAATGCCTTGGAAATGGAAAGAAGAACCGGGGGAGTAATTAAAAATGATGAATTAGAAAGCATAACATCAAGGGAAAGAATTATTGATTGAAGCACAAAGATAGTGCACCACCACCCTGAAGATTAGGATGTATTGTTAAGGAGATTTGATTACTGCTACATGCACAATGGATAATTCTTTTGATAATATTCCAAATGAGTAGAATTTCAGGAGAGTAGATATTCTTGCATATAAAGATTTTTCAGATCTGAACTGGTTAAAGGTAGTTCTTTGATTATTGCTCCAATCTTTTAGAGGTGGAGATGGGAGGGGAGATTTACAAACTAATACAAAGTACCCTGTTTGAAATATTGGGGTGATGAGTGGTGCAGTGCTGTTTATCAAGGACGAACTGAAGATCACAACAACACAGGAGAGATTCTCATTGGCTTGCTCAACATCTGCTCCTTGCTTGGTTCCTTGGCCTCTGGTAAGACTTCTGATTGGATTGGGCGTCGATACACCGTCCTCTTTTCATCTGCCTTGTTCCTCCTCGGCGCCTTGTTAATGGGGTTTGCTCCTTCCTTTGTCTTCCTTATGATTGGTAGAGTAGTTGCTGGAATTGGTAGAGTAGTCATTTTCCTCTCTAATTAATATAGCCCAGGTGTAAGATCCCGGTCCCACCTATATTATATTATTATTTTTTAATTAGAATATTAGTATTATTTTAATTGAATGTATTTTAGTTATTTAAGTGGTTAGGATTAAGTGGGGCACGCGTTAGATTAGATGTGTGGATTGGTGAGTGGGGTTGATGGGTAGATGACCTGACCCGTAGTTTTGACCCAATAACTTAAGCCCATTAACCTAATCCCTATTTTAAACTCTCATCCTTATCTCTCATCACTTATCTCTGCAACTCCTCCCGGTTCTTCTTTCTCGTCTTCTTCCTCTTTCAACTTCCCAAGCCTCTGCAACTTTAGGATCCAGCCATTAGAATCAAGATCAGAGGATACCATCATTCTTGGTTCAACTTTCTTATCTCAGGTAACCTTCTTCTCAAGCCATTAGAGAAGTAAATCTATACTCTTGGGTTATCTTCTTCTTTCCAATGTTAGATTTTGGGTAGGGTTATAATAGATCTGCTCATCTGGGCATTTCTTTCCCATCTCTTATGTCAGATTGGCGATAGGATTGTGATCGAGCGCCCCGGTTATCTCGGGCTAGGTATTGGTTAGATCTGTTGCGTTTTCTTCAACCCCGGTGAAAGGCAAGTACTTAACCATAATTTGTAAATTTAATGCTTGTGTTTCTCGTTGATTCTAGTGTTAGATGCATGTAGAAACCCATTTTTATGCCCTAAGTTTTGATTTACTCTATTTGCTTTATTTTATTTAATTTTGATGTGGGACCCAAGGGATGATTGGATCGTGGATCTGGTCGGGACATCGATCGTACATGGCTGGGCTACGTTGCTTGTGTGGGTGATCAGGGGTTGTGATCTATGTGGCCCATTATCCAGTCACGCGGTTGCTACAGGCGTGGAACGAGGTACTGTGTGTGTGGCTGGACTTGCACATGTTTTGAAAAGAACAAAAAAATAAATATAGGGGGAAGATCTCTAGTTGCAGAATATGAAGACAAGTGTTTCTTTTCATATAATCTGGTGGGGCCCATTATCAATGGAATTTTGACATACATGGGGTAGGGGAGGTTTGACCTTTACATGAATTAAAAGAAAGAAAAACAAAAGGACACTAGGGAGGGACACATGTGCATAACGTTGGACCACTTTTGAGGTTTCCTTTTTATGGACTTAATCATGTGATGGGGCCAAGGAGAGTGAACTGATGATCAATCCGGACCATAGATCTATTAGTGGGGCCTTGTTGTTTTATGAAACCAAATTAGATCCTTGGGCCCATTTTATAAAGAGTTGAATTTGGAAAATGTTATAGAATCCTCGGGTTTTTCTAAAATTATAAATTAAGATTGGTATTTATCATTATTAATTGCAAATTAATTTTGAATGATATCTTTGGTTTTTAATGTGTTAAAATTATATTTTTATACTTTATTAATTGGATATTTGGACCTGATTAAATACCGTCTGGGCACATGGTATATTACTAACGTGGGGTTTAGTACTTCATATAACCTCGGGAAAATCCTAGTGGATTTAGGCTCAACCCATCTTTATTGGAAAACCCTTAATTGGGTCTATGCACCATTGATTGAGAAGGGATGTGTTGACCTTTTATCTATTTAGAGATTCTTGTGGTTGTTGGGTACGAGACCTTATGTCTGACATTAGGATTGGCTTGTGATTATTCTTTGACCTTCGCATGCATATATATGGCGGTTTAGGATATGTATTCCTTTAGATGCATACCCTGTTATGTGTTATGGGCTATGAAGTTGCTTGGCAAATTATGGATGTGGATTTGACTATGATATGGATTATGGATTGGCCAGCACTTCATTTTGACTTAGGACTCTTGTGTCGGAGCATTATTATTCAGGTCTATTATGCATATATGTTTCTTTTATGTTGGTCATTTTTGAACGACTGCAGATCGTATATGGACGGTTGATCACCGATGTGTCCGGATCACTTATAATCCGCTATGAATGTGAACAGGTTATCCTGATTTTTGTTTATTGATCGGTTGACCACCGACGTTATGGACGGGCTTTCCCGATTATATAGGGTTGACCACCCACAACGGGGACACTTGTCTCCGTGTGAATCTTATTGCTCCATTTGTTTTATTTGGATTTATGTCATACGTTCATTCGTGTTATATCTTTGTCTTTACTTCTATATGATCACACTTGTCTTTATTCTTCTCGTAATGGTATTTAATTATAAATTATGCTTTCGTACTTGCTGTTTACTTTGTTTATTGGTGCATAGGTACCGAGCCCTACCCTACCGAGGAGACGAAGGAGGATCAAACGCTTGAAGCGTTTGAGCCAACTGATGAACCCGAGTGGAATGCCGGAGACGGTTTCGGAGCCGTCTGAGCCTGCATGAGAGTGAACGTCATCTTAGCAATTCCTTAGATGAACTTTCTTTAATAATTTACATTTCCTTAGTAATTGTTTTATTAATTCTGCAACTTTAACTATTAATGTTTATTTGATTTTCGTGTTGGATCTTATTTATGGTCATTGAATACCAATTGAATGAAGCTTCCGTTGCATTTAATGAAATTTTATTTGGACTCACCACGGTTTGTGATGTTATGTGGGTCCACTTTTGGAAGCTTGTGTTGTATTAAACACAGGAATTTGAATTTATTTTAATTTTTCACGTTTTTCCCCAATTCTTATTTTGGGGACGTGACAGTTGGTATCAGAGCCAGCACGATCTTCGGAATTAAAAAAATGGACAGAAACAGTAGGACGTGGTGAGGATTACGATTTTCGTTAGACAGACTTTAAAGTGCTAACTGTAAAGTCTATAGAATTATTTGTTAGCTTGTTTTATAGGATCTAAACCTTCTTTATTTTATTGCAGGATATGGCTCAACGTAATACAAGGTCTCAGGACAAAGAACCTGGGAATGGATCAAACAACTCAGACGAACGTTTCAATCAGCTCTTGCAAGCTTTTATGCAATCACAGGCCACTCAAAATGAGCAACAAAGAGCAGCTGAAGCTGAACGAGCTGCAGAGAAACAACAAGAAAGAGAAGATAGAGCTGCGGAGAGGGCACAAGCAGATCATGATAGGGCAGCATTCCAGGCTCAGATCATAGCATTGACTGACAGAGCAGCCCAGCCAGTACAAGTGGTCATGCCTCCGAAGGAAGTAGATCCTAATGACCTCTATGAGAAATTTAGGAAGAGGGTTCCTCCTGAGTTTCATGGGTCAGAAGATCCCATGGCAGCAGATGATTTCATAGAGCAACTGGAGCAGATCTTTGCAGTTTTCCGCTGTACTCAGAGACAGCGAGTGAATTTGGCAGCTTACATGCTCAGAGGGATAGCTCTCCAATGGTGGAATTCAGTGAAAATGGTAGTGCAAGCTGATGCAGTGGCAGAAGGGATTTCATGGGAAACTTTTACCAAGGAATTCATGGATAAATTCATCCCTAAGTATGTCAAGGACCAATGGAAGAGAGATTTCCAAAACTTGGTGCAAGGTGACATGTCAGTGCAGCAGTATGAGCAGCAGTTCACTAGATTGGCTAAGTATGCTCCTACATTAGTCGTTCCAGAGGAAGAGAAAATCAGGCGTTTTCTTGATGGTTTATCAGCTGATATCTATATGATGATTGGAGACAATCAACGCCCTACATTTCAGGAGACCGTGAAAAGTGCATATTGGGCTGAAGGTGCACTAAGGAAGAAATCAGCAGAACGGCAGGCCCAATTTCAGCAACATCAGTTAGGGCAGTCTTCTAGCCAAGGCAACCCGAAGAAACCAAAGTTTCAAAGTCAACCCTCGGTTAGTCAGAACCAACAGTGTGAGCGGTGTGGTAGGAGGAATCACACAACAGAGCAGTGTTATAGAGAGACTGGAGCATGTCTTCATTGTGGACAGTTCGGACATCAAGTTCGCGATTGTCCCAATGACGGTAGTCAGTTGCCAAAATCCCAGCTAGTAACTCCTAACGCGCCTTCGCAGCAGCATTGGAGGACAGCACCTCAGCAAGGACCACAACAAATAGGTCAACAGTTTCCTTGGGCGCAGCAGCAGCAACAACAACAATTTAGGGCTCCTCAGAATCAGCAGTTTAGGGGACAAGCTCCACAGCAGCAGAGGCAACTTCAGGGTCAACAGAGACAGCAACACGGGGGTCAACAGAGGCCACTGGGGCCAGCGCAAGGACAACATAACCAACCACAGCAGGGCAGGATGTATGCTTTAACCCATGAGAATGCAAATGCTTCGGCGGGCGGCGTGGAAGGTACCATTCTAATCTCAGTGAAGAAACAGTACCCGTTTCTCCTTCCAGAGTAATACTAGTTATTTGGAGGACCAAATATCCTAAGGTGGGGAGAATGTAAGATCCCGGTCCCACCTATATTATATTATTATTTTTTAATTAGAATATTAGTATTATTTTAATTGAATGTATTTTAGTTATTTAAGTGGTTAGGATTAAGTGGGGCACGCGTTAGATTAGATGTGTGGATTGGTGAGTGGGGTTGATGGGTAGATGACCTGACCCGTAGTTTTGACCCAATAACTTAAGCCCATTAACCTAATCCCTATTTTAAACTCTCATCCTTATCTCTCATCACTTATCTCTGCAACTCCTCCCGGTTCTTCTTTCTCGTCTTCTTCCTCTTTCAACTTCCCAAGCCTCTGCAACTTTAGGATCCAGCCATTAGAATCAAGATCAGAGGATACCATCATTCTTGGTTCAACTTTCTTATCTCAGGTAACCTTCTTCTCAAGCCATTAGAGAAGTAAATCTATACTCTTGGGTTATCTTCTTCTTTCCAATGTTAGATTTTGGGTAGGGTTATAATAGATCTGCTCATCTGGGCATTTCTTTCCCATCTCTTATGTCAGATTGGCGATAGGATTGTGATCGAGCGCCCCGGTTATCTCGGGCTAGGTATTGGTTAGATCTGTTGCGTTTTCTTCAACCCCGGTGAAAGGCAAGTACTTAACCATAATTTGTAAATTTAATGCTTGTGTTTCTCGTTGATTCTAGTGTTAGATGCATGTAGAAACCCATTTTTATGCCCTAAGTTTTGATTTACTCTATTTGCTTTATTTTATTTAATTTTGATGTGGGACCCAAGGGATGATTGGATCATGGATCTGGTCGGGACATCGATCGTACATGGCTGGGCTACGTTGCTTGTGTGGGTGATCAGGGGTTGTGATCTATGTGGCCCATTATCCAGTCACGCGGTTGCTACAGGCGTGGAACGAGGTACTGTGTGTGTGGCTGGACTTGCACATGTTTTGAAAAGAACAAAAAAATAAATATAGGGGGAAGATCTCTAGTTGCAGAATATGAAGACAAGTGTTTCTTTTCATATAATCTGGTGGGGCCCATTATCAATGGAATTTTGACATACATGGGGTAGGGGAGGTTTGACCTTTACATGAATTAAAAGAAAGAAAAACAAAAGGACACTAGGGAGGGACACATGTGCATAACGTTGGACCACTTTTGAGGTTTCCTTTTTATGGACTTAATCATGTGATGGGGCCAAGGAGAGTGAACTGATGATCAATCCGGACCATAGATCTATTAGTGGGGCCTTGTTGTTTTATGAAACCAAATTAGATCCTTGGGCCCATTTTATAAAGAGTTGAATTTGGAAAATGTTATAGAATCCTCGGGTTTTTCTAAAATTATAAATTAAGATTGGTATTTATCATTATTAATTGCAAATTAATTTTGAATGATATCTTTGGTTTTTAATGTGTTAAAATTATATTTTTATACTTTATTAATTGGATATTTGGACCTGATTAAATACCGTCTGGGCACATGGTATATTACTAACGTGGGGTTTAGTACTTCATATAACCTCGGGAAAATCCTAGTGGATTTAGGCTCAACCCATCTTTATTGGAAAACCCTTAATTGGGTCTATGCACCATTGATTGAGAAGGGATGTGTTGACCTTTTATCTATTTAGAGATTCTTGTGGTTGTTGGGTACGAGACCTTATGTCTGACATTAGGATTGGCTTGTGATTATTCTTTGACCTTCGCATGCATATATATGGCGGTTTAGGATATGTATTCCTTTAGATGCATACCCTGTTATGTGTTATGGGCTATGAAGTTGCTTGGCAAATTATGGATGTGGATTTGACTATGATATGGATTATGGATTGGCCAGCACTTCATTTTGACTTAGGACTCTTGTGTCGGAGCATTATTATTCAGGTCTATTATGCATATATGTTTCTTTTATGTTGGTCATTTTTGAACGACTGCAGATCGTATATGGACGGTTGATCACCGATGTGTCCGGATCACTTATAATCCGCTATGAATGTGAACAGGTTATCCTGATTTTTGTTTATTGATCGGTTGACCACCGACGTTATGGACGGGCTTTCCCGATTATATAGGGTTGACCACCCACAACGGGGACACTTGTCTCCGTGTGAATCTTATTGCTCCATTTGTTTTATTTGGATTTATGTCATACGTTCATTCGTGTTATATCTTTGTCTTTACTTCTATATGATCACACTTGTCTTTATTCTTCTCGTAATGGTATTTAATTATAAATTATGCTTTCGTACTTGCTGTTTACTTTGTTTATTGGTGCATAGGTACCGAGCCCTACCCTACCGAGGAGACGAAGGAGGATCAAACGCTTGAAGCGTTTGAGCCAACTGATGAACCCGAGTGGAATGCCGGAGACGGTTTCGGAGCCGTCTGAGCCTGCATGAGAGTGAACGTCATCTTAGCAATTCCTTAGATGAACTTTCTTTAATAATTTACATTTCCTTAGTAATTGTTTTATTCATTCTGCAACTTTAATTATTAATGTTTATTTGATTTTCGTGTTAGATCTTATTTATGGTCATTGAATACCAATTGAATGAAGCTTCTGTTGCATTTAATGAAATTTTATTTGGACTCACCACGGTTTGTGATGTTATGTGGGTCCACTTTTGGAAGCTGGTGTTGTATTAAACACAGGAATTTGAATATGATTTTAATTTTCATGTTTTTCCCCAATTCTTATTTTGGGGACGTGACACCAGGTGCATATCTCACATAACATAGACTTTCATATGCTTGAACAAGGTAGAGTAGTTGCTTGTACTTGTGACGGTCGATGGGTTTTTAGATATGATAGATGGGTTTACAGTTTGTGAATTTTCATGCGTTTGGAAGGTGAATATGCTTGATGTATCTTATATTAGCTCTCAATTTTTGTTGAATTGCAGGTGGGGTTACTTAGCAGTTTTTGTAATTGAATCCCTATATCTTGTCAGAAACTACAAAGAACAGAGAGTATGTTGAGCCAATGATGTACCTGAAGCATGTCTTGTAGCACAATGATCACATTGACAATTTTTTTTTCGAGACAAAAAGTTCTTGAGAACAATATAGTTTTGGCTATGGTTGATTTTTTTCAATAAAAAGTTTTGTGCAAATTCCCTTTGGGATTCATTCTCTTTCCTTTTAAGCTTGTGATTTCATTGGCTCTTGCAATTTATTTTGGCAGTTCTTTTGCATCCATACTTTAGAATGATAATTTGTTAGGGATATTAATACTTTTTGTCAAGGCTGCAAATATTGTCGGTTCAAGCATACAACCTTGGCGAGACTCGCTTGACATTATTTCAAGCCCCACTCTATCTATTTGAGGCTCTGAAATCGCTCCAATGGGGATTCTTAATTGCTATTGTCTGTCTTTTGATGTATTCACAAATGCTGTGCCATGGAGGTGTTATGTTTTTCAGCATTGTACTCTTCTAGGCCATGTAATGCTGTTGGGAATTTCTTGACTTTGATGGGCTTCTTTCAGTTGAGTGTTTGGATTGGCCTTGTATATGACTTTGATGTTGTATGCCATATTGATATATGTAATTGATGTATTGTAAGTGTCCCTTTTACTGAAGAAGTCACGTTTACTTGGATCAAAACTAGGTAAAGCACTCATCCAGTGGGATATACACATTGAATGTGGACAATAGGATAGTTATGTTAAATATTCCATCTAACTCAAACAATCTACCAACAAAAACACATATTTTAGTTCAGACAAGTGTGAGCCACCTGATATGTGAACCAACTTGATTATGGACCAGAGAACATACATGATAGTGCCCTCTTGGTAACTTGACCTGACAAATATTGGATGAATCAGTAGAATATCATCATCTAGATACTGTTATCTTAATTAAATAATCTGGTTATCATTCCTTCCTATCACATTATGTGCATATGATACTAGTATATAACTTGCTAAACTATCTCCATATTTTCACCTCTTGTAATGCAGAGAGTGGTAGCCTTTGTAATTTATCCGCTCTTTTCTAACCTATTTAAGGACACATGGAACTTTAATAATCGAAGAGTCATGCTTTATGCTATAGTTTCACTGAAAGTTGTGCATAATTAACATTCTTAATTATATGTTAATATTGCTATTTTTTTATGCAAATTGAATGAAAATTGAAAAACAAATTTTGTTGAAAGAGTCCATGTAGCTAGGATGCAGTCCTAGCAGTCAAACATGAAAGCCAAGTATGCAGAGTAACAGATTGCTATATGTTAAAATGGGATGCATGAAGTTTTTTAAAACAATGGCGCAAGTGTTGGAATGGTGCAACAATGAGATATCATATATGAATATGTAATTTTTCATTGGCATTTGAATGTTGGTACAACGACAAGAATGTTAGCATTTGGTTTAATTTTGTAATGGTAATGGTAAAGTGCTTTCAATGTTGAAAGGATGGTTGAATATTAATATGAAGTGGAATGAATTTTCTTGTTACAACTTTTTATGATTTTGGAATGGAAATGGATCTTGGGTGTGTATAGTAGTAGATTTGGTCTTGGATAATGGAATTAGCAATTTTGATTTATTCATAAGACACAGGTTGGAAGTTATAATGAACTGATGTATATACAGGAAAAGAAAATAAAAAATCAAATAAATAAAAAAAATATATTAAAAAAAAAAATATTCCCTGCGAGATAAAATGCCGGCAAAAACAATTTGAATTTTTTTTTGTAATTCGTAAATCGTTTCCCGGCGCAAAATAATGTTGGCAAAAGTTTAATTTTTTAAAATTTATTTTTGAAAAAATAAACCTCTTTTTCCGGCAAAAAGAATGCCGGCAAAAGATTTTTGAGGATTTATTTTTGAAAAAATAAATTTCTTTTTCCTGCGAAGAAAACGCCGATAAAATTTTTTTTCCAATTTATTATCGAAAAATATACATCTTTTTCTGGCGAAATAAACCTCTTTTCCCGGCAAAAAGAAAACGCTGGCAATGTATAACTTTTTGCCAGTGCTACCTTTTTTTGCCGACAATTGGTATCAGTGGCATACTTTTCCCGGCACAAGAGAAATCGCCGGGAATAGTTTTTCCCGGTGTTTTGTGGACTTTTACTGGCGCTAAATAAGCGCCGGGAAAAGTGCACATTGTTGTTGTAAATATCACAACAAATGTTGCGATATCAAAATTTAGGTTGCGATACCGCAAGTTAAAAATTTGCGATGCCGCAATTTATGTTGTGATATCGCAAAAAACGTGAGGTTAAAAGTCAACGAATGCATCTCTGTTTATAATTTCTTCCCATTCTGTTGCTTTCGTCTCTGGCTTGAGTTCTCTGCTTCCATGCTCTACAAGTGTAGTTTAGTCCATTGGCATATATAACAAGTGATCTCCTGCCACATTCTCTGCATGTCAACCTCAGGCCATTGTCATATATAGCAATTGAATCTCCTGTCACATTTTTGTCTAAGGTGTTCATTCCATATTTCCTACCTTGTATGTATCTCCCTCTTATTTATTGTATTATTTTTTTTCTTCTTTTGTGTCTTTTGAAAAAAAAGTTAGGATACAAGGAATCGCACTTATAGAAACATTTGAAACATTTTGTGGAAATATTAATAGTGACCTTAGGTGGGACTTGTGAAGCCTCACTTTTTGATGAACATCCATTTATTGATATATTAAAAAATTCCCCTTGTTCTCATATCATGAATTACCAATAACTGGATTTGGCTTGGACTTCCGTGCGAAAAACAATGTGGGATGTCTTGTTCATCCTATCCTATGGTGGGCCCCAGCACAAACTCAGAATGTCCACAGATTTTTTTAACCTTTTTCTGTTATTGTGGCATTACAGACATCATTTTGATCATTATCTTAAACTACTAATGATTTTTTAATGCTAAATATAAGTAAGCAAACAATTAAATGGTTTAGGTTCTTTAATAGTTATCAACGAAAGGTGGTATTCATTAGATGAGCGATTAAGACCTTACAACTGTATCATGCTCTATTGTTCCACAAAATTTGAATGCTCTTTTTTTTTTTTTTTGGGTGGTGGGGGGGGAGGGGTTGTTTAGTGGTGTTTTATTTGCTAGAATATCTAGGTGTAGAATTGATTAAGATAATGCATTTTTTTAATTTTTTTGAACGGATAATGCATTGTTATTTGGTTGTTAATGTTATAGAAATATGTAGCTTCATGCTATCCTAAATGTCAATGCTTAGATTTTAACTCTTTTAATTTTCCATGTACGCATAGAGTAGTTTTTTATTTTATATTTAACAACCTTCAAATCTTAGTAATTCCAAACATTCATCTTATTTACTAAAGAAATACTTATTTCGATATCTATTTTCACACGTTAAATCTTCATGGATTATATGGATGTTTGTGAGTAACTTCAAAAATATTCAAAAGTAAATCTTATTATTCGAAATTTGTGTTCTCCTTGGTAGGATGAAGAATATTGAGATAAGTATAATATGTCATTTTAATGGTATATTAGACATGAGCAATCCACTTACAGTCTATAATGGTGGTGAGCAGAAGGTAATATGGGTTGATGTCAATATAACTTTCAATCAACTACTCGGAAAGATAAACGAAGAAGCTGGTTGGCCAAAGCTTGGTAATGAGTATATAAATATGCAATATCAGTATCATAATGGCCGAAGCTTCACGTTCATAACCATAAGAGGTGATGATGATCTCCATCGAATGTTCAGATTATTCCAAAATGGAAGTCAAGCTATATTTATATATTTGCAAAGAAACAGTGAAGCAGGTGCAAGGCGAGAACCATCACATCTAAGGTCTACATACTCTAGGCCTAGTAGCCAGCGAGGGAATAGACCGTCATTCAATTTGAACAGGTACCACTACAACCTATCATAACAAATGTAGTGATGCCGATTTGTTTAATATCTTGTTTTAATCATGTTACTGAGTGTTTTATAACATGGTGATTCACGCAAGGGGAATTCAATGACGTATGCAAATACCACAAACTTTCCGAACAGTGAAAATGATATAGGTGGCCCTTCAACAAGAGAGGATGTTTACAGGTTTGGTTCGCTACACAACTAATTTGATAATACTATGTAATTTATATATGATTGACTGCTTGTCATACAAGTACGACGTGTCATTTTCTCCATTTCGAAGCCAGTTTGACCTGAACACGCCTATTGTACCTTATGATAACCCATTTGTGGAGGCCAATCTTGAAGATCTCATAGCTCCCATTAATCTTGCAGAAGATGGAAATGGAAAATTCTCTAATATATGGGATGAATTTGTCATGGATTGGATTAAAACGGATGCAGTACCCAAAATTCCTGGTGTCGATGGAGGGTGCAATGTAGTGGAGGAGTGGGCTGAAAATGATGAAGATGAATTTGATATTGATGTTGACCCTAGAGAATATGAATTGCAAACTGCCATTGGACCACATAGAACATTGCATGCACAGCAAGGATTGGGTCATGCATCAAATGTTGCGAGTAGAAGATGTTATTGATACTTTAGTTCCTGATGATGACCTCAGAATTAGTGGCAGAGAGCAGAGAGCAAAATTAGTGGCCTCAGAATTTTTTTTTGTGATGAATCCTATTATGCAGCTTCTAGTTTTTCAAGTAAATGAGCTACCCTAAAACCATTTACCTATAGCACATCATGATGCACATGTTCATGAACAGAATAATGGTTCTCCTAGACAGGGAGAGCCTACACATTTAGCATTGAATTTGGGAATGAAGCGTCATATGTTTGCTATGAACATTGGTTCATGAATGTCGATGATGGGTGGTACATCTGATAGTTTTTCTCTACATCATGCATCTTCAGCAAATCACCTAACCTTCTCATATGAAAGTAGGAAATAAAAGCCTAAATGTAGAATTTTAACAATGACGACCACATAAGATATTGCTCAAGTCGCCCTAATTTCTTTATACTCAAAATTTACAAATTCATAAAAAATCCACCATAAATTGCAAACAAAGTGTAATTCAGCCTATGGGTCATCCAAAAAACAAATGGAAACCATATAGGTTTCCCAAAACAACTAGAATCAGAATAACCTTATAGAAAAGCATAACTGATCATCTCTATTTGACTTTCAATTAACCACTTCAAGTTCAACTTGGAATTGTAAAGTAAGGGAAAAAAACAGTGGCATCATATACTAATATACATACGCCCCACTCAGATGCCCCAGATGACGTCGGTGCAGAATCCAACAGCAGTTGATCATCTCAGTTACAAACCAAAGCATTTAGGGTTTTCTAAACCCACAAATAGAGATAAATAGAGAGATAAGGAGGAAAAGGAAATAGAATACCAGATCTCGCTAAAAAGGAGAGGGAATAAGAATTACCAGGTTCAGTAGGGGCGACTGCAACAACACCAAGCTTGGAACGCCCAGATTGCGAAACAATGGTGGCCAAAATCCCTAGACGATGGAGACAATGGAGATGATGATGCTTCATCGACGTCGAACAGACGTTGGCGGCCTTGCGTATTTGCAAATAGATTGGCGAGGGAGGAGGATGGTCAAATTCAACTGGGGAGAGAGAGAGAGAGAGTTACCGCAGGTGAAAAAGATGTATAGTCGAATAGGGAGGGATAAACAGATGAAAAAGGGCTTTTCGAGTTGTGCTATTACAACATAAATTGCGGTATTGTAACTTTTTAACTTGCAGTATCACAACTTAAATTGTGATATCGCAATATTTATTGTGATATTGCAACTAAAAAAAGCCCTCTGGCCTACGCAGTAGTACGAACTGTACGGCGAACGTCTGGGTAAAATGTCCAACTTTGATAACAAGGGGGAGAAATCAATGACTGTAGATTACCATACAGAAAATCTCCCTAAATTTATTAACACTAAATAGTTTTTACCATTTAGTCCAATGATTTTATAATTAGATAGGCCCTACCATGGTTACCAATATTAAATAACTCCAGCGCGACTACTAGTTAGTGGATTCCCATTGGATCAATCATCCTTATTTGTTTCTTTATTTCTTATTTCGGTGCATCATCTAGTGAAAACTTCTTATTTTGTAGGAATTGCCAAATACCATAATTGACATAATATTATAATATAATACTATTTTATTATGTAATAATGAAATTTTACAATATTCGGATCTTGCGATATTATGTTTTGTCATTATCCAAACACCCCCTGAGGCATGTTATAAGTCTGACAGTTACACCGGTAAACTCAAAGATGAATTGTCAAAGTTGATGTGAAACCCTATCTGGAGCATCCACGGCTTATAACCGCTCAATCAAACGGTGGTGACAACTCTCATTATTGTGCATATTGGCATGGCAAATAGAAAAAATGGGTTTTTACTGGAAAGTACACATTATATGGCCACTACACGTAACAGTGAACATTAGCCATCTACGCACCTAACAGGAAATCCGTACAGGATTCCTGTTTTTTTTTTTACCATTTTTTTCGGTGGTCGAATTCAACCTTCATTTGCAATGTTAAAGGTCAAATTCGACCCTGATGTGCAGCTTTAAGGTCGAATTCAACCCTGAGATGTCTACTTCCCCCTGTTCAAAACCCTCATTTCTAGGTAAAATTACTTTATTTAACCCGTCGATTGTGACATCTAGGTTTTCCTCTCCTCCATCCCGTCGACTGCGCTATGCACTTTTTACCCTCTGTGGTCCCCTCCAAGTCAATCCTTCTCAATCGACAAAAAGGGAAAACCTCCTCCATCCCGTCGACTGTGCTGTGCACTTTCTACCCTCTGTGGTCCCCTCCAAGTCAATCCTTCTCAATCGACGAAAAGGTATGTGTCGCCATGTTCCCCTCGTGCATTATCTCCTTATTTTATTTTTATTTTGTATTCTTTTGCTTTATGTCAATTGTGTTGTTCGCAGCGTCTTTGCATGTTCATCGCGGTTGCACCCTCTTGTTGTGCTCATCAACTACTTATTTAGGTTTTGGATTCCATACAGTTGCAGATGAGATTGTCACCACATATACAAACACGGCCATTATGAATGTGGAGGGGTTTTGTTTTTTGGTTTTGAGATTTTGGGTTTTGGGCTTTGGATTTTGATTTCAACGGCAACTATGAATGTGTTGTTTTTTGGGCAACCACATATTCGATTCCCTTGATTTCAGTTTTTTCAGTACAATTTTACTTTACTTCAATCCAGAATGATGTGAATGATGTGTAGACTGCTCATCTTTTTTTACATTCTCTTCTGATTTTTAATGTTAGTTGCCATGGTTATCTTTGTTTTGTAACTGCCCATGTGGTTGTCTTTGTTATGTAACTGCCCATGTGGTTGTCTTTGTTTTGTAATTGCCCATGTGGTTGTCCATCAAATTATCTCCCCTTAAAATGAATGAATGGGTTGAATTGATTTTATTACTCCAAAATCCATTGAAAGTGAGTGTGGCATTGGAACTTTTGGTGGAGCTCATTTGACCTCCAAGTTAAGGTCTACTGTAAATGTGAGTGTGTTTTTGTTTTTATTTTATTTTTCATATTGAAAGTGAGGGTCTATTTTAAATGTATTTTTTATTATAGTTGTTGTTATTGTTTTTTTTTTCTCTCTTTCTTGTTGAATGATCTTTCTTAAATTCATTTTTATTATAGTTGTTATTGTTTGTTGTTATGTTTCATCCTCTTCACAAAAGTAAAGTAAGAATATACGTGTAAATTTTTGTAATGAGAGAGTAAAATTAATCAAATTCCCATTATGGAGGCTCTCGTAGAATTCAATTTATACTGTCTACAATACAGAATTTAGCACCTTTCTTATTAGATTGTTGAAATTAGTGTAAGAACCCCCGCCATTTTTTACTTTACGAAATTCCATTTCGCAGATGTCCGAAGCCACAAGCAGCAATGCTAACGAAGGTGTACCCAAAGAAGCACCCATAAGGCTACTCTATGAGCATGATACCCACATCTCATCAGCGATATGATGTGGACTGGTAAGCTGTTAAAAAGATTACATTCTATTTTTGCAAGTAAAGATTATGGGTTACTTTCGTTTGAAGTAAGGTGATGTTGTATAAATAGAGAATGGGAATATGAGTTGGAATCTAACTATTCTAAAGACAATAGACCATGGGTATTGATGTAGGTGGTTGTTGTTTAGAGTATTGCACAAATAAAACAGTAGGGACTTGTTTGAAAATGAGGTGGTTGAATCTAGGAGAGAAAATAATAACAACATTAAAATAAAAAAAGTTGTCAACATGAACCTCACACGTGCAAAGTTATGACAAATAATTGAAGTTATAGACTTGCTATTTGGGATAGAGTACCAAAGGCTAATTTCCTATTAATTATAGTAAAAGAAGTGTAAAAATATATATTTTTTAGTTCTGTTTCCCTTTTGAACTGAAAATCATTTTATTTTTTTAAGATAAATGGAACCTAGTTAGGAGAAGGGAAGGCCTTAAACCCCAAGATGTTTGCAATAAATATTGAGCCTTTAAGAGTTTGTATGTAAAAGAAAAGTAAGAAAATTTCATGTAATCTCTATAGATTTCAAGCCGAATCCACCTCCCAAGACTAGAGAACTCACAAAAAGTCACTGTCAGCATTAACTTAATATTAGTAACCATTCAGATCTATGTAAACTAAGTATAGCCAATTATGGATTTCCAACATTAGGATATCCCTCTGAATAACCATGTGCCTCACTTGCAAGAAGACCTTGCAACTCAAATAATTTACTAGGATAATCATCTCCTAACAAAGGGGAGATGATTCGATATCCCCTTTTGGATATCCACCTTTAATCCTTCCTTCACTTTTCACCTTTTTCACATCAAGGCATTACTCAAAAATCTTAGGAATTCAACACCAGCAGGCCCTTAGTGAAAGAAAATGCATCATCAAATGTAGATGATTTTCAATTTGGCCTTATTTGCGAATTCAAACTCGACAAAAAAGCTTGCTATGCCAAACTACCTAATTACTTCTTGCTCAATTTTTTTTACTAATAATCAATTCAAGAAACCTGCTCAACATGATCAATCCCCAATTAAACAAAAACTTATATGACACAAGCAACAAGCAAGGAACCATGTAATCAGCTAAGATTTTTTATTGCTGTATGACAAACAAAGGCCTGAAGCTATTTAATATGTATTTCATACCCATGTATAAAATGACATCATCACTAAAATCCTGGATTCAACAAGGCCAATGATTTATCAATGAAGAGCTCCTTAATGAGTCATATGAGATGTCATATCAGTCTTTTATCTCATGGTTCAATTCTATCAGTAGAAGTTTCATAAATAACGTAACCAAGAAGCAGACTACTTTGATGGGAACAATCTGAGAGAAATTCAAGGTAATCACTTGGGTTATCATCAAGGAATTTGCATAAGGGTGCCCCTCTTCCCTTCATTTTGACTATGGCAAATCAGGATCAGCTGAACAATACACATGTATACGTGATTATAGTTGTATGATGCAAGTTTCTTTTTGGGAAGAATTAATAAAATAAGCTCTTACTCAATAGGCAACAACAAACTTAGTCTCAATACATATACATGTTGGAGCATTTAAACGTATACACAGAACAAAACAGAACAGATATTCAATCCACTTACAATAAATATTGTAGGTGTAGGAAAATTATGACCCACAATATTTAGGGTGCCTTACAGGACTTATCCAAACGGAAGAAGATGATCTGCTGCCTCCTAGCCTAAAAGGGAAGAGCAAACGGTCAGAGGACCCTGGCCTGGACGGCACAAGGCTCTCCGATGCCTAAGTCAGTGAGTGAACTGGAACAAAGGAAGGAGAGGAAGAAGAGAAGCAGAGTAACAGCTCTCTGGTTTTAGATGTGCATACCTGTCATGGAGATCGCTCCTCCTCTTATAGAGGAAGAGGCCTACGTTGCATGGGGGAGGCTCATGATGACGTCCTGGTATGCCTAGGGGCGTCATCATGTCAGCCCACCATTCATTAAATGAGGGTCCGATCAGCCCACAAAGTAATAAATATGGTCCATTCCAGCCCACATTGCATTTAATGCCAGTCGAATCAGCCCATACCGCATTTAATGCATGTCATGTTGGGCCAGATCTTGTTGGACGCCTTTGGCGGTAGAAGTCCCATCGGGTACATCCTCGGGCCTTGTCCTGATTTGGCCTCAGCCGCTGGATGCCGCCTGGTCAGTGATTTGGCAATGACGGCTGGATGTCGCATCTGTCCCACTGGCACGCGCCCCTACTATGCCATGTGTCTGATGGCGTGGTGGGCGTGGGGCGCGAATGGGGACTCTTCCTTGCTTCGGCTTCCATCCCGGCACCTTTGGCCGGGGTCAAGCTCTTTAGCCGAGGTGGGCGCCTAGTAGCCGAGCTCGGCGCTAGCTGCCAGAGTCTACCTGATCTCGGCAGGGGCCTCTATCCCGGCAGCCGAGGTGAGTCCGGTGCCACATGGATGGCACGCGGGAGGCACGTGAGAATGCTTAATCCCATCTTACAGCCGTGATTAGCATAATCCTGGAGTTTTGGAAATCTCCCCACACAATTGCCCCCTAGCTTCTGACCTTGCGAAGTTCGCCAGCAAAGTGAGGTCGGGAGCTATATGACAGGGAATTCTTCTGGGATAGAGTTCCTCTTGGTCTTGACAGTTGGCGCTTGGCCTTTATTCAAAGTCGCTTTGGATGATCAAGGCAATAAATGGCATCTGTCAATCAATGCCGAAGACATATCAACGGCTCTGCATGTCATCTTCTGATTAGTTGTCCGATCGCCTCGAGGTCGCACGCGCCGTTTTGTCAGGGATGTATTCAATTTTTGAAATGATGTACGCGGAGCTCTAGGGAGCGTTGTTTGGCGCACGCCATTAGGGTTTCTGAAGAGGGGGTCCCTCCCCCTATATATAGGGCAATCGAGGTTCTCTTCTTCCGTATTTGTCATTCTGAATTAGAGAGGAGGAAGCTGCTATGAGGGAACTCCACCTGAGAAGTGGAGCGTTGCCGGAGTCGAGTTTCTTTGCTGCTCAGCATCTTCGTTTCGCCTTCGTAAGTCCCCTTTCCCCTGCCTCCTTCCTGTGGGTCTCTTGGTCGAGGATTCCTCTGTTTTTAGATTAGGATAGGGATGGGCATTTACAGTCACTAGTTAGAGGGCGAGGCGGCGATTGAGGGTTTCAGGTCGACCTTTAGAATTCCGCCGATGTCCAAGTCAGGGGCGCTGAACCCAATGGTATCAACCTCCGTGACTTCTCGGGAGGCTGGATGCCTTTTCCCCTAGTGGCCGTGACAGAAGGTGGGGTCCGATTCCCCCTTCACCCCCTTCTTAGGAGGTGCCTCAGTCAGTGGTGTCTCTGCCGTTGCCAGTTACTGCCCAATGTCTTCAAGATCGTGATGGGCACGGCCAAACTGAATGAGGTTCTGGGCATCAACCTCGGCGTCTTCGATATTGAGGACGTCTATGACATATGCAAGTCCGAAGATGCCTACTATCTCCGGGCTAAGCCAGGTCGGGAAGGCTTCGTCCGCTACTTGGAAGATTCGAGTAAATATACCGGGGATGATCTTCTGTACGTCTCGGGCAACTAGGAGTTCGGGATAGCCGACACCAATAGAGGCTACCAGGTTCCTCGCCATTTCGGGACTGTTCCAAGTAAATATTGTCTCTCTTTCTTTGTTTGTTTCCCACATGCTTTTCTTTCCTGTTCCGTCGTACTGATGCCTCTGATCACTGTGTAGCTTTGAGGGAGAGGAAGTGGGCTGCTTGGTACATCTAGACGAGAAATGAAGCCTGGCTCCGCCTAGTGAAGCGATACAACGGCCACGAGGGCAGGGCGGCTTGGTCACTGCTAGGGTATCAGCCGAAGTATCATGGATACATAAGGGGCACAATCGAGCCGCCCCGAGATGAAGGTTCGGGCGGAGCCGACCCCGAGGCCGAGCGAGAACAGGCTGGTCTTAGAGTAAGGGTCGAAGAGGGGCCTTCGCGGGCGACGTCCGACGTCAGAGTTGCATCCGGTGCCCAAGCTTCCACATCGGGGTTGAGACTACACGAGGCCTCAGGAAGGAAGTCGAGTCAAATTGCCCGATCTCCCTCGCCGAGTTCGGAGATGAGGCGCGCCAGACATTTGTCCTTTGAGGACCTCGAGACCTTGGCACTCGGAGTCGAGGACGCCCGAGCTCCCCAGGTGCCTACGAATCCGGGTCCCCTTGTGGTTCCCTCTCCAGGGGTTCGGGAAGCTTCTCCCTCGGCTGCGGTAGAGGTCTCTGCTCCTCCTAGTCCTGCCGGACTGGAGGTACGTTCGCCCCCAGCTGAGGCCGGGCAAGAGGAAGTTTGGCCGCTGAAGAGGCCGAGAACCGAGGCAGGTCCTAGTTCGGCCGCAGCTTCGCCATCTCAGGGCCCACATCCGTGGGAGCCGAGCTTCGTGCTTGAATCGGGGAGGCCGATGACGATGGACGATTGCGTTCTCCACAAGATCGATCCTCCGGTCCTCGAGGCACTTGCGCAGGCCTACGCCCTTCCTCGAGACATGGCACAACTGGACAGGTACAGCGATCAGAAGCTGATACTGTCGATGCTGCAGTCGAACTTCACCGTAAATCCATCTGAACCCCTACATATTTTATCCAGCTGTTCAATATCAGTGAATGTTTTCTGACTTTCGTCCTGAACGCCTTGTTTCTCCAACAGGCAGTGCAGAAGTCGATGGTCGCGGCCGACAGACTGTGCAAGTACAGTGTCGATATTGCCGAGCTGACCGCGGAGAAGAATGGCCTGCAGGAATCCCTAGACGCCGTTACTCAGAAATTAACGAGGGCTGAAAAAGAGTATGCGGCGGCGCTCGAGCAAGCGAAGGGCGAGGCCGAGGCGGAGATGACTAGGGTGGCCGAACTCGAGGTCTCCATCTCGAAGATGGAAGATGACTACGCGGCCCTTCTTCAAGCCGAATCAAAAAGGGCGGACGAGGCCGAGGCGAGAATCGAGACAGAGTGTGACGCTGCGTTTGAGGACGCCAAGGCACAAGTCACGGCTCACTACAAGGCCAGAGTCATCGTTGTGAGGGAAAAGGCCTGGGTGAAAGGGTGGCGCGCCGGCCTGAAGGACGCTGGGGTCTCGGAGGACCATCCGTCCTTTCAGGAGCCTCCTCCATTTCCACTTCTGACGCCGAGCTCTGCCCCTCTTGCTGGCGAGGCTCCTGATGCTGTTGCTCGCGCCTCTGATCAGGTGTGACTTCGGGCCAATCTTCATCGATTTTGCTTGTGGAGAGAGCTTTTTGTTTTTATCTTTGATGTACTTTCCCATTTTTCAATTGTATCTGCTGCGCTATGTGATGAACAAAAATTTAATGCAATTGAAAGTTTCTCCAGCTACTGTCTTTTCTTTACCAATCACGTGTTTTTTGTCGGCTAAATGTTTCGCATGAGTGTGTGGACTCAGTAGGGATAGATGCCGAACTGCCCCAGATTGGTCCTGGGTTGAGCCAGCAGGAGTGCCGAAGTCGCCGCAGACCCCCTGTGTCTCTCCTGCTTATGCTCTAGTAATTTTTGTCTTACTATCCTTTTGAGCTCAGCTCTTCTATGCTTGAGTTCTCCTGAGCGCTCTTTGTGACAAGACATGTGAGTTTTGAGTTGGGGAGAGTACCGAACGGTCTTCTTAGATATCTGTGATGATACTCCGTGTTCTGAATACCATAAATAGCAGTAAGTATGGGGGCATGGCCAACAAGGAAATCGAGCAGATGGCTCCACGTGTCACCATCGGAGCCGGTGGTCAACATATAGGAAGATGTGCGCTCCTCGTGGGGCGTGGGAGACCTCGCCTCGTAAATTTCCTTGAGTGTTGATCCCTCCATCCCCCTATAAATATGGGGGGTAAGCTCGCCATGGGAGAGAGAACTTAAACTAGAGGCCCTTCTTCTCTTTTACTCTTCACTGTAATGAGGACCCTTCTGCCTCTGCCAGACATTCTGGCAGCTAGGTACTGTAGAGGTTTAGGAACCTTTGACCCGGGCGGAACCCCTGCGCCAGAAGACAGCTTCCTCCGGGAGGGACTGTCTGTCGTGGTCTGCGCGCCCTCTGAATCTGGACTCCGTGGACCACGTGCTCTCTGAACGCGGGTCCACAACCAACTCCCCCCGATGTGGCTGAGAGGAGATTGGCTCTTCGCAGCCGGGGGTTCGTTACAGACTTTGCTCTGTTGAGATCCAAGCATCGATTGACAGTGGACCGGGAGCTTAAGCCTGTTTGCAAACCTTGGCCCAACCAGCCAAAGGGGATTGTGGAGCTCCTGGCACTAAGGACCCGTTTGGGGGCCTTGTTTTCATCCCACAGGGTCCCCTGTGGAATCACGCCGCAGGTCGCCATGCGGGATATCAAGACCTCCGAACAGCGAGCAGGATCAAGAGGTCTTCGGGCTGAAGACCTCCAATCAGCGGATCGGAGTCTGAGCTTTGCTCCCAGACCAGAGGGTGTTGAAGAGCTCAGGACGCTGGAGGCCGGACTGAAGAGTCAGTGAAGATCGGTCTCCTAGCAGTGAATCAGCGAAGAGCAATCTCGGAGCCTCCTTTCTTTTTCTGTTTTTAGAGGACCGCGAGCCTCCTTTCTGTATTTTGTTCCTTTATGGACTCCTTGTAATGAAGTAACTACAATGAATAAAAAATAGAGTTTCTGATTATATGATCTGTGCATAATATTTTGCATTCTTTTTTGCTTTTCTGTATTGTTTTGCTTTTTTCTGCACTTCTGTACTTGTATTTTTGTGCTGCTTTTCTGCACTTCAGTGCTTGCACTGCTTTTTTCAAAGACTTGTCACTGGCCGAAATGGATTGGCCGAGACGAGCTGTCAAGTGCCGAGATGAACCCAGAGTCTCGAGGGTTTCGACTGTGCAAGCCTGAGTTCGGGAACCATCTCCGGAGGTGTATGAACCCTGGCTTTTCGGGAAGGCTAGACGTGTAAATCCGAAGTCAGTCCCAGGGTATATGAACCCAGAATTTAGGAAGCAAACCGAATGTTATGAACCCGGTGCCGGTCCCAGGGTGTTATGAACCAAGAATTTAGGAAGCGACCCGGGTGTTATGAACCCGGTGCCGGTCCCAGGGTGTTATGAACCCAGAGTTTAGGAAGCGACCCGGGTGTTATGAACCCGGTGCCGGTCCCAGGGTGTTATGAACCCAGAGTTTAGGAAGCGACCCGGGTGTTATGAACCCGGTGCCGGTCCCAAGGTGTTATGAACCCAGAATTTAGGAAGCGACCCGGGTGTTATGAACCCGGTGCCGGTCCCAAGGTGTTATGAACCCAGAGTTTAGGAAGCGACCCGGGTGTTATGAACCCGGTGCTGGTCCAAGGGTGTTATGAACCTAGAGTTTAGGAAGCGACCCGGGTGTTATGAACCCGGTGCTGGTCCAAGGGTGTTATGAACCCAGAGTTTAGGAAGCAACCCAGTTGTTATGAACCCGGTGCCGGTCCCAGGGTGTTATGAACCCGAAGCTGCCGAACTCAGATGAGATGAGATGACACAGATTTGATGACAAGGCAAACGTTGCTTTCATTGATTCTGAGAATTGTTACATCTTTTAGAAATATAATTTCTTCAAGTGAGACGCATTCCACGGTCTCGGCAACTGCCTGCCTTCTAAATCTTCAAGTTTGTAAGAGGATCGTACTGCCAGTGAGACCACTCTGAACGGGCCATGCCAGCTTGGGGCTAATTTTCCTTTATTCGGATCTTTGTCAGCTGGCAGGGTCTTCTTTAGAACCAGTTCTCCTACTGAAAAGCTCCGTTCTCTGACTTTTTCATTGTATCCTCTGGCTAGCCGCTGCTGATACTCAGTCAGTCGTAGGGCTGCCGCTTCTCAACGCTCGTCCGCTAGATCCAGCTCCATCGCCAAGTTCATTTCGTTTCGGCCTTGGTCGACCAGCTCTGTCCTCAGGGTGGGGAGGCCAATTTCCAAGGGAATGACCGCCTCCATCCCATAGGCCAGAGAAAAGGGTGTGGCCGAGGTGGAACGTCTTGGCGTCGTTCTGTATGCCCACAATACGCTGGGAAGCTCCTCTACCTATCTCCCTTTTGCCTTGTCCAGTCGCTTCTTCAAGCCGTCTAGAAGTACCTTGTTTGAAATTTCAGCCTGGCCATTGCTCTGCGGGTACGCCGGAGTGGAGTAATGGTTGCTGATGCCGTGCTCTTAGCAGAAGTCTCTGAAGGATTTGGAGTCGAACTGAGTCCTGTTGTCCAAAATCAGGGTCCTGGGGATGCCAAACCTCGTTATGATGTTCTTCCATACGAAGTTCCTGGAGTCCCTGTCAGTGATGGAGGACAGTGGTTCAGCTTCTATCCATTTCGTGAAGTAGTCCGTAGCAACTATCGGCCATCTCTTGTTCCCCAGAGCTCGGTGGAGAGGTCCCACAATGTCCAGCCCCCATTGAATGAAGGGCCATGGACTAGAGAGGGGACTCAGGTCTTGCACTGGCTGATGAAGCGAGTGGGAGAACTTCTGACATTTCTCGCATTTCCTGGCGTATACTTGTGCTTCCTTCTGCATGTACGGCCACCAGTAACCTTGGCTTATAGCTCTGTAAGCCAGTGAGCGACCTCCGATGTGACTACCGCAGATTCCTTCGTGGATCTCATACAGAAAGTTGTCCACCTTGCTTGGATGGACGCATTGGAGGTAGGGACCCGTGAAGGATTTTCTATAGAGTTTGCCTTCGAGAGATAGCCAGAATCGGGCTGCTTGAGTCTGATTCGGTGGGCTTCATTCTTGTCTTCGGGGAGCTGGTCGTCCTTTAGGTAGGAGATTATTGGATCCATCCAGCTCGGGCCGACATCAGCACACAGGACCTGCCGAGATGAGTGGAGCTCTAGGCTTGATCCTGGTATTGATCCGACCTCGACAGTCCTTTTCTTTCCTGCTTCGACAGCGGAGGCCAGGTTTGCAAGCGCATCGGCGTGCATGTTGGTATCTCTGGAGATTTGTCTGACCTCGGCTGCCTGGAAATGAGAGAGTGTTTCTTTGCGAGGGCTAAGTAGGCTGCCATCATGTCGTCCCTGGCTTGGTAGTCTCCAGTGAGCTGGCTAGTTACCAGTTGCGAATCGCTGAAGATCACCAATTACTGGGCTCCGAGGATTTGGGCGCTATTCAGCCCTGCTATCAGAGCTTCTTATTCCGCTTCATTGTTTGTTGCTTTGAAGTCCAAGGTGAAGGCTTGTTCTATGACCAGTCCCTCTGGCGATTGGAGGACTATGCCGGCGCCAGCTCTCTTGGAGGTGGACGAGCCGTCAACAAAGACCTTCCATGCCGAGATGGGAACCTGTTCGACCTCGGTAACTTCACGCTCATGCCCTGTGCCCCCCAGTTCCATGCCGGGCTGGGTCGAAGCCGAGCTGGGAGAGACGAACTCTACAATGAAGTTTGCCAGGACTTGGGCTTTGATCGCAGTTGCCCCAGTTCAACTACCCATTTTGAGATTTGCCCTGAAAAGTCAGCTTTCTTGAATATTGAACGGAGTGGATGCTCCGTGATGACCATAATGATGTGGGATTGAAAATAATGGGAGAGCTTGCGGGAGGCGCTGACGAGTGCCAACGCAAGCTTCTCCAGCAAAAGGTATTGGGTCTCGGCATCAAGCAGGATCTTGCTCGTATAGTAAATTGGTTTTTGGACTCCTTCGTCCTCTCTGATGAGGACGGAGCTCACCGCATGATCCGAGACCGCAAAATACAAATACAAAATCTCCCCCGGAGTTGGGGTAGAGAGTAAGGGTGGTGAAGACAAATAGGTTTTGAGTGCTCCCAATGCTTGGTCGCACTCAGGGGTCCATTGGAACTTTAAATTCTTTTTCAGAAGCTGAAAGAAAGGCCGGCACTTATCTGATGATCTGCTGATGAAGCGATTGAGTGCTGCAGCCATGCCTGTAAGCTTCTGGACCTCCTTTGTGGTAGATGGCCTCTGGATGCCCAGCATTGCAGTAATCTGGTCCGGATTGGCTTCTATTCCCCTCCGCGTTACCAGGCTCCCGAGGAACTTGCCAGAAGCTACGCCGAAGGCACACTTGGAAGCATTCAATTTGAGTTTGAATCCGTGGAGGACGCTGAAGACTTGGGCCAAATCCGCCAGATGGTCACTGGAGTGCTTGGACTTGACGACCATGTCGTCAATGTAGACTTCGACTGTCTTGCCGAGCTGAGCCTGGAACATCTTGGTGACGAGGCGCTGATAGGTTGCCCCCGCGTTCTTCAGCCCGAAGGTCATCACCTTGTAGCAATAAGTGCCGCGGGGTGTTATGAATGCGGTTTGTCTCCTCGTCTGGCTCGTACATCGGAATCTCATGGTAGCCTCTATAGGCGTCGGGGAAGCTCATTCTGTCATGGCCAGCGGTGGCGTCGATCATCTGATCAATCTTTGGAAGGGGGAAACTGTCCTTTGGGCAGGCCCTGTTAAGATCCATGAAGTCCACGCACACCCTCCATTTGCCAGTTTTCTTCTTGACCACCACTGTATTGGCCAGCCAGATCGGGTACTGGACCTCTCTGATTGCGCCTGCCTCTAACAACTTGTCGACCTCTTCGACTACCGCGTCTGTCTGCTGTAACCCCGTCCTGCGGGCTCTTTGTACCACTGGCTTGTGGTTGGGATCCACGTTCAGCTTGTGGCACATGACCTCGGGGTCGACCCCAGGCATTTCGTTCGGGGTCCAAGCGAAAACATCAGCGTTCTGCATCAGAAACCTTGAGAGCTTGGCTCTCTCTTCGTCGGGCAGCTGGGTGCCGATCAGAAAAAATCTATCTGGGTCTGCTGGGTCGAGCCTGACTTCGGCTAGATCCTCAATGCTCTTCTTGTCAGGATCCCGACCGATCTCATCTAGTCCCTTCTCGAACTCTGCCAAATTGACTCGCTCTGGCTCCTTCTCTCCAGGGACCATGGCCAGCATGCACTGCCTGGCCAACTGCTGGTCTCCTTCGACTATGACCACCTCCATTTTGCCTCCTGGTTTTCAAGCACGAACTTCAGCTTCTGGTGGAGGGAGGAAGGGACTGCTTCTATCTTGTGGAGCCATGTCCTGGCCAAGATAACATTGTAGGGAGAAAGGACGTCCACTACCAGGAAATCGGCCGTCACGGAGGCTCCACCTACTCTGGTTTCCAGAGTGATTCTCCCCTTAGGGTAGACTGGTTTGGCACTGAACCCTATTAGGGGAGCATGGACCTCCGTCAGATCAGCTTCTGAGAGTTTCATCTTCTTAAAGCACTCATAGTAGAGGACCTCGGAAGAGCTGCCAGAGTCGACGAGGATCCTCTTCACAGTGAAGTCCTTCAGCTTCATGGTCAGGAGCAGACGGTCGTTGTGGGGAAGCTGAATTCCCTCTAGATCTTTGTCTGAAAATGAGATGGCTGGGCGGTCTCGGAGCACTCTCTTGGGTGCCGGGCCGAGCTCGGCTCTCATCACCTCTTTCTCGTGCGAGGCCCGCCTGGCTTCGTCATGAGCCTGGGGGCTGCCTCTAGCTGAGGGAGAGGGAGCTGAGGGCGCCAGATGGATCACATTGTTGATCTTCTCAGAGTCTTCGCTGTCTGGAGCCTGATCAGCGCTCTGATAAGCTCGGCTACCGCCGCCGCTGCCGACGTCTCCTGCCTTCATGAACTCCGCAAGGTGGCCTTCCTTGGCGAGTCTCTCCAGGTGATACTTCAAAGTCCTGCACTCCTCAGTCTTGTGCCCACTATCTTTGTGATTGGCACAGAACTTGGTCTGGTCACGGGTGGAAGGACCACTCCGCATGGTCTGGGGCCACCTGAAGAATGGCTTGGTCTTGATCTTGTTCATGATCTGGTGGATCGGTTCCTTGAAGATGATGTTCACACCCTGGTGGGTGTCAGAGGGAGGTCTGGTCCTCCTGCTGCCCCCAGACCCGGACGCTCTCGCCGAACTAGAGACCCAGGTCTGCTTCGGCTCTTCCTTCTTAAAGGGCTTCTTGCCCCTCTACTGGGGCTGGTTGCTCCTTTCCTTGGGTCCCGGGCCTTCGTCCTCCCGAGCCCGGATCTCATCCTCCTCCCGGGCGACATAGCGCTTTATCCGGGACATTAAGGCCGGCATGGAGGTAGCGGGATCTCCAACCAAATCTTTCCTCAGCTCGTGCGTCGGCAACAGGGCGTTCCGGAAGGCGAAGATCGCCACCTCTTCTCTGGTATCCTCGATCTGGATGTAAATCGCCCAGAACCGCTGGGCGTACTGGGTGAGGCTCTCGCCCTGCTTCATCTTTAGGGTAAGAATATCAACATCGATCTTGGGGACAACGCTGTAGCCCTAGAGCTTCTTCAAGAAGGAGAGCTGAGCTCTTTCCAACTCGAAATAGACTTCTCCGGGAGGGCGCAGAACCACTTCAGAGGGAGGTCGCTTAGACTGGAGGAGAAGATCTTGCAGTTGACGTGGCCCTCGTTCCCCTAGATGGACATCTTCTGAGAGAAGTGCCAGAGGTGAGCGGATGGGTCAGACAATCCGTCGTACGGGACGAACCACGGGACAGAGAACTTCTTGGGCAAGGGAGTTCTTTCGATGTCCCTTGTGAAGGGAGAGGCCCCCAGATCGGTGGGGCCACAGATTTCTTGCTGGTCCCGTATCTCCAGGTTATGCTGAAGAGCCAGCTTGATACGCTTGTCGAGCCGCTCCTGCTCGTCATCCTTCTTTGGTGTCGGTGCTCTTGGCTTCCACTTCGAATGGCCTCGGCTATGTTGGCTATGAGCTCGTCCGTCACGGCCACGATGGCTATGGCTATTGCACGAGCCCTGGTCGTGGGCCTGGCTGCGCTTCTGATCCAAAAAGGCTCTCAGATCCTCGTGGGAGGGCTGGACTACCTTGCTCTGGACAACTCTCTTCTCGCCTTGGGGCTCTGAGGGCTGCCTTAACGAGGCATTTTGCACCGCTCTCAGTTGCTGCTGGAGCTGGCGGATTAATCGCTCTTGCTTCTGGAGGAGAGCATTTTGGGCCGCAATATCTCCTCCATCATCAGGAGGTTGCACACGGTGTGGCTCTTCCACTGCCACAGCATTGTCTTTGCAAGGCCGCTCGTGTTGACGCTCATCCCGTCGGGGAGGCGTGACTTCTTCCTCAGAGAGCGAGGTCTCAAGCCCCTCTTGGAAGGGAACTTCGATGAAGGGCTGCGAGCCTACGAGCTCCTCGCCTGCAGACGTGCCATGCACCATTTTGGACCGTCCTTGAGGGGGGACGTCCGTCGACGGGCCTGGTCATTCGAGCAATGCTCTTTGGGACTCTCTGCCTTTCTTAGCTTTTGGAGGCATGGTTTCTGGGAAGATTGAGTAGGTTAGAAGGGATAGGATAGTGCTTTCCCACAGACGGCGCCAATTGTAGGTGCAGGAAAATTATGACCCACAATATTTAGGGTGCCTTATAGGACTTATCGAAATGGAAGAAGATGATCTGCTGCCTCCTAGCCTGAAAAGGAAGAGCAAACGGTCAGAGGACCCTGGCCTGGGCGGCACAAGGCTCTCCGATGCCTAAGTCAGTGAGTGAACTGGAACAAAGGAAAGAGAGGAAGAAGAGAAGCAGAGTAACAGCACTCTGGTTTTAGATGTGCATACCTGTCATGGAGATCGCTCCTCCTCTTATAGAGGAAGAGGCCTACGTTGCATGGGGGAGGCTCATGACGACGTCCTGGAATGCCTAGGGGCGTCATCATGTCAGTCCACCATTCATTAAATGAGGGTCCGATCAGCCCACAAAGTAATAAATATGGTCCATTCCAGCCCACGTTGTATTTAATGCCAGTCGGATCAGCGCATACCGCATTTAATGCATGTCATGTTGGGCCAGATCTTGTTGGATGCCTTTGGTGGTAGAAGTCCCATCGGGTACATCCTCGGGCCTTGTCCTGATTTGGCCTCAGCCGCTGGATGCCGCCTGGTCAGTGATTTGGCAAAGACGGCTGGATGTCGCATCTGTCCCACTGGCACGCGCCCCTACTATGCCACGTGTCTGATGGCATGGTGGGCGTGGGGTGCGAGTGGGGACTCTTCCTTGCTTCGGCTTCCGTCCCGGCTCCTTTGGCCGGGGTCAAGCTCTTTAGCCGAGGTGGGCGCCTAGTAGCCGAGCTCGGCGCTAGCTGCCAGAGTCTGCCTGATCTCGGCAGGGGCCTCTATCCCGGCAGCCGAGGTGAGTTCGGTGCCACATGGATGGCACGCGGGAGGCACGTGAGAATGGTTAATCCCATCTTACAGCCATGATTAGCATAGTCCTGGAGTTTTGGAAATCTCCCCACACAAATACAATCAATGATCAACAAAAGAAAATTAGCTAGAATATTACTACTTCAATTAATGTGAATCTTAATCCAAGTATCATCAAGTAAATTCTGCCAGCTGCACATCATAATGAGTCAAATAAAAGGGCGTTTAAACGTTTGTGCTAAAGGAAAATAAGCAACAACTGCACACCATGGATGATAGCTACCTACTTCTATAGAAAGGAGGGAGCATGACAGTAAGAAAAGTGGCTGGTGAACTAGGAATGAACAACCAAAAACCATCTCAAACTGTCATGAGGCATCATAAATAATTTAATGGTCTCCTACTAACCTTCAATACCAAAAAATGCCAATGGATGAACAATAGAACTTTTATGTCAAAGATGTTGTGTTTCCTAAAAAAAGGTCTTGCGAAAATATATTAGGTCTTGTATGTTATTGAATTAATTGAGATGTGGCATATGGTTGAATGGTTGTGTGGCATATGGTTGAATGATTAAATGGGTTTATCCTAATTAAAGCCTTTTGTCAGATTTTATTGAACGTTTATTATTGAATGGTTGTAGTTTGTATGAAATCAGAATACAGAATGGTTGTGTAATGTTTGACATTTTGGTTATTATCCCTTAATTCTCTTTTTTTTTTTTTTGGATATGCCCAGGGTCGAATTCGACCTACATATTAAAATTGGAACATGTTTTTTTTTTTTAATCCCAACATCGCATTCGACCCATTAAACATGTTATGAAGGTCGAATTCGACCCTGTGTTAAAAATTTAATTAAGTACCAGCATCGCATTTGACCTTATAAATATATTTTCATGGTCGAATTCGACATTGTATATAATATGAAAAATACCTGTTTCACTTCCAGTGTCGCATTCGTCCTGGTAAATTTATTTTGAAGGTCGAATTCGACATTGGTTTTGGTTGATATTTTACACTCCCGGCGTCAAATTCGACCTGGTAAATTGGTTATCAGGGTCGAATTCGACACAAGTTATCCTTCCAGAGCCTAAGTCTGAAAGATATACAGATATACAATTCCAAAACTAAATTTTCTATCAAACAATAAGTATTAAGAGTAACATATATGATGAAATTTGCTCCATTCATGTTCGATTACACTAACAAATAATATACATATTACATCCATTGCTAGAAAATGACAAACACAAAAAGATGAAAGTCTCATCCTTTCATGGAGGATTACAATAACAAAGAATATGAAGATTACATCCACTCATGGAGACTTACATTAACATAAAAGATGGTATTTCCACAATTCACAAAAAAGATGGAAGTTTCATCCATTCATGGAGGATTACGATAACAAGAAAAATATGAAGATTACATCCACTCATGGAGACTTACATTAACATAAAAGATGGTATTTACACCATTCACAAAAAAGATGGAAGTAAAATCCATTCATGGAGGATTACAGTAACAAAAATATGAAGATTACATCTACTCATGGAGATGTTAACATAAAAGATGGTATTTACACCATTCACAAAAAATATGGAAGTAAGATCCATTCATAAAGACGCTAATTTTGAGCTGAAGCCGTTGGATTTTTGCAGCTGCCCTTGTTGTGTCCACGTTGTCTACAATTGGAGCAAGTTACTACTCTGCGCTGTCGGTTCCTATCTTCCACATGGATTCTATTTTTCTAAAGCCTTCCCGGTTGCTTGTTGGCCAACGGAGGGCGTACCTGCTCAATTGATCTTTGCTCCCACTGCTTATATCACGTGTTGCATGAATTATATCATCATAAGTCCTTTGATACATGCTCACATCGTACAAATGCTCACAATATTCATATGGATTTATATTCCGCAATTTCATTGATGCCAAAGCATGACAGCATGGGATGCCAATCACTTCCCACTTGCGACATGTGCATGACTACTTTTCAAGATCAACAACATCCACGTACTCAACTGACTGAACCTGAACCTGAAACTCAACCAAACCGGTGACACTAACATGGAGCCTACGTGCTTCTTCCATTTCATTGTTGAGGTACTTCTCTGCATATGGAGTAAGACGTGTTGTTATGTTTTATGTTTGAATACGACGCTTTTGGTAGATTTCCATCAATTTTGCATGGATCTCTTTGACTTTGTTGACACAAAAAAAATGTGTCACTTTGCTTCTTCAAATCCAGAAAGCTACATGAAGTAGTAGCCTGCCATAAATAGGCAATGCTACTTCCAAAAATCAAATCTTGTCAGAATCAAACAAAAACTGCAAGATCCTTTAAGACAGCCAAAAGATGAGTACACAAGAAATTTCGGGCCATTTCGAAATCATTTGGCCTAACTTCGCTTCTTCGACAGCTGAAAAGGAGCTCCCGGCGGTGAAAGCAACGAAGACACCAAATCTTCGATCAAAGTCGATGGATGATCTCAAAATACATCCAAAAGGCTCCACGTCAAGTTCCGAGTCAAACCGACAACGTTTGACCCTACATCAACCCTCGAATAGCTAAATCAAGCCTCTAGGCGGCGAGAACCACTAAGTCCATCACTCATCAGACAGAGCACATGGACGGCTTCAAAATGCTTACGAAGGGCTACACGTCAAATTTCAGGTCATTTCAACAACATTTGACCAAACTTTGACGCTCGGAAGCTAAATCAGGCCTCTCGGCGGTGAAGCTCCCTGGGACCATGGTTTCCAAGACAGAGCCTATGGATCATCTTAAAATGACTCCAATAGGTTCCCTGTCAAATTTCAAGTCAATCGGACATTGGTTGACCTCATATCAAGCCGCGACATCTTCATCGCGATAAAAACAAGTCTACTAGTGATAAAACCCCAAACGGCTTCAAAACTCAAACAAAAGCCTATGGCTGGTCTTATTTATTGCTCAGGAGGCTTCACCCCAAATTTCAGGTCATTCCGACATCGTTTGACCCAGTTTCAGCTTCTGACGGAAAATCGGCAACTCTGCGCGACAGAGTCTTCGGCTATCTCGGAAAATTAGAAACTTTGCAAACCAAAAATGCAAGGATTCTCATCAAGCTTTCTACAGGGAAATCAGGCCAATAAATGATAAAAAAATGTCAAGAAAAAATACAAAAGAACAAAGAATAAAAAAACATCAAAAACGGACACAAAACGGGACAAAAGGGGGGAAAACCCCCCCAGGGTCGCCGGCGATCCCGGGAGGGCCACGGAAGCCCCGTTTTTCATCGTTTTTCGTGATTCGAAGCATCCAAACCCTATGATTTTCCAAAATTCATACTTTTAAGACACCAAATCCTTTGACATCCGTCAAAATCACGGGTCAATCATCAAGAGTATCAAAATCAACATTGATCGCCAACTGGTCAACAAAAAAAGTGTGTTTTCTACCAGACCGATCGAGAAATCGACAGGACAGATGGGACCGACCCGCTGTTGGCAACCAATACCTAAAGTTACATGGTCATCTGATGTCGATCTACATGAAGATCCATCGATGATCATCACCAGAAGAATCCCAAAAGATGCGGCACGGCCCACGACTCTTCAACTGCTCGGCGACCACTTAATGCGATTAATTGACTAGCTTTATTACAGTCATTAATCCATTTCTTTGGACTGCCCATTCAGAAGCAAGCATCCGGGAGTTACAAGTCAATTGATTCATGGCATTTAACCCATGAAACTCCTCCCATCATGGCGATTAAATGCCCTCAATCTCCTCCGGCCAATTAGAAGCCAAGAAAAGGAGTTACAAAATAAATGAATTAAATCCTGTAACTCCTCCCATTATGCAGCTTAATGACAATAAAAGCCCATAAGCCCTCCTAAATGGCTACCAAAAAGCCTATAAATAAGAGAGCACTCCAAGAAGAAGAGGATAGAACAGAAGAGACTGCAAAAAATCTGGAAATTCAGACAGAAAAAGGCATCAGAAATCTAAGAGAAAGAAAGAAAGAAAACTCTGCGGAAGTTCTACACCGACCACCGCTACAAGGTGACAAAAGTCCCTTGCCCCCCCCCCCCAACAAGGTCCTTGCCTTCTCCTTCTGCCTCCAATGGCTTAGACGTGGCTTTTCAGCCCATTTACTTAGTTTTTTATTGGACATAGGACATCCTTTTGGTCTTTGTCCTCTAAAAACCTGAGGTTATAGCCAAGCCAAGCGAATCAGAGCATTCTCTGTTCTTATCTGCATGGATGATGGCGAAGCCCACATATGGCTTGCGACCGTCAATCTGAACGAGTTCCCCACAATCTCCTGAGAAGTTAGATCCTCCTTTTCTTGCTTTTCATTGTAGTTTGTATTTTTTCAAAAGAGACAAAAATCGCAACTCTTGTCTTTCATTATCGATAAGAATTGTAAAATCGGCTATAAACGCCAAAAATTGGCAATAAACGCCAAAATCGGCTATAAATGCTAAAAAATCGCCTTTCACGGCAAATCAAGAAAAATGTTTCTTTTTTAAATATATGTGCCATGGAAAACTTGAAAGAAGTTGATTTCCGTTTTACTTGCGAAGGTCGATTTTTGGATCACCACTTGCAATTCCAAGTAAAATAGAAATTCTGGCACACCCACACAAAAAAATGTTGATGCACGCCTCTTCCCCCAGGTTACGAAAGGGTCGGACCCAAATGGACTCCCACGTCCGCCGACCTCGGTAGAACCGAGTAATAGAAGCGTTGTCCATCAGGCTGGCTCCACCTGGTGGGACCCGTTCATTTGAGAACACGATGCTAGAAATGAGATATTTGCATATCATATCTTTTGCTCTATGCTCATATTTCTTTTCTCGATTCCTTGGCTACTTTCTAATTGGTGGCCTATGTTGGATTCCGCATCTAAAAAAAATGTGATGAGATTTTTTGGAAATTTCTAATTCTTTGAGTTTATTTTGCACTCTTTATATTTTCAAAAAAAAATTCAAAAAGTCAGATTTCTTAGTTTGGATTCAAAATTGAGAAACTTTTATCCTTTTTGTTTCGTCTCTGTGCTCGCGGATGCGGTCTCAAAATATTTGTATCTAGCGGTACAAATACAAAATATTGGTTATACCCGTTCCGCTGAGACCATATTTGGATCGGAATACCATCTGCTCTCTTTGATAAATCCAATCTTGACCTTTCAAAATAGAGAATCTCATCTCATGGATGCGGTCTCAAAATATTTGTATCTAGCGGTACTAGTACGCCCTTTTAGGGTCTACTGTATTCGCGACCGGCACATTTGTAACTCCAAACTTATATTCTTCTTACCTCGAGCAAGCTCTGCTTCTCGATAAGTCGAATTTAGGTTCACAATTGCTTCTAGCAGTCATTGGAACGCTCATTCTGGGCTTACCATACCTGCGATCAGAACAATTGTACCCTCTATGGCTTTTTGCATTCTTCATATTGCTTGGGTCATATCCCTCAAGTGATCAGTATATTCTTGTGATTACTAATGGATGTGGTCTTGTTTCAGAAATTTTTCGAAAAAACTAACAATGGCAGCATCGCTTACCATTACTTTCGATGAGAGCAAGCACCAACTCATGCTTCAACAGAAGCAAACCACGTGCACCTATAAGCGCCCCATCAGCTGCCGAAGCGTCAACTCCCTCGGCAACTCTCTGAACTTCGGGTGGACCTCGACTCCCCGGACTACTGTCTTTGGGACGCTGGGACCATTCCCACTTCCCGAAGAACAAACCGCTCCTTCCAAGAAGCAGAAGGTCGCCTCTCAACGTGTCACTACCATGACACCAAAGGCGAACACCAGAAGGCCCGAAGCCCGTGGCACCCCCACGAAGCCTCGACCAGCAAACGACCAGGTCTATCCCAAGACTTGGTCCCCAAGACCTTTACCAAAACAAAGAAGGTCCCAAACATCCACCAAGCCAGCACACCTAGCCCCACTCAAGGAGAACCAGTTCTACCCTCTTGCCTACATGAAAGAGGAGAGACCCATCTCCAACCTGACTCCTAAGTCAACCCAGCATGAGCCGGCTTGTTCCTACAAGCCCAAATCAAGTCATGTATCACTAGGCCTCTATAAGCACCTGCTAAGGCCTAGAATCCTGCAGTTCGACCCTTCATCTCTACAGGGGCCGAACTTGAAAATTTCAAAGCTTCGCTGCAGTAGGCGAAGGACCGGGTTCGCATCCTGTCCTTGCCCAGCTACAAAGAAGACATGCTCGGCTGCTGCGCCCGAGGGAGCACATCCTTCGTTGTCAAAGCCCAGCCAGAGCTGACCGAAGCTCAAATTGCTCGCCGTATACGCCGCCGCGCGTCGAATCGACAAAAGAGACTAGAGAAGCAAAGGACCCAGCCTCCTACACTTCAAGTCTCTCCCAAATGGGTTGAAGAAGAAAGACCCAACCAAGTTGCTGCTGTGCATATGGTTAGAAAAACCAAAAGATGCCAAAAGTCGGCAACAAAAATTCATGTCCGACGTCCAGTGACCCGCAGCGTCTCCAGGACAAGAAGACATTCAGAAGAATCCCCTGCTCCTTCAAGCAAAAGACGACAGAGTGATCCTTCCTTAAGCTCTTCATAAAAAAGAATGAGCCCTAGCTAAGTCACCAGGACAGTTTCTTCGTTCGAATCTCAAGGGATGAACGTCCTGGCTACAAATTCTGAGCCACCACCCCGCAATCCACCTCAAAATGATGCGATCACACGCATCCAGCAGTTGGAACAAGGCCAACAGAGGATTGAAACTCTGATGGAAAACCTTCTCCTCGCCTTCCAAAATCAGGCGAACAATGAACCTCCTCCAAATCATCAAGACGATGAGGTAAATAGAGAAGAAAATGAGTCACGCGCCCTTACCAAAAAGGACGTAGACGGTATCCTCGCAAAAACAAAAGAAAAGGATATACTCAAGGAGCATGGGATCAAGCCACCATATCCCTTATGGATGGACTCGGTTCTGTTCCCTACAAAAATTCAAGCATCCTACTCTCTAAACATATACGGGGAAAGGATCAGCCAAACAGCACATCATCCACTTCAAGATCTTGACGGGAGCTATCGCGGATCAAGATGCACTCAAGATCCGCCTCTTTGCAAGTACCCTAAAAGGTACGACCTTCGATTGGTACTCCACTCTGCCGGAGGACTCCATCCAAAATTGGGCCATGCTAGAGACACGCTTCCTGACTCACTTCAAAGGTGAGGATCATCCCGCTACTATGGCTCAGCTATGCAGCCTAAAACAGGGGGAGAATGAGTCAACATATGACTTCATTCACAAGTGGAAAGCAATGGCATACAAATGCTCTGATGTATTGCCACAAGCATCGCTAGTCGACATCTGCCGAAACAACATGAGAGCTAGAATCCGCTCCATGATCATCTGCAGCAAATCAAAAAACCTGGGAGAACTCCTAGAAGCTTCTATGGAAGCTGAAACGGTGATTAAAGACCTCAACAGTCAGAAATCATCAAGAAAAGAGCCAACCGCCATTGCAACCTCTAAACCAAAGAAGAAAGAAGTCCTCAATGTGCAGACCAAGTCAGCTCCTCAGCCACCAAAGAAAGCTGAAAACAAAGCTGCTGGTAAGAGACCTGAACTCTCAGATGCCTTCAAAGAACGAGTAGAGAAGAAATACCCGTTTGATGAAGATGTTGATGAAATCTTCGGGGCTCTTGTGGCGAACGGCAAGCTCACTTTGCCTGAACCCAAAAGACCGAGTGATGTTGGCAAAACCAATGATCCTCGGTACTGTCCATACCACCAGATGATCTCACATCCTCTCAATTAATGCTTCGTTGTGAGGGAGAAAATAAACGAGATGTGGAAAAACGGAGTCATCACTTTTGACAAAAACTATGGGTCTGCCTGTTAGTTTTATGGACTCAAACCAGTAGATGATATAATAAATTGATTAATTTCTTTATTTATCAGTATATTCATGTTTTCCTTTCATGAGATGAATGGTGATTTATTATATACTTGCACATAACCAATACGAATGACATGATGGTTCATGAGATGAACCGGAGTCCACAAGTATATTAGATGTAACACATGTGTATGGATGAGATCCACATACGGGAGACATGTGTGACAAATCTTATACTTAAATATCTTCACAACCAGTGATGAGACTGGACATCTCATACTGACAAGGTTGCAGCGCTTTGATCACTATGAGATAGTGTGATTTGTCTCAATCATCAGAATGGAAGATTCTGGATCATAGTGCTAGTACATTGGATGTATTGAAGGACCATGAGAAGCACGTTAAAAACACTATCTTTACTTTAAGGTCTGCTCTCATAATTCCCTAGCAATAGGCTCTCAATCCTGAGACATTAATGACCTCAAGTTTCTATCTATTCATTTGCTTTGAGTCACCAATGAGTGAGGCCAACTGTAGGTCAACACCTCGGTGATTTGGGTATATGGTAGTAGAGCTGTGGGAACATTCAATTGTCAAGATAGAATCTATCTCTAATATCCCCTAGTGCCAATTAATGGATTTATCATTGGTAAGTGCGCACCCATTCCGATTAAGAGTTAATTGGAAAGGTACCTATGATCATTATAATTAATTGGTGCTCAAGGATAATAAGATATGGATCTAGTTTGGAAGACAGGTTCAATTGATCCATGGATATTGATAGAGGGGTCTACTTGTGGTAATGTGGAAGTTTAGGGTCTTCTATGTAATATTCCTAAGACTGGAGTTCAATTGCATTTATATAGTAGAGTTATTTGTAATTAACTGTGGGCCCGGATTACACATGAGATGCGGGGTCACGTGTCCCAGTTGGAGCCAGCTTTCTAAAGAATCCCTAGTGGTCCCCACGCTAGCCCAATTATTAGAAAGTATCTAATTCTAGTTGAACTCTAAAAGGAAAGTTACTATTTCTATTTGAAGTAAGACTTCTAATAGTGGTAATAGTAGACTTACTAATTTTAGTAGAAGTGAGACTTCTATTTTAATTAGAAAGGAATTGGAAAGTTACTAACCATGTTTGAAGTGAGACTTCTAATTATGATATGGTAAGTTACTAATTAATGGAAGTAAGACTTCTATTGTAATTAGTAAAGAAGAGGTTACTAAAAGTTATAAATATAGAGGAGGAAAAGGAGCCTGGACGACCATGAATAATCCCAATCTAGGGATTCACGCCCAAGGTCCTTTTGTGCAATAGTTGCACATGCTCTTTCTTCTCTCCCTCTTCTAGTTCTCTTTCTAGTTCCTCCCTAGAGCTCCTAGTAGTTTTCTCTTAGAGATCGCACCATCTTCTTGAGAAAAGGAGAATCTAATACGGGTCATAGCATGGAAGATCAAGAGGTCTTGGAGATTCCTATTTGATTAGTGAAAGCGTTTCATCATCAAAGAAAGACGTAACTTCTCCATTAGAGCACAACCGAGCTCCAAAGGTATAATCCACTTCCTTGCATGTTGCAGATTATTATGGATGCTTGTTAGTTATTGTTTTTATCTTCTAGATAGATTGTATTTACTGATCATGATGGCTGAGATTGAGGACATGGATCTTGGATTGGGTTTTATAGCCTTATGGATAGTTGATCCCTGCATCAAGTGGGTCAAAAGTTTTTGAAACCTATCCTAGAGGCCCGCCCTATTTCCAACACTGCCTTCGTCAACATGGTGACATGTGGACAAACATCAAAATCACCGAAGAAGAAGATCACTACTTCCTTCATGGTGATAAACACAATCCAAGCGTCCGAAGAGCTGGTTCCTTACCCGACACCAGACGAACAACCCATATGGGTACATCCCGATCTCCTGGAAGATGAAAACTGGGAGGTCATGAAAACAAAGCCTACAGCTCAATAGTGAAGGCAGGCTAGGAAACATCTCCTCAAGCTCAAACGGCAAGAGAAGACCCAGCCAAAAAAAGAAGTCCAAGAAAAGGCAGAGTCCTCCTCTGCTGCTTCACTAGAGACAACAAAAATGTCCCTTCCAGAGACTTCAAAGGGGGTAAGCAAATTCACTCTCAGTGATTTCATGCCACCTCAATTCAAAGAAGCCATGCAGGGGGCATCATACTCTTGCAACTCGGTAGTTGGATTCTCCATTAATGGATACGAGTCCAGCGACACCGATGATGGATTCGAATCCAACTACACCGACAAGTGGGAGGAGTCCCTCGAAACTGGAGAATATCTCTCCGATGAAGAATGGGTTCCTGAGACTCATCTTATGCCAGTAATCTGGTATAACCCCCTACAGCCACAAGGATCCTGGTCTGATGATGAAGAAGACCAAGAGGCTGTACATGAAAATGCTGTTGAACCAGCACTTGTCATTGCTCCAGTGGAAATCAACTATGTTGAGCCACAAAGAGTAGATGAAGAAGAAGATTTGGCTCCCATGCCTGATCTTGAAGAATATGCAAGGATCTTGCAGCATCTCGCTCTAGAACAAGAGCAAGACCGCGTCAACAAGCCTCCTCGCAATCCCGAGCCTGAAGTCCCTGAAGACCATCAGGTACATCCTCCCTTAACTCCTGAAAATGGAGAGAATTGCTGGATAGACGATCCTCTTACATCCAAGGATGAGTTTGACTTCGATCAGCCAACGTCTCCTGTCAGAGCTTCCTATAATGTGATAATTGGGGATTATAACTCTTCCAAAACATCGTCTGATGAGATCACTTACACTCCGACGACTCCTAGCAATGTATCTTCTGGAGCCACCTTATCTCACGTGAGTTTCACTGAGACGATACCCTCTCAGGTTTCTTCTACTGAGACTATGACTTAAAAGTTCACACCCTTCCTGACTGAAGAATTCCCAGGTATTGATGCTTGGAACGATGAATTGGTCAACGAAGAAGAAAGGTTGCTGGATGCTGTTCAGGACTTGTTCCCAGAAAATGCTCCTTGCAACACAATCACTGAGGATGGCAACTCTGCTGCAGATACATCCTCAGCAAATGAAAAATGATGGCCTCTTGATGTTGAAGACAATCTTCTGAATGAAGATCCTTCTCAAAAAGCTATCGAAGTTGGTAGAGGCACCCGCTCTGGCCAGGTTTACCACAAAAATTACAACCAATCTTCCTTTACATATGTAAATCCTTCGGGAAAAGATGTTGTAAGTGCCCCTAGTGGCAACAATGATGAACATGATGGCCCTAAGGAGGCTTTCAAGTATGACTTGATCGAACACTTCAAGCACATACCTGCACGTCTGCACATCCATGATTTATTGTGAATGTCTCCGCACACTCGTGATAATCCCATTTCAGAATTACAAAAGCAGAATGAGGATGCTGACAAACATGCCCTGCAACTCCTCCAAATTGAAATGGACCACCGGGTCAAAAACTCAGAAGCTTCCTCAAAGGGAGAAAAGAAGAAAACTGAGGCATCATGCATTGAATGCCTCTCGATTCAAAAGGCGGCCAGTGCAACCATCGCCTTCACTAAGGATGACCTCCTACTTGGCGAAACAAAGCACAACCGACCCCTGTACTTCACAAGGTACATCAAAGAAATGCCTATGCACAGAGTTCAGATCGACCCAGGTTCTGCACTCAACCTCATCTCCACTTCGGCTCTCGAAGAGTTGGGCATCCTACCCAGCAAGCTGAGCCACACATCTGTATCTATCTTTGGATACGATGGGAGTACTCAAAGACCTATCGGCAAAATCAGGTTCAAGTTGCAGATCGGTGATCTTATCTCTGAGGTCACTGTGTATGCAATAAAAACCCCTTCATGCTACAACATCCTTCTTGGACGCCCCTGGATCCACGAGAATGGTGTTGTCCCTTCAACTCTACATCAATGCATCAAGTTTGTTGGCAACGACGGCATGATACATCGAGTCTTTGTGGACAGAAAACCCTTCAAAGGCAAAGAAGTCCACTTCGCAAACTCACAGATGTATGAGGTGACAAAGAAGAAGAGGAGAAGCAAAAAGCACCCTTTGCCGAAAGATAAAGGCAAGGCTCCTCAACAATCACCAGAAGAAAACAAACCATCCGGTAAATCTGAAGAAAGCATTCAAACTCCCTTCATCATCTCCCTCAAACCTTCAAAGCCTTTGGTCATCACAACTAAAGTGAAGAAGGCAAAGCAAAACTCTGGGGGCAAATTTGTTGTCTCTTTCGTGTCTATCATGCAAGACACGGATTCGGATTCAGAGCCAGAAGACGACACATCGTCAAGCCAAGCTGACACTCAGCAAGTTCATCCTGCTCTTACTCCAATGGAGACAACTTCTGACATAGAAGATCCTACGTCAGCTTCCTTCTTGTTCCAGCAACTTCAGCAAAGGGAAAGCCGATCTTCTTCCATAGATCAGATGCTTCTTCATCAAACTCCATGCTTGAACCTTTCCAAAATGAAGGTATGCCTCAACTATCCTTATATAGTTCTGTGGCATAAGCTATTATGAAGAAAATGGGCTATGACGCTCAAAACCCAGTCGGTTTGGGAGAAGGCCACGGTATTCTCACGCCATTGGGGACCGTCTTAACCAAAAGCCAACTTGAAGATTGGAGACTCTACGGCTATGTAGAAAAGTCTTCACACGGGCTAGGGTACGATCCTGACACTCCCCTGAGACTGTTGACACAAAGGCTTAATAGTCAATTTACTGACCAAGCCTCAACATCTCGTATCCATGAAGACATCGATCTCCCTGGATATCTCTTCGATGAGTCACCTGACAAAGATACAGGAAGCTCATCTAATTGGTACGATTTCTCTGAGAATGAAGAGGAGTTGTCCGATGGAACAGACATGTGGTCTTCTGACCCAAAAGAATCCTCGTCTCTAAAAGAAGTACCCTACTTTGACCCGGTTTCAACAGACGATTGGGATCATCTCATAGCAAACCTTGCGAAAATTGCCGATCAAGAAGACCCGTGGAAAGGAACAAAACCTTGGTCTGGAAATGCCCTTGAAACCCAAGAAGGTTTCATCGAGCTGGAAGCCTCTGAAAATATTATGAAGGAACCACCTTCGAACCTTCCAACAAAAGATCATGTTCAAAAGATAGACTTGGGAACACCAGATAACCCACGTCCTGTATTCATAAGTAAGAATATAAAGGATGATGAGTTACCCGAGTATATCGCCTTTCTTCGTGAGTTCGTTGATTGCTTTGCATGGTCTTATGCTGAAATGCCTGGCTTAGACCCCAAAATAGCAGTTCACAAACTCAATCTTCAAGAAGACATCAAGCCTGTCAAACATGGCCAAAGAAGATTCCATCTAGATGTGATGGATAAAATTGAACAAGAAGTTCAAAAACTCAAAAGCGTCGGCTTCATCCGTGAGGAACAACATCATGAATGGTTGGCCAACATTGTCCCCGTGACAAAGAAAAACGGGCAGATCAGGGTCTGTATTGACTATAGAGACCTGAATGGGGCATACCCTAAAGATGAATTTTCGATCCCCATACCAGAGGTAATGATTGATAATGCCTGTGGATTCGAGCGAATGACATTCATGGATGGTTTCTCTGGCTACAATCAGATAAAGATACATCCTGAGGATGAAAAACATACATCCTTTCGGACCCCATTTGGTGTGTATTGCTACACTGTCATGCCATTTGGTCTGAAAAATGCTGGTGCCACATATCAGAGGTCTATGATGAAAATATTCCAAGATATGCAGCCCAAGATGGTTGAATGTTACGTTGATGACCTCACCGTCAAAAGCAAAAGAAAAGAAGATCATCTTGAAAACCTTCGAGAAGTCTTCATCCGACTTCGCAAACACAAACCGCGAATGAATCCTTTGAAATGCTTCTTCGGCGTCTCGTCGGGTAAGTTCCTCGGATTCTTAGTTCGGAAAGCTGGAATAGAGCTTGACCCCATAAAAGTCAAAGCCATTCTAGAAATGCCCTTTCCAAGAACCTTGAGAGAACTCAAAGGGCTTCAAGGGAGATTGGCCTACATCAGATGGTTCATATCCAGTCTTTCGGGAAAATGCTGTCCATTCTCCCGGTTGATGAAAAAAGGTGTAAACTTTGTTTGGGATGCTGACTGTGAAGCTGCATTCCAAGATATCAAGTCATACCTGACCAAACCTCCAGTGTTAGTTGCTCCTACCACTGGAAAACCATTCATCTTGTACACAAGAGCCCTTGATCACTCTCTGGGCGCTCTGCTTGCACAAGAAAATGATGAAAGAAAAGAAGCTGCTCTATACTACCTCAGCCGCATGCTAGTAGGTGCAGAGCATCGCTTCTCTCCAATCGAAAAAGAATGCCTTGCAGTGATGTTCGCCAAACAAAAGCTGCGTCACTACTTGCTTTCCAACACAGTCTACCTTGTCTCAAGGATTAACCTCTTGAAGGTCCTTGTCATAAAAGCAGGTTCTCTCAATGCCCGACAGGCAAAATGGTCCATCCTTCTGTCACAGTTTGATATTAGGTATGTACCACAAAAGGCAATCAAAGGGCAAGCTCTAGCGGACTTTCTCGCAGAGCATCCATTGCCTAAAGATTCTCCACTCAGAGATGATCTCCCAGACGAACCAGTCTACAATGTGGAGACTTTCTCACAAAAAGTGCCTCCTGGGACATGTACTTTGACGGTGCAACCAGGACAAATGAAAAAAGACAGCTGATCTCGGGAGTTAGCATCCTCTTTGTTATCCCCGACAAATATATGATTCCACACGCTTTCTCGCTACTGGAACCATGCACAAACAATGCAGCTGAATATCAAGCTCTGATCCTAGGATTGGAACTCTCCATCGAATCCGGTATCACCATGCTGGAAGTCTTTGAAGACTCTCAACTAATCGTCAACTAGATGAATCAGAAATTTGAAATCAGGAAGCCTGATCTGCTGCCTTACTATAACAAGGCACAATCGCTTCTGCAAAAGTTTGACATCTGTCACATCACCCACATTCGTAGAGGTGAAAACATACGTGCAGATGCCCTGGCTGGACTTACCGCATCTATGGCAATCTAGGAAGGGGAAAACATGCAAATCACAGTGTGCGAAAGAAGAGTCCTTCCTCCTCTTAACACACATCAAGTAGTTACTGACCGCCACCAAGTGGTTGGAAGTCGGATTTCAATCCTTCAACCTTCAATCGGCGACTGGAGGGATTCGTTCATTGATTACACTATGTTCGAAATCCTACCTGAAGATCCAAAAGAATGGGTAAGCATCCAAAGGTTAACCCCAAGCTTTCATTTGGATATTCCTTCAAAAATCCTTTATAGGAAATCCTTCAACGGAGTACTTCTACGCTGCTGGTCACAACAAAAGGCTGAAGAAACACTCAAAGAAGTTCATGCTGGTCTTTGCGGAGCTCATCAGGCGGTCCCAAGCTCTATAATCAGATAAAAAGGTTAGGTTATTACTGGCCTACCATGGTAGCTGACGCAATGCAATTTGTTAAGCGCTGCCAACAATGCCAAGTTCATGGAGATTACATTCACATGCCTCCAGAATGGCTACATCCTACAGTGATTTCATGGCCTTTCGAAGCCTGGGGAATGGACATCATAGGTCCTATTTCTCCCCCTTCAAGCAAAGGTCATCGCTTCATCTTCGCCGCTACAGATTATTTCTCAAAGTGGTCAGAAGCATTTGCGCTTAATGAAATGAAGACCTCATCAGTCATTCAGTTCATGCGCACTAACATTATTTGTCATTTCGGCATACCCAAAAGATTCATCCATGATAACGGACCACAATTCCGGGATCATCGATTCTATAGGTTCTGTGACAAATACAAATCCAAAGCTGTCCTTCGACTCCATACAATCCGGCAGCAAACGAATTAGCAGAAGCTTTCAACAAGACACTCTGCAAAATCCTCAAAAAAAGTTTCTCTAGTCACAAAAGAGACTTGAGCGACAAACTGTCTGAAGCTTTGTGGGCCTATCGAACCACCATTCGAGGACCAACCCATAGCACACCATTCTCCTTGGTCTATGGATGCGAAGCTGTTGTACCATTGGAAGTACAAGTTCCTTCTTTGAGGGTATCCTTGCAAAATGACATGACTCAAGAAAGCAATGTCAAATTCTGACTCCATGAGCTGGACAATCTCGATGAGAGATGGCTCGAAGCTCGACAAAGCATTGAACTTTACCAAGCATGCATGGCAGGATCTTTCGACAAAAAGGTCAGGCAACGCGCCTACAAAAAGGGTGACTTGGTTCTTGTGGTAAAAAGACCAATGGTCTTCGCTCACAAGTCCAAAGCAAGTTTGAGCTAAAATGGGAGGGACCCTACGTCATCAACAAAGTTTTCTCTAACGGTGCATACGCACTCCTAAACATGGAGGGTGACAGATGTATGCTGCCCATCAACGGCAAGTTCTTAAAGCGGTACTACCCTTAAAGACTTACCCAACTGGGTAAGAGCAATGCCTGTACGGCCAAAACCGGTTTCCAGGTACTCGCTCGCTAAACCCACTCTTTTTAGAATTTTCATACCAAATGTTGAAATTTCTAGAAATTTAAACAATGCTTACTTTCATCGTTTCATTGTTCAAAAGAAAAAAAAAAAACCCAAGTTTAGGAACCTTTCCCTAACTTGACCAAAATTTTCAACCCTTGAACCCAAAATTCATGGTTTGAAACAAAATCCGGATTCAGGGATTTCCACCCTAGTGCACCCTACCTTTTACCGCCTAAATGGTTTTAGGTCAAAACTTATGACCCTCGTGTCTTTAAACAAAAAAAAATGGTTTTTCAAAAAACCGTGGGGAAGCGACGCTTATTCGATACTCGCACAAATTGGAAGCATGCGAACCACGTTCGACACTTCCAAAATAGCAGGGAAGCGACATTTCGTCGATACTTGCAAAATCCAAAACCGTGGAGATGCAACATTTCAGTTGATATCCACAATCCAAATTCCAAAGGTTCGAAAAAAACCAAAAAACCGTGGAAATGCAACATTTCAGTTGATATCCACAACCCAAATTTCAAAGGTTTGAAAAAACCTAAAAACCGTGGAGATGCAACATTTTAGTTGATATCCACAACCCAAATTCAAAGGTTCAAAAAAACCAAGAAATCGTGGAGATACAATATTGCAGTTGATATCCACAACCCAAAGGTTCGAGAAAACCACAAATTTCAAAAATCGTGGGGAAACGACATTAAGTCAGTACCTGCAAAACCAAAATTTTTGAAAAGCAAGGAAGCGACATTCCATCGATACTTGCACCAAATCCGCGAGGATGCGACATTCCATCGATACTCGCAACCGAATGAGCAAGGATGCGACATTCCATCGATACTTGCAAGACCATTCAGCAGGGAGGCGACTTTTAGACGATACTTGCATTTTTGAAAACCAAACCGGTTATAAATGCCACCAAAACAGGCTATAAATACCACCAAATCGGCTATCAATGCCACAAAACAAAACCGGCTATCAATGCTACAAATCAAAACTTGGTTTTCAAAACAAAAAAAATCAACTCGGCTATCAATGCCACAAAAAAAAACTCGGCTATCAATGGCACCAAAACCGGCTATAGATGCCACCAAAACCGGCTATAAATGCCACAAAACCGGCTATAAATGCCACAAACAAAAATCTGGCTCCCATGCCAAAACAATCATTTGACAAAAGATTTTCACAAAATGACAAGCTTTTGATCAAATCCCATTTAGCAATTACTTTCATCACAAAAAGATTTAAGTGAGCGTAGGGAAAAGAAAAAAAATAAAGAAGCATCCCATTTAGCAACTACTTTCATCACAAAAAGATCTAAGTGAGCGTAGCGAAAACAAAACAAAAAAAAAGAGTACCAAAAAATACATGCGGTACCAAAAAAAAAGTGTTCACAAACACTACAAAACAAAATAAAAGAGAGTACCAAAAAATACATGCGGTACCAAAAAAAAAAGTTTTCACAAACACTACAAAAAAAAAGAATACCAAAAAAAATAATACATGTGGTACCAAAAAAAAAAAGAAGGATAGTTCCTACTACAAAAATCAGGAGCTCAGCCAAAAATGGTCTCCAGCCAAGATTTCAGCTCCTCAAGCAAACTTTTGGCCTCAGCCGTCAGGGATTCCAGGGCACGCTTCTTCAGGAACTTGCCATGAGATGCTGGGGTGGGCTGTAACCCTTCTTTCACACCGGGAGGCTTATCCCGAGCAGTTTTCCATTGTTTGTCCTCTTGAAACTTCCTTTCAAGGACTCGATCAGCCTCTGCAACCCGGCGAATCAGAGCACTCTCCCTGTCGCGAGCCTCTATTATAGCAGCCCACTTGGCAGCGACTTGTGCCTTTAAATGCTCAAGATGTTTCCTGGCCTCATTGACCTCTCTATCAAGGATGTTAAGGTCATGTTATGGCTAGCTCTTTTAAGTTCTTCTCTCGGACTATTGCAACCTGCTTTGTGTAGCCTCATTCAGGTCAGACTTGGCCTTATCAGTAGGGTCCAGGAACATCTCCTTGAAGAACTAGTCGTCAGCAAAACCCATGGTCTCAAACCACTTGTCACCCAGTGCAATGATCCAATCAACGATCGCCCTGGCACCTGTGACATCCAGACTAGCCTCTTCGGCATCACTGAGAATCTCCTGCACATGCTGGATCATGCCAAATCCGGCATCCAAGAGCCCAGAAAGGAGAGTCTCAATCCAAGAGCTCAGAACCCGTGCCACCACTTTCTTCGCAAAAAAAAGAGATGGCCCAGCTGAAGATTCGCCCCGCTCTGTTGGTCAGCTGCTCATGTCATCACCCGTTGGAAGAGCAATAAAAGAACTCTTTCCAGTTGGAGCTGCTCAGGAAGGAATCTCAGCACGAGGTATCTCCTCAATAGTGTCAGAACTGGTCCCAGGAGTCTCTACCTCTGGATCAACCTTTGGCATCTCTTGCTCTGGTTCTGAAGGAAGCGACGGACTCTCCTCTGTCACTTCAAAACCTGCCAAAGAAACAAAAAGGTATGAATATGATCCTGTTTGAAAATCATTATCGGGGTTATTACTACAAAATACCTTCTTCGATGACTGGCGGAACACTCTCTTCCTCCATGAACTCATCGGAAGCATCGTCAATATTTGCATCCATCGATGGTTCAAAGTCATCGGAATCCTATGGCAAATCAGCTGACAAGAAAAATGTTAGCAAACCAAGTCATAAAAAAATGAAAAGCAAAAGAAGTCATACCAGTTGGAGATTCTGGAATCACTCCAGAGTCCCTCGGTTCTTCTTCTAGTGCCGCGACCGGATCCGTCACCGCCTCTTCGGTTGGAACCTCAGGCATCGCCAAGCCTTCCTCTGCTAAAAAAAAAAAGAAGCAGCAGGGGGAGAAAACAAATCAAGAAATGGAAAGATCCCATGAAAAGAAATGGAAAGAGAAAAAGGAAAAATCATACCTTCGCCGACGGTCTCTTCTTCTTGGCTTCTCTTTTTTGGAGGTTCATCAGCATTCCCTGGCACCTCCTCATTGATAGTAAGAGGGACTTCTAAGTCAGAAGAGTCCTCATGTTGCCCCTTGCTGTGATGATGACCCCTCTTCCTCTTACTTCTGTGGGCTCGTTTCTTAGAAGGACCTACCCCGCTGTCAGAGTCAGGTCTCCCACTTGACTCCTCACTGGATGGTCTACTCTTGCCAGTGGACTCCATGGAAGCTTGCCTCTGTGCCGCTTGTATCCAAGCATCAAGTTCAACTTCCTCCTGTTCTAGCTGCTCTAAAGCCTCATCAGGTATTTCTCGAACAGCTTCAGAACCAATGACGCCCTGGTCACCGAGAAAGCCTATCTTGTGCTTCTCTCCAGAAAGGAAGGCCCAAACTTCCTCTCGCTGGACGCCATCCGACTTTCCAAGGCCCTTTCCAGATGACAGGTTCACATCAAGCTCCTTCTTGGAAAGCCCCCGATATGCCGAAAAGCTCTCCACGAACCACTTCGCAAAACCGGCAGTCCGGGAAGTCGACACACATGATAAGAGATCATGGCAGTAGCATTTCTCCCGTCCTGTAAACCTCCGAAGCGCTTCACCATGCTTGAAGGCGCTCCAACAACGCCTTGAGAAAAGCCTAACTGCAGAGCAAACCGAGAAGGTACATACGGCTGGATGTCGACGAAAAGATGTCTGCGGTACACCATCGTGCCGACACGTATGCTGAAAAACCACTCCTTCTCTGCATTTGTCAAGGAGTAATGCCTTCCCGACCCCGCCCTGGTAGAGTCTCGGGAGGCACCAAAATCAAAAGCCTTCTTCTGCAACTCCGGAGATAGCTTCACTGAAGACTGCCCCATCTCGACGTCCCTGAATCGTCGGATCCTCATGCGAGCAAACAAAAGTGGTTCGGACACGGCTTTGCCCTTAGCCAGCCGAATCATCAAAGATCATCATCCTGTGCGGCACCCAGCCGGTGGAATCCAGGACAGTGGTACACATACCACGAATAAAAGAAGTGGGCTAAAAATACCCTATTCATAGGGAGCCCAAGTTGAACCAAAAAAGCAGCAGCCTGTAGTTTGGTACACAAGTAGGAGTAAAGAGCTGGCACCAAAGCAAGCTACTCTCCAAACGCCATCTGACAAGCCGGAAAAATACAATGCGACCTGATGTGCGTTCCATCTCCTCCAGCAAAAATGGCATCACCAAGCCAATAAGTGAGGTAAACAGCGAGATCTCTTCGCAGTGCAATGTCAGGAAATATGGCATTTGTACTCGCACAGAAATCTATCAACTCTTCTTGCATAGCCAAGATCTTCTTCGAACCCGGGTCCTTAGCCCTGTCTTCCCGGGTCATGCTATAAGAAGACTCCCCGCTTTGAAAGAAGTTAGGAGAAGAAGAGTTAAAACTCTTCCAACTGCTGGATCTAACTTTCAAGCCTTCCTTCTCCTTCAAAAAATCATAAAAGAAAACGAGCTGAAAGTACAGAAGCCTGAACTCCTCCGACTGCTCCTCGAGGACGATGTCGATTGGCATAAACTCCTCATAGAGTTTGCCAAGGATGGGCAATCCAATAATGGCGCTCAGCTCCTTCAAAGAGAAACCAATCTCACCATTCGTCACAACGAAGGTATTGGTTTGTGGAAGGAATGACTCCAACATAGCCATGACGGACCAATTAGCAGGACGCGATCAGTCCACGACTTCCATTCGGAGTCAGCTCTGAAACGGCCACGAAGTCGAAAAGGCTTCACCCAATTGTTGCCGTCACCGCTGAAAATGCCAAGGACCACCGGTCCCAAATCGACCGACGGATAATCAGAGCCCTGGTAGCCACTGGCCGGCATCAACATGTCCATGTCAGCAGGCGACTTCTCCGCATATCCTGGAGAACCACCAACAAAAACCCCGGTCTTGATTACATTTGTCCTTCTCACCCAGCTTGGAGGATCTTCCCTCTTAGAGAACGTGGGGGCAAGGCTCATGATCGAGACGGTGCGATCAAATGTCGATTGGGTAGCTATGAAAGAAAACTGAAAACATCTCCTCTGGTATGTCATGTCATCAGGGACGGCATCACCAAAGAAGAAGGTAGGCTTGGGCAAAACCCTCTGATCGGCTATCACCCATGGACGACTGCTTACCATGATCTTATAGAATTCCTCTCCCTTGAGAGCGATCAGTCGCCGCCTCATCTCATCTTTATTGAGAGAGTCACACTCTTCCAGGTTTCTCTCAACGTACTGAACCTTGTCCCAAGCCTGCTGAACGGCCGGATTAGAAGATCTAGCAGATCGACGAGGTACGCTGGTAGCAGGCTCTTTACCCTTGTTCGTTCTGGAGGAACCACCTGCAAAGGATGGAAAAGAAAAAGATCAATCATCAAAATGACACGATTTCTCTAAAAAAAATCTGGCAGAATTTTGACATGATGCCGGGGCAATTCCGAAGAAAAAGAAATACCGCGAAAGAAATAAAAAGCTTGAAGATGGGCTCAACATCGCTACGAGCTCCGAAACTCCAAACTTTCGAAACCTAAAAGTCTTCGCAAAATCAAGAAGGGCTCAACATCGCTGTGAGCTCCAAATTCCCAAATTTACAAAAACTTTCAGGTATGCTATCACATCATGCTACAATTAAATTTACAAAAAAATATACATGCATGAACATCTTGGTTTGCCAAAAAAAATGCATTATCATGATGAGCAAAAAAAAAAAAAGAAACTTTCTAAAAAAAAAAGAGAAAGGAGAAAGAAAAAAGAACAAAAAAGAAGGAAGAAAAAGAAAACTTTCTCAAAAAAAAAGAGAGAAGAAAGGGGGCTGGCCCACAGGCCACGTGGCCGTACGGCCAGATCCGTACGGCCCATAAAAAAAAACATGCAAAAAAAAAAAGAGAAGAAAGCAAAAAAAAAAAAAAAAAAAAACGTGTAAACAAAAAAAAAACACGAGGAAAAGAAAAGAAAAAAAAAAGAGAAAAGAAAAAGAAAAGAGGAAAGAACTTTTTATCATCCTATTTCCTACAATGGAGTTTTCTTGAAAAAGGGAACTTACTTAAAGCCATTGATGGAGAAGAAGAAGAAAAGTCTTGAAGATCTTGAAGAAGAAGAACTCTTGGTCTTGAAGCCCTCTTGGGATTGTTGCAAAAGAAAGCAATAAGAGCAAGAGATCCAACCTCCTCCTTGCATTTATAGAAGAGAGCAAACCAAAGAAGGAAAGAAGAAAGAGGTAAGTGTTACTAATTAGTAACCTTACCAAAAGAAAGAAATTAGAAAGATTCTTTCCCAAAAGAAAGATATCTTGAGGGATTCTCTCCGAAAAAGAAATCAATGAGAGATTTTCTCCCAAAAGATAGGAGATTTGAGATATTCTCTCCCAAAGAAAGATATCTTGAGACATTCTCTCCCAAAAAAAGGGAACATGAGAGATTCTCTCCAAGTAAAGATATTCTTAGATATTCTCTATCCAAAGGAGATATTTTTAGATATTCTTTACAAAAATGACACCATATGAGATCTAAGCCATTTCAAAAGCTTAAGTTCCCATGGGTTAGCCCATATGAGCCAGGTTTGACCACATAGGCACTAAAATATATATATATATATATATATAAATTGGGCTTTTAGTCAAAGAGAAATCCCTCTTACCAAAAGCTTACAAAAATGGTTCCATGCCTCTTTTGAGTTGATTGGACCATACAAAAAAGAATTCCAAGCCCCATGAGCTTCCAAAAATCAAACCATCCAGCCTCATATACCAAATTGAGCCAAAATCTTGAAATTGACATTCCACAAAAATCCAAACCAAATCCTGGTCCCCTAACTTGCCGCATACAGCTTGTTAGGTTACAAGACCAAAACCAAAAACCAAAACCTGGTCCCCTAACTTGCCACATACAGCCTGTTAGGTCACACAGTCAAAACCAAAATCGACACCCCAACATTCCACATACAGCTTGTTGGGTCACACGATCAAAACCAAACCCGACCCCGTAACCTGCCACATACAGCTTGTTAGATTACAAGGTCAAAACCCAAATACAAATCCCTGATGTCATCTTCAAGACTTTGCCTCAAGATGGTATGTGATCCCTTTCACTACCATAAAATTCCCCTGGAAGCTCAAAAGGCTACAAATACCAAAAGAAAGACTGCTCAAAGACTCTTGGTCAAGTCACAAGCTCTCCTACGAAAAATCTCTTCGAGGCACATTGACTAGAAAAGTTAAGCAACTCGTCGCTGCACCTCGAGGGGGCATTTATTGACACAAAAAAAAATGTGTCACTTTGCTTCTTCAAATCCAGAAAGCTACATGAAGTCGCAGCCTGCCATAAATAGGCAATGCTACTTCCAAAAATCAAATCTTGTCAGAATAAAAAAAATTAAAAGATCCTTCAAGACAGCCAAAAGAGGAGTACACAAGAAGTTTTGGGCCATTTCAAAATCATTTGGCCTAACTTCGCTTCTCCGACGCTGAAAAGGAGCTCCCGGCGGTGAAAGCATCGGAGACACCAAATCTTCGATCATAGCCGATGGATGACCTTAAAATACATCCAAAAGGCTCCACGTCAAGTTCCGAGTCAAACCGACAACGTTTGACCCTACATCAACCCACGAACAGCTAAATCAAGCCTCTCGGCGGTGAGAACCACCGAGTCCATCACTCATCAGATAGAGCACATGGACGGCTTCAAAATGCTTACGAACGGCTACACGTCAAATTTCAGGTCATTTCGACAACATTTGACCAGACTTTGACGCTCGGAAGCCAAATCAGGCCTCTTGGCGGCGAAGCTCCCTGGGACCATGGTTTTCAAGACAGAGCCTATGGATCATCTTAAAATGACTCCAATAGGTTCCCTGTCAAATTTCAAGTCAATCGGACATCGGTTGACCGCACATCAAGCCGCGACATCTTCATCGCGATAAAAACAAGTCTACTAGTGATAAAACTCCAAACGGCTTCAAAACTCAAAAAAAAAGCCAATGGTTGGTCTTATTTATTGCTCAGGAGGATTCACGCCAAATTTCAGGCCATTCTGACATCGTTTGACCCAGTTTCAGCTTCTGACGGAAAATCGGCAGCTTTGCGCGACAAAGTCTTCGGCTTTCTCGGAAAATTAGAAACTTTGCAAACCAAAAATGCAAGGATTCTCATCAGGTTTTCTACAGGGAAATCAGGCCAATAAATGATAAAAAAATGTCAAGAAAAAATACAGAAGAAAAAAGAATAAAAAAACATAAAAAACGGACACAAAACGGGACAAAAGGGGGGAGGGCCCCGGGTCGCCGGGAGGGCCCCGGAAGCCCCATTTTTCATCGTTTTTCGTGATTTGAAGCATCCAACCCCTGGGATTTTCCACAATTCATACTTTTGAGACACCAAATCCTTTTACATCCTATATAATCACGGGCCAATCATCAAGAGTATCAAAATCAACATTGATCGCCAACCGGTCAACCAAAAAATTTGCTTTCTACCCGACCGATCGAGAAATCGTCAGGACATATGGCACTGACCCGCTGTTGGCACCCAATACCTGAAGTTACATGGTCATCCGATGTCGATCTACATGAAGATCCATCGATGATCATCACCAGAAGAATCCCAAAAGACGCGGCACGGCCCGCGACTCTTCAACTACTCGGCGACCACTTAATGCGATTAATTGACTAGCTTTATTACAGTCATTAATCCATTTCTTTGGACTTCCCATTCAGAAGCAAGCATCCGGGAGTTACAGGTCAATTGATTCATGGCATTTAACCCATGAAACTCCTCCCATCATGGCGATTAAAGGCGATTAAATGCCCTCAATCTCCTCTGGCCAATCAGAAGCCAAGAAAAAGGAGTTACAAAATAAAGGAATTAAATCCTATAACTCCTCCAATTATGCGGCTTAATGACAATAAAAGCCCTGAAAACCTCCTAAATGGCTACCAAAAAGCCTATAAATAGGAGCGCACTCCAAGAAGAAAAGGACAGAACGGAAGAGACTGCAGAAAATCCGAAAATTCAGACAGAAAAAGGCATCAGAAATCTAAGAGAAAGAAAGAGAGAAAACTCTGCGGAAGTTCTACACCGACCACCGCTACAAGGTGACAAAAGTCCCTTGGGGGGTACTCCCCCCCAATGCCTCCAATGGCTTAGACGTGGCTTTTCAGCCCGTCTACTTAGTTTTTTTATTGGACATAGGACCTCCTTTTGGTCTTTGTCCTCTAAAAACCTGAGGTTATAGCCAAGCCAAGCGAATCAAGAGCATTCTCTGTTCTCATCTGCATGGATGATGGCGAAGCCCACATATGGCTTGCGACCGTCAATCAGAACGAGTCCCCCACAATCTCCTAAGAAGTTAGATCCTCCTTTTCTTGCTTTTCATTGTAGTTTGTATTTTTCCAAAAGAGACCAAAATCACAACTCTTGTCTTTCATTATTGATAAGAATTGTAAAATCAGCTATAAATGCCAAAAAATCACCCTTCACGGCAAATCAAGAAAAATGTCTCTTTTCTTAAATATATGTGCAACGGAAAACTTGAAAGAAGTTGATTTCCGTTTTACTTGCGAAGGTCGATCTCCGGATCACCACTTGCAATTCTAAGTAAAATAGAAAATCTGGAACACCCACACAAAAAAATGTTGATGCACGCCTCTGCCCCCCGGTTACAAAAGGGTCAGACCCAAACGGACTCCCAAGTCCGCCGACCTCGGTAGAACCGAGCAATAGAAGCGTTGTCCATCAGACTTGCTTTATGATTAGAAGATTGTTGGTGCACTCCGCAGCGTTACTCGTTAGCATGTCATACCTCCGTCCATGCACATACGCCGTAGCCCAGAACTGATGGCCAATCGCCCCAATGTATTCAAAAGCACGTTCGTCTAAGGAACGTATGTCGCTCATGTAAACGTTGAACTCGTTTGGTCTATATGCCAGTGCAGCTTTCCAGAATGTCCTAACGATACCATGATTGTTGAAAGATGCTTTGATATTCTCAGCTATGTGATGACAAAAAAAAACAATGGAAGGCGCTTGGGAGCATGGATTTCAATGCAGGAATAAGACTGTTTTGACGATCAGACACAATTGTCAAATTCTTTGGCTCGCCCAATGCAATCGATAAGTTCGCTAGGAACCACTCCCAACTATCACGTCGTTCTGCCTCTGCAAATGCAAATGCTATTGGAAACAATTGATGATTCGCATCGTGTGTGACAGCGAGTAGCAGTACTCTAGGATATTTTCCACGAAGGTGTGAACCATCCATTGCTAGCAAAGGCCTTAAAGAAGTTTGAAATGAATGTATGCAAGGCCCGAAGGCCCAGAAGAACCGCCTAAATCGGCCATCCGAGGTGATGTCAATGTTTGTCACTATGCCAGGATTGGTCCTTTGTAGCTCAAAACAATAAAGTGGTAATATCTGGAATGACTCTTCATATGACCCTTGAATTTTTTGCAGTGCAATCTCCCTTGCCATATGTGCTTTCCTATATGTGATTTTAGTACCAGACTCTGTTTCATATTCGTTCATTATTTATTTTGGTCTAATATCATTATTGCAATGTATCTTGCCTTCAACAAACTCATCTATTAACTATGTTGATGCTTGCCTATGCGTTATCCCCATCATTGGTATGGAACAAGAATGACTCGGCTTGTACTTCCGACTTTGAATTGTGGGCCAGAATCCACTATAGAGCCATGTATTTGCCAAGAACAGTTATCTTCTTTGCAACATGCGGTTACCATCTTCATGCTCGTCTTTAAGTGCTTCAACGTGAAATTATTGTAAATTGCATGCTTGGCTATGCCTTTTCGGAACACTTCGCGATCTAAAAACTCACGACCCAGCCACATCTCCCTGACAGAACTGTCCACTCCTTCGGCGATGACGGCTTCAGGGACCATCATGTCCACAAACGTCTTGTCATGCATACCATGTGATCCATCTAAAGCAGTACATCCAGATCCGTTGCACCCTTTTAACGGAGTTGAATCCATGGTACTTCGCTCCATAGATTTTTTCTTGGGGTGGGGACATGCAAATATCCTAGTCGACTCGGATGCAGTGTTTACGCCCACGTCATGGAACTCGTCAGGCATAGGCTAAATCTCAGCTATTACAACATTGACTGCCACCTCATTTAGCTCACGAGACAAGGGTTGGGCCACCACATCATCGACTTCATTCATGAAAGATAAGAATGATGGACCGCGCTCCTGCTCGAGTTCTACCGAGGTCGGCGGACGTGGGAGTCCGTTTGGTTCCGACCCTTTCGTAACCGGGGGGCAAGGGCGTGCATCAACATTTCTTTTTTTTTTGTGGGTGTGCCAGATTTTCTATTTTTACTTGGAATTGCAAGTGGTGATCCGGAGATCAACCTTCGCAAGTAAAAGGAAATCAACTTCTTTCAAGTTTTCCATTGCGCATATATTTAAGAAAAGAGACATTTTTCTTGATTTGCCGTGAAAGGCGATTTTTTGGCATTTATAGCCGATTTTGGCGTTTATAGCCGATTTTTGGCGTTTATAGCCGACTTTGGCGTTTATAGCCGATTTACAATCCTTATCAACAATGAAAGACAAGAATTGTGATTTTTGTCTCTTTTGTAAAAATACAAACTACAATGAAAAGCAAGAAAAGGAGGATCTAACTTCTCAGGAGATTGTGGAGGACTCGTTTAGATTGACGGTCGCAAGCCATATGTGGGCTTCGCCATCATCCATGCAGATGAGAATAGAGGATGCTATTGATTCGCTTGGCTTGGCTATAACCTCGGGTTTTTAGAAGACAAAGACCAAAAGGAGGTCCTATATCCAATAAAAAACCGAGTAGACGGGCTGAAAAGCCACATCTAAGCCATTGGAGGCAGGAGGAGAAGGCAAGGACCTTGGGGGGGGGGTACCCCCCAAGGGACTTTTGTCACCTTGTTGCGGTGGCCGGTGTAGAACTTCCGCAGAGTTTTCTCTTTTTCCTTTCTCTGGATTTCTGTGCTTTTTTCTCTGATTTTTCTGATGCTTTCTGATTTTTCTTTCTTCTTGGAGAGCCCTCCTATTTATAGGCTTTTAGGTAGCCTTTTAGGTGGGTTTATGGGCTTTTAATGTCATTAAGCCGCATAATGGGAGGAGTTACAAAATTGAATTGTTTATTTTGTAACTCCTTTTTCTTGGCTTCTGATTGGCCGGAGGAGATTGAGGGCATTTAATCGCCTTTAATCGCCATGATGGGAGGAGTTTCATGGGTTAAATGCCATGAATCTCTTGACTTGTAACTCCCGAATGCTTGCTTCTGATTGGGCCGTCCAAAGAAATGGATTAATGACTGTAATAAAGCTAGTCAATTAATCGCATTAAGTGGTCGCCGAGCAGCTGAAGAGTCGCGGCCGTGCCACGTCTTTTGGAATTCTTTTGTCGATGATCATCGATGGATCTTCATGTAGATCGACATCAGATGACCATGTAATTTCAGGTGTTTGTTGCCAACAGCAGGTCGGTGCCATCTGTCCTGTCGATTTCTCGATCGGTCGGGTGGAAAGCACACTTTTTTTGGTTGACCGGGTGGCGATCAATACTGTCTTCGATACTCTTGATGATTTACCCGTGTTTTGGACGGATGTCAGAGGACTTGGTGTCTCAAAAGCATGAATTTTGGAAAGTACCAGAGGCTGGGCTCCTCGAATCGCGAAAAAACGGCGAAAACCGGGGTTTCTGGGGCTTTCCCGGCGACCCCGGGGTCCATGGTCGCCTGCGACCCTGGCCCAGGGTCGCAGGGGTCTGCGACCCTGGGGGGGTTTTCCCCCTTTCTGGTCCCGTTTTGCGTCCGTTTTTGCTTTTTTCTGATTCTTTTTTCTTCTGTACTTTTCCTTGACATTTTGACCATTTATTGGCCTGATTTCTTTGTAGAAAGCCTGATGAGAATCCTTGCATTTTATTTTGCAAAGTTTCCAATTTCCTGAGAAAGCCGAAGACTTTGTCGCGCAGAGCTGCCGATTTTCCGTCAGAAGCTGAAACTGGGTCAAACGATGTCGGAATGACCTGAAATTTGGTTGTGAAGCCTGCTGAGCAATAAATAAGACCAACCATAGGCTTTTGTTTGAGTTTTGAAGCCGTTTGGGGGTCCTATCACCTGTAGACTTGCTTTTTGTCGCGATGAAGATGTCGCGGTTTGATGTGCGGTCAACCGATGTCCGATTGACTTGAATTTTGACAGGGAACCTATTGGAGTCATTTTAAGATGATCCATAGGTTCTGTCTTGGAAACCATGGTCCCGGAGAGCTTTACCGCCGAGAGGCTTGATTTGGCTGTTGGAGAAGCGAAGTTAGGCCAAATGATCTTGAAATGGCTTGAAACTTCTTGTGTACTCCTCTTTTGGCTGTCTGGATGAATCTTGCAGTTTTTGTTTGATTCTGACAAGATTTGATTTTTGGAAGCAGCATTGCCTATTTATGGCAGGTTGCGACTTCATGTAGCTCTTTGGATCTTGAAAAGGCAAAGTGACATTTTTGGTGTCAACAAATGCCCCCTCGAGGTACAGCGGCGAGTTGCTTAACTTTTGTAGTCGATGTGCCTCGAAGAGATTTTTTGAAGGAGAGCCTGTGACTTGACCAAGAGTCTTTGAGCAGTCTTTCTTTTTGGTATTTGTAGCCTTTTGAGCTTCCAGGGGAATTTTATGGTAGTGAAAGGGATCACATACCATCTCGAGGCAAAGTTTTGAAGATGACATCAGGGATGTGGATTTGGGTTTTGACCTTGTGACCTAACAGGCTATATGGCAGGTTAGGGGGTCGGGTTTGGTTTTGATCGTGTGACCCAACAAGCTGTATGTGGAATGTTGGGGGATCAATTTTGGTTTTGATCTTGTGACCTAACAGGCTGTATGTGGCAAGTTAGGGGATCAGGTTTTGGTTTTTGGTTTTGGTCTTGTGACCTAACAGGCTGTATGTGGCAAGTTAGGGGACCAGGATTTGGTTTGATGGAATGTCAATTTCAAGAATTTGGCTCAATTTGGTAGATGAGGCTGGATGGTTTGATTTTTTGGAAGCTCATGGGGCTTGGAATTTTCTTTTGTATGGTCCAATCAACTCAAAAGAGGCATGGAACCATTTTTGTATGCTCTTGGTAAGAGGGATTTCTCTTTGACTAAAAGCCCAATTTTTTTTTTTTTTTTTTTTTTTTTGTGCCTAGGTGGTCAAACCTGGCTCATATGGGCTAACCCATGGGACCTTAAGCTTTTGAAATGGCTTAGATCTCATATGGTGTCATTTGTAAAGAATATCCAAAATATCTCATTTGGATAGAGAATATCTAAGAATATCTTTACTTGGAGAGAATCTCTCATGATCCCTTTATTTTGGGATAGAATATCTCAAGATATCTTTCTTTTGGGAAAGAATCCGTCATAGATTGATTTTAGGAGAAAATCTCTCAAGATCCCTTTATTTTGGGATAGGATATCTCAAGATATCTTTCTTTTGGGAAAGAATCCGTCATAGATTGATTTTAGGAGAAAATCTCTCAATATCCCTTTATTTTGGGATAGGATATCTCAAGATATCTTTCTTTTGGGAAAGAATCCGTCATAGATTGATTTTTGGGAGAAATCTCTCAAGATATCTTTCTTTTGGGAAAGAATCTTTCTAATCTCTTCTTTTGGTAAGGTTACTAATTAGTAACACTTACCTCTTTCTTCTTTCCTTCTTTGGTTTGCTCTCCTCTATAAAAGCAAGGAGAAGGTTGGATCTCTTGCTCTTATTACTTTCTTTTGCAATAATCTTAAGAGGGCTTCAAGACCAAGAGTTTTTCTTCTTCAAGATCTTCAAGAGTTTTCTTCTTCTTCTCCATCAATGGCTTCAAGTAAGTTCTTCTTTTTCAAGAAACTCCATTGTAGGAAAAAAAAAGTTCTTTCTTTTTTTTTTTTTTGTTTCTTTCTTTTTCTTTTCTTTTTTTTTGTTCACGTGTTTGCCTCTTTTTTTTTTCACACGTTTTTTTTTTTTGCTTTCTTTTCTTTCTTTTTTTTTCATGTTTTTTTTTTTTTTTTTTTTTGTGTGGGCCGTACGGACAGATCCGTACGGATCTGGCCGTACGGCCACGTGGCCTGTGGGCCACGGCCTGTGGGCCAGCCCCTCTTTTTTTTTCTTTTTTCTTTTTTTTTTCTTTCCCTCCCTTTTTTTTTTGAGAGAGTTTCGTTTCTTTTTTGTTTTCTTTCTCCTCCCCTTTTTTTTTTTTTTAGAGAAAGTTTCTTTTTCTTTCCTTTTTTTGTTTTCTTTCCCTTTTTTTTTTTTTGAGAAAGTTTCTTTTCTTTTCTTTTTTTTTTGTTTGCTCATCATGATAATGCATTTTTTTTTCGCAAATCTAGATGTTCATGCATGCCTTTAATTTGTAAATTAAACTTGTAGCATGATGTGATTGCATACCTGAAAGTGTTTGCAAATTTGGGAACTTGGAGCTCGCAGTGATGTTGAGCCCTTCCTGATTTTGCGGAGACTTTTAGGTTTCGAAAGTTTGGAGTTTCGGAGCTCGCAGCGATGTTGAGCCCATCTTCAAGCTTTCTATTTCTTTCGGGATAGTTCCTTTTCTTCGGAATTGCCCCGTCATCATGTCAAAATTTCGCCAGATTTTTTTTTTTAGCGAGATTCTGTCATTTTGATGTTTGATCTTTTTCTTTTCCATCCTTTTCAGGTGGTTCCTCCAGAGCGAACAAGGGTAAAGAGCCTGCTACAAGCGTACCTCGTCGGTCTTCTAGATCCTCTAATCCGGCCGTTCAGCAGGCCTTCGAGAGGGTCCAGTATGTTGAAAGAAACCTGGAAGAGTGCGACTCCCTCAACAGAGATGAGATGAGGCAGCGACTGATCACTCTCAAGGGAGAGGAATTCTATAAGATCATGGTAAGCAGTCGTCCATGGCTGATGGAAGATCAGAGCATTTTGCCCAAGCCTACCTTCTTCTTTGGTGATGCAGTCCCTGACGACATTACATACCAGAGGAGATCTTTTCAGTTTTCCTTCACAGCAAATGGTGAGAAGAAGACTGTTACTACCCGGTCGATGTTTGATCGCACCGTCTCGATTCTGAGCCTCGCCCCCACGTGCCCTAAGAGGGAAGATCCTCCAAGCTGGGTGAGAAGGACAAATGTAATCAAGACCGGGGTTTTTGTCGGCGGTTCTCCTGGATATACGGAGAGGTCGCCTGTTGACATGGACTTGTTGATGCCATCCAGCGGCTACCAGGGCTCTGATTATCCGTCGGTCGATTTGAGACCGGTGGGCCTTGGTATTTTCAGTGGTGACGGCAGCAATTGGATCAAGCCTTTTCGACTTCGAGGTCGTTTCAATGCTGACTCCGAGTGGAAGTCGTGGACTGATCGCGTCCTGCTGATTGGTGGCGCCGTTTTGAAGGAAGCCGGGATTTTTGATGCGGTCCGCGCTTTTGGGGAGACCGTGATCTTTTCCGACGAGGCCTTCATGGCTATGCTGGAGTCGTTCCTCCCTCAAACCAATACCTTCGTTGTGACGAATGGTGAGATTGGTTTTTCTTTGAAGGAGTTGAGCGCCATTACCGGATTGCCCATCCTCGGCAAACTCTATGAGGAGTTTATGCCGATTGACAGCGTCCTCGAGGGGCAGTCTGAGGAGTTCAGGCTTCTATACTTTCAGCTCGTCGCCTTCTATGATTTTTTGAAGGAGAAGGGGGGTTCGAAAGTTAGATCCAGCAGTTGGAAGAGTTTTTGCTCTTCATTCCCCAACTTCTTTGATAGTAGGGAGCCTTCTGATAGCATGACCCAGGAAGCTGGAGCTCAGGATCCAAGTTCAAAGAAGATCTTGGCCATGCAAGAAGAGTTGAGAGGTTTCTGTGCAAGCACAAACGCCATATGTCCTGACATTGCACTGCGGAGAGATCTCGCTGTTTACCTCACTTATTGGCTTGGTGAGGCTGTATTTGCTGGAGGAGATGGAACGCACATCAGGCCGCATTGTATTTTCCCGGCTTGTCAGATGGCGTTTGGAGAGCAGCTTGCTTTGGTGCCTGCTCTTTACTCCTACCTGTGTACCGAACTGCAGGCTGCTGCTTTTCTGGTTCGGCTTGGGCTTCCCATGAATAGGGTATTTTCAGCCCATATCTTTTATTCGTGGTATGTATACCACTGTCCTGGCTTCCATCGGCTGGGTGCTGCACATGATGATGATCCTCTGATGATTCGACTGGCTAAGGGCAAAGCCGTGTCTGAATCACTTTTGTTTGCCCGTATGAGGATCCGACGGTTCAGGGACGTCGAGATGGGGCAATCTTCAGTAAAGCTTTCTCCGGAGTTGCGGAAGAAGGCTTTTGATTTTGGTGCCTCCCGAGACTCTACCAGGGCGGGGTCGGGAAGGCATTATTCCTTGACAAATGCAGAGAGAGAGTGGCTTTTCAGCATACGTGTCGGCACGATGGTGTACCGTAGACATCTTTTCGTCGATATCCAGCCGTATGTACCCTCTCGCTTTGCTTTGCAGCTTGGCTTTTCTCAAGGCGTTGTTGGAGCGCCTTCAAGTATGGTGAAGCGCTTTGGAGGCTTACAGGACGGGAGAAATGCATGGGCTTTCTATAGTGCTGAAGACACTACAGCCATGATTTCTTATCCTGTGTTACTGACTTCCCGGACTGCCGGCTTTGCGAAGTGGTTCGCGGAGAGCTTCTCGGCATATCGGGGACTTTCCAGGAAGGAGCTTGATGTGAAGCTGGTATCTGGAAAGGGCCTTGGAAAGTCGGATGGCATCCGGCGAGAGGAAGTTTGGGCCTTCCTTTCTGGAGAGAAGCACAAGATAGGCTTTCTCGGTGACCAGGGCGTCATCGGTTCTGAAGCTGTTCGAGAAATACCTGACGAGGCTTTGGAGCAGCTAGAACAGGAGGAAGCCGAACTTGGCGCTTGGATGCAAGCGGCGCAGAGGCAAGCTTCCGTGGAGTCTACTGGCAAGAGCAGACCATCCAGTGATGAGTCAAGTGGGAAACCTGACTCTGACAGCGGGGTAGGTTCTTCTAAGAAGCGAGCCCGCAGAGGTAAGAGGAGGAGGAGTCATCATAGCAGCAAGGAGCAGCATGAGGACTCTCCTAACTTGGAAGTTCCTCTTACTATCAATGAGGATGTGCCAGTGGATGCTGACGAGCCTCCAGAGAAGAGAAGCCGAGAAGAAGAGACCGTCGGTGAAGGTATGATTCTTCCTTTTTCTCTTTCCATTTCTTTTCATGGGATTTTTCCATGTTATGATTTGCTTCTTGTTTCTGCTTTTCTTCTTTTCTTTTTTTTAGCAGAGGAAGACTTGGTGATGCCTGAGGTTCCAACCGATGAGGTGGTGATGGATCCTGTTGAGGCACCTGAAGAAGAACCGAGGGACTCTGGAGTAAATCCAGAATCTCCAATTGGTATGACTTCTTTTACCCCTTTTTTTTTTGTTTGAGTTTGTGACTCGGTTTGCTAACACACATTTTTTTTTTTTGTCAGCTGACTTGCCACAGGATTCCGATGACTTTGAACCATCGATGGACGCAAATGTTGATGATGCTTTCGATGAGTTCATGGAGGAGGAAAGTGTTCCGCCAGTCGTCGAAGAAGGTATTTTGTAGTTATAACTCTGATAATGATTTTCAAACAGGGTCATATTCATACCTTTTTGTGTTTCCTTTGCAGGTTTTGAAGTGGCAGAGGAGGATCCATCGCTTCCAGAGCAAGAGATGCCAGAGGTTGATCCAGAGGTAGAGATTCCTGGGACCAGCTCTGACAATATTGAGGAGATTCCTCGCGCTGAGATTCCTTCCCGAGCAGGAGCAGCTTCAGCTGGAAAGAGTTCTTTTGTTACTCTTTCAACAGATGATGACATGAGTAGCCGACCAACGGAGTTGGGCGAATCCTCAGCTGGGCCATCTCTTCTTTTTGCGAAGAAGGTGGTGTTGCGAGTCGTGAGCTCTTGGATTGAGACTCTCTTTTCTGGGCACTTGGAAGTCGGATTTGGCATGATCCAGCATGTGCAGGAGATTCTCAGTGATGCTGAAGAGGCTGGTCTGGATGTCACAGGTGCCAGGGCGATCGTTGATAGGATCATTGCACTGGGTGACAAGTGGTTTGAGACCGTGAGTTTGGCTGATGACCAGTTCTTCAAGGAGATGTTCCTGGACCCTGCTGATAAGGCTAAGTCTGACCTGGATGAGGCTACAGAAAGCAGGAAGGTGGCAGTCCGTAAGAGGAATAGAGAAGAGCTAACCATCATCGAGCTGACACATGACCTTAACATCCTTGATAGGGAGGTCGATGAGGCCAGGAAACGTCTTGAGCATCTGCAGGCACAAGTCGCTGCCAAGTGGACTGCCATAATAGAAGCTCGCGACAGGGAGAGTGCCTTGATTCACCAGGTTGCAGAGGCCGAACGGGTTCTCAAAAGGAAGTCTGATGAGGATGAACAATGGCAAGCTGCTCGAGGTAAGCTTCCTGGTGTGAGAGAAGGGGTACAGCCCACTCCAGCATCTCATGGCAGGTTCCTGAAGAAGCGTGCCTTGGAATCCTGACGGCTGAGGCTAAAAGTCTGCTTGGGGAGCTGAACTCTTGGCTGGAGACCATTTTTGATTGAGCTCCTGTATACAGAAACCATCCTTCTTTCTTTTTTTTTTTGGTACCACTTGTATTTTTTTTGGTACTTATTTTTTGTAGTGCTTGTGAACACTTTTTTTTGGTACCACATGTATTCTTTGGTACTTTTTTTTTTGTAGTATTTGTGAACACTTTTTTTTTTGGTACCACATGTATTCTTTGGTACTTTTTTTTTTTGTAGTGCTTGTGAACACTTTTTTTTGTTATCCCTACGCTCACTTTAATCTTTTTGTGATAAAAGTAATTGCTAAATGGGATGCTCTTTTTTTTTTGTTATCCCTACGCTCACTTGAATCTTTTTGTGATAAAAGTAATTGCTAAATGGGATTTGATCAAAAGGTTGTCATTTTGTGAAAATCTTTTGTCAAATGATTGTTTTGGCATGAAAACCAGGTTTTTTGTTTGTGGCATGGAAGCCAATTTTGGCATGAGAGCCAGTTTTTCTTGTGGCATTGATAGCCGAGTTTTTTTTTGTTTGTGGCATCTATAGCCAATTTTGGTGGCATTGATAGCCGGTTTGTTTTGTGGCATCTATAGCCGGTTTTTGGTGGCATTGATAGCCTGTTTTGTTTTGGTGGCATTGATAGCCGTTTTTGAAATCCAAGTTTTTTTGTTTGTGTGGCATTGATAGCCGGTTTTGTTTTGGTGGCATTGATAGCCGGTTTGTGGCATTTATAGCCGGTTTGTGGCATTTATAGCCTGTTTTGATGGCATTTATAGCCGGTTTGGTTTTCAAAAAATGCAAGTATCGACTAAAAGTCGCCTCCCTGCTGAATGTTCTTGCAAGTATCGATGGAATGTCGCATCCTTGCTCATTCGGTTGCGAGTATCGATGGAATGTCGCATCCTCGCGGATTTGGGTGCAAGTATCGATGGAATGTCGCATCCTTGCTTTTCAAAAAATTTTGGTTTTGCGGGTACTGACTTGATGTCGTTTCCCCATGATTTTTGAAATTTGTGGTTTTCTCGAACCTTTGGGTCATGGATATCAACTGAAATGTTGCGTCTCCACAGTTTTTTAGGTTTTTTCGAACCTTTGAAATTTGGGTTGTGGATATCAACTGAAATGTTGCGTCTCCACAGTTTTTGGATTTTGCAAGTATCGACGAAATGTCGCTTCCCTGCGATTTTGGAAGTGTCGAACGCGGTTCGTTTGCTTCCGATTTGTGCGAGTATCGACTAAGCGTCGCTTCCTCGCGGTTTTTGAAAAACCATTTTTTTTTGTTTAAAGACACGAGGGTCATAAGTTTTGACCTAAAACCATTTTGGCGGTAAAAGGCAGGGTGGACTAGGGTGGAAATCCCTGAATCCGGATTTTGTTTCAAACCATGAATTTTGGGTTCAAGGGTTGAAAATTTTGGTCAAGTTAGGGAAAGGTTCCTAAACTTGGATTTTTGTGGAACAATGAAACGATGAAAGTAAGCATTGTTTTAGATTTCTAGAAATTTCAACATTTGATATGAAAATTCTAAAAAAGGGTGGGTTTAGCGAGCGTATACCTGGAAACCGGTTTTGGCCGTACAGGCATTGCTCTTACCCAGTTGGGTAAGTCTTCAAGGGTAGTACCGCTTTAAGAACTTGCCATTGATGGGCAGCATACATCTGTCACCTTCCATGTTTAGGAGTGCGTATGCGCCATTGGAGAAAACTTTGTCGATGACGTAGGGTCCCTCCCATTTTGGCTCAAATTTGCCTTTGGACTTGTGAGCGAAGGCCATTGGTCTTTTTACCGCAAGAACCAAGTCATTCTTTTTGTAGGCACGTTGCCTGACCTTTTTATCGAAAGATCCTGCCATACGTGCTTGGTAAAGTTCAATGCTTTGTTGAGCTTCGAGCCGTCTCTCATCGAGATTGTCCAGCTCATGGAGTCGTAATTTGACATTGCTTTCTTGAGTCATGTCATTTTGCAAGGATACCCTCAAGGAAGGAATTTGTACTTCCAAGGGCACGACAGCTTCGCATCCATAGACTAAGGAGAATGGTGTGCTATGGGTTGGTCCTCGAACGGTGGTTCGATAGGCCCACAAAGCTTCAGACATTTTGTCGCTCCAGTTAGGGGTGGAAGTACGGTTTTCGGTTCGGTTTTAAACCGAAACCGAAAAAAACCGAAACCGAAATGTCAAAATATGAAAAACCGAACCGGACCGAATAAGATGTAAAACCGAACCGAACCGAAAATAATTAAACGGTTTGGTTTTCGGTTTTTCGGTTTTAAACCGAATTTTTCAATTAAATGTTTGGTTTTTCGGTTTTTCCTTTCCCATTTGGTCTTTTACTCTTTTAGTCTTTAGATTATAGTCTATTAGTCTCTATAAATTACAGTAATAGTCTGTCTAATACTAACATATATATATTTAATTTAAAATATGAAATATAGTTCGGTTTTCGGTTTAAACCGAAATTATTTTCTAAAAACCGAAACCGAACCGAAAACCGAACTTGCCAAAAACTCAAAACCGAAACCGAACCGAAAACCGATAAACCGAACCGAACTTAATTTTACGGTTCGGTTTACGGTCCAGAGTTCGGTTCGGTTCGGTTTCTTGCACCCCTAGCTCCAGTCTCTTTTGTGATTAGAGACCATTTTTTTGAGGATTTTGCAGAGTGTCTTGTTGAAAGCTTCTGCTAACCCGTTTGCTGCCGGATTGTATGGAGTCGAAGGACAGCTTTGAATTTTGTATTTGTCGCAGAACCTGTAGAATCGATGATCCCGGAACTGTGGTCCGTTATCATGGACGAATCTTTTGGGTATGCCGAAACGACAAATGATGTTGGTGCGTAGGAACTGAAGGACTGATGAGGTCTTCATTTCGTTAAACGCAAATGCTTCTGACCACTTGGAGAAGTAATCCGTAGCGGCGAAGATGAAGCGATGACCTTTGCTTGAAGGGGGAGAAATAGGACCTATGATGTCCATACCCCAGGCTTCGAAAGGCCATGAAATCGCTGTAGGATGTAGCCATTCTGGAGGCATGTGAATGTAATCTCCATGAACTTGGCATTGTTGGCAGCGCTTGGCAAATTGCATTGCGTCAGCTACCATGGTAGGCCAGTAATATCCTAACCTTTTTATCTGATCATAGAGCTTAGGTCCAGCCTGATGAGCTCCACAAAGACCAGCATGAACTTCTTTGAGTGTTTCTTCAGCCTCTTGTTGTGACAAGCAGCGTAGAAGTACTCCGTTGAAGGATTTCCTGTAAAGGATTTTTGAAGGAATATCCAAATGGAAGCTTGGGGTTCGCCTTTGGATGCTTACCCGTTCTTTTGGATCTTCAGGTAGGATTCCGAACATAATGTAATCAATGAACGGATCCCTCCAGTCGCCAATTGAAGTTTGAAGGATTGAAATCCGACTTCCGACCACTTGGTGGCATTCAGCAACTGCTTGGTGTGTGTTAAGAGGAGGAAGGATTCTTCTTTCGCACACTGTGATTTGCATGTTTTCCCCTTCCTGGATTGCCATGGATGCGGCAAGTCCGGCTAGGGCATCTGCACGTATGTTTTCACCTCTACGAATGTGGGTGATGTGACAGATGTCAAACTTTTGCAGAAGTGACTGTGCCTTGTTGTAGTAGGGCAGCAAGTCTGGCTTCCTGACTTCAAATTTCTGATTCATCTGGTTGACGATCAGTTGAGAGTCTCCAAAGACTTCCAGCATGGTGATACCGGATTCGATGGCGAGTTCTAATCCTAAGATCAGAGCTTGATATTCAGCTGCATTGTTTGTGCATGGTTCCAGTAGCGAGAAAGCGTGTGGAATCATGTATTTGTCGGGGCTAACAAAGAGGATGCCAACTCCCGAGATCAGCTGTCTTTTTTCATTTGTCCTGGTTGCACCGTCAAAGTACATGTCCCAGGAGGCACTTTGTGAGAAAGTCTCCACATTGTAGACTGGTTCATCTGGGAGATCATCTCTGAGTGGAGAATCTTTAGGCAATGGATGCTCTGCGAGAAAGTCTGCTAGAGCTTGCCCTTTGATTGCTTTTTGTGGTACATATCTAATATCAAATTGTGACAGAAGGATGGACCATTTTGCCAGTCGAGCATTGAGAGAACCTGCCTTTGTGACAAGGACCTTCAAGAGGTTGACCCTCGAGACCAGGTAGACTGTGTTGGAAAGCAAGTAGTGACGCAGCTTTTGCACGGCGAACATCACTGCAAGACATTCTTTTTCGACTGGAGAGTAGCGATGCTCTGCACCTACTAGCATGCGGCTGAGGTAATATAGAGCAGCTTCTTTTCTTTGATCATTTTCTTGCGCAAGCAGAGCTCCCAGAGAGTGATCAAGGGCTCTTGTGTACAAGATGAATGGTTTTCCAGTGGTAGGAGCAGCTAACACTGGAGGTTTTGTCAGGTATGACTTGATGTCTTGGAAAGCAGCTTCACAGTCAGCATCCCAGACAAAGTTTACACCTTTTTTCATTAACCGGGAGAATGGACGGCATTTCCCCGAAAGATTGGAGATGAACCGTCTGATGTAGGCCAATCTCCCTTGAAGCCCTTTGAGTTCTCTCAAGGTTCTTGGAGAGGGCATTTCTAGAATGGCTTTGACTTTTATGGGGTCAAGCTCTATTCCAGCTTTCCGAACTAAGAATCCGAGGAACTTACCCGACGAGACGCCGAAGAAGCATTTCAATGGATTCATTCGCAGTTTGTGTTTGCGAAGCCGGAGGAAGACTTCTCGAAGGTTTTCGAGATGATCTTCTTTTCTTTTGCTTTTGACGGCGAGGTCATCAACGTAACATTCAACCGTCTTGTGCTGCATATCTTGGAATATTTTCATCATAGCCCTCTGATATGTGGCACCAGCATTCTTCAAACCGAATGGCATGACAGTGTAGCAATACACGCCAAATGGGGTTCGAAAGGATGTATGTTTTTCATCCTCAGGATGCATCTTTATCTGATTGTAGCCAGAGAAACCATCCATGAATGTCATTCGCTCGAATCCACAGGTATTATCAATCATTACCTCTGGTATGGGGAGCGGAAATTCATCTTTTGGGCATGCGCCATTCAGGTCTCTATAGTCAATACAGACCCTGATCTGCCCATTTTTCTTTGTCACGGGGACAATGTTGGCCAACCATTCAGGATGTTGTTCCTCACGGATGAAGCCGACGCTTTTGAGTTTTTGAACTTCTTGTTCAATTTTATCCATCACATCTGGACGGAATCTTCTTTGGCCTTGCTTGACAGGCTTAATGTCTTCTTGAAGATTGAGTTTGTGAACTGCTATTTTGGGGTCTAAGCCTGGCATTTCAGCGTAAGACCATGCAAAGCAATCAACGAACTCACGAAGAAAAGCGATATACTCGGGTAACTCATCATCCTTTATATTCTTGCTTATGAATACAGGACGTGGGTTATCTGGTGTTCCCAAGTCTATCTTTTGAACAGGATCTTCTGTTGGAAGGTTCGAAGGTGGTTCCTCCACAATATTTTCGGAGGCTTCCAGCTCAACGAAACCTTCTGGGGTTTCAAGGGCATTTCCAGACCAAGGTTTTGTTCCTTTCCACGGGTCTTCTTGATCGGTAATTTTCCCAAGGCTTGCTATGAGATGATCCCAATCGCCTGTTGAAACCGAGTCAAAGTAGGCTACTTCTTTTGGAGATGAGGGTTCTTCTGAGTCAGAAGTCCACACGTCTGTTCCATCGGACAACTCCTCTTCATTTTCGGAGAAATCGTACCAATTGGATGAGCTTCCTGGATCTTTGTCAGGTGACTCATCAAAGAGATATCCAGGGAGATCGATGTCTTCATGGACTTGAGATGTTGAGGCTTGGTCAGCATATTGACTTTTAAGCCTTTGTGTCAACTGTCTCAAGAGAGTGTCAGGATCATACCCTAACCCGTGTGAAGACTTTTCTATATAGCCGTAGAGTCTCCAATCTTCCAGCTGGCTTTTGGTCAGGACGGGCCCCAATGGCGTGAGAATACCGCGTCCTTCTCCCAAACCGACTGGGTTTTGAGCGTCGTAGCCCATTTTCTTCATAATAGCTTGTGCCACAGAACTGTATAAGGATAGTTGAGGCGTACCTTTATTTTGGAAAGGTTCAAGCATGGAGTTTGATGAAGAAGCATCCGATCTATGAAAGAAGATCGGTTTTTCCTTTGCTGAAGTTGCTGGAACAACGAAGGAAGCTGACGTAGGATCTTCTATGTCAGAAGTTGTCTCCATTGGAGTAAGAGCAGGCTGAACTTGCTGAGTGTCAGCTTGGCTTGACGATGTGTCGTCTTCTGGCTCTGAATCCGAGTCCGTGTCTTGCATGATAGACACGAAAGAGACAACAAATTTGCCCCCAGGCTTTTGTTTTGCCTTCTTCACTTTAGTTGTGATGACCAAAGGCTTTGAAGATTTGAGGGAGATGATGAAGGGAGTTTGCATGCTCTCTTCAGATTTACCGGATGGTTTGTTTTCTTCCGGTGATTGTTGAGGAGCTTTGCCTTTATCTTTCTGGAGATTTTCGGCAAAGGGTGCTGTATGCTTCTCCTCTTCTTCTTTTTCACCTTCATACATCTGTGAGTCTGCGAAGTGGATTTCTTTACCTTTGAAGGGTTTTCTGTCCGCAAAGACTCGATGTATCATGCCGTCGTCGCCAACAAACTTGATGCATTGATGTAGAGTTGAAGGGACAACACCATTCTCATGGATCCAAGGGCGTCCGAGAAGGATGTTGTAGCATGAAGGGGTCTTTATTGCATACACTGTGACCTCAGAGATAAGATCACCGATCTGCAATTTGAACCTGATTTTGCCGATAGGCCTTTGGGTACTCCCATCGTATCCAAAGATAGATACAGATGTGTGGCTCAGTTTGCTGGGTGGGATGCCCAACTCTTCAAGAGCCGATGTGGAGATAAGGTTGAGTGCAGAACCTGGGTCGATCTGAACTCTATGCATAGGCATTTCCTTGATATACCCCGTGAAGTACAGGGGTCGGTTATGCCTGGTTTCGCCAAGTAGGAGGTCATCCTTTGTGAAGGCGATGGTTGCACTGGCTGCTTTTTTAACCGAGAGGCATTCAATGCATGATCCCTCTGTTTTCTTCTTTTCTCCCTTTGAGGAGGCTTCTGAGTTTTTGACCCGGTAATCCATTTCAATTTGGAGGACTTGCGGGGCATGTTTGTCGACATCCTCATTCAGTTTTTGTAATTCTGAGATGAGATTATCACGAGTGTGCGGAGACATTCGCAACAAATCTAGGATGTGCAGACGTGCAGGTATGTGCTTGAAGTGTTCAATCAAGTCATACTTGAAAGCCTCCTTAGGGCCTGCATGTTCATCATTGTTGCCACTAGGGGCGCTTACAACATCTTTTCCCGAAGGATTTACATATGTAAAAGAAGATTGGTTGTAATTTTTGTGGTAATCCCGGCCAGAGCGGGTGCCTCTACCAACTTCGAAAGCTTCTTGAGAAGGGTCTTCGTTTGGAAGATTGTCTTCAGGATCAAGAGGCTGTCGTTTTTCATTTGCTGAGGATGCATCAGCAGCAGAGTTACCATCCTCAGTGATTGTGTTGCATGGAGCATTTTCCGGGAACAAGTCCTGAACAGCATCCAGCAATCTTTCTTCTTCGTTGACTAATTCATCGTCCCAAGCATCAATAGCTGGGAATTCTTCAGTCAGGAAGGGTGTGAACTTTGAAGTCACAGTCTCAGGAGAAGAAACCTGAGAGGGTGTCATCTCAGTGAAAGTCACGTGAGACGAGGTGGCTTCAGAAGATACATTGCTAGGCGTCGCCGGAGTGTAAGTGCTCTCATCAGACGATGCTTCGGAAGAGCTATAATCCCGAATTATCACATTACAGGAAGCTCTGACGGGAGACGTTGCCTGATCGGAGTCAGACTCATCCTCGGATGTGAGAGGATCGTCTATCCAGCAATTTTCTCCATTTTCAGGAGTTAAGGGAGGATGTACCTGGTGGTCTTCAGGGACTTCAGGCTCTGGATTGCGAGGAGGCTCGTTGACGCGTTCTTGCTCTTGTTCTAGAGCGAGTCGCTGCAAGATCCTTGCATATTCTTCAAGATCAGGTATGGGAGCCGGATCTTCTTCTTCATCATCTCTTTGTGGCTCAACATCGTTGATTTCCACTGGAGTAATGAGAGGTGCTGGGTCAGCAGCATTTTCTTGTACAGCCTCTTGGTCTTCTTCATCATCAGACCAGGATCCTTGTGGCTGTAGGGGGTTATACCAGATTACTGGCATAAGATGAGACTCAGGAACCCATTCTTCATCGGAGAGATATTCTCCTGTTTCAAGGGACTCCTCCCACTCATCTGTGTAGTTGGATTCAAATCCATCATCGGTGTCGCTGGACTCGTATCCATCAATGGAGAATCCAACTACCGAATTGCAAGAGTATGATGTCTCCTGCATGGCTTCTCTGAATTGAGGTGGCATGAAATCACTGAGAGTGAATTTCCTTACCCCCTTTGAAGTCTCTGGAAGGGATGTTTTTGTTACCTCCAGTGAAGCGGTAGAGGAAGCCTCTGCCTTTTCTTTGACCTCTAGTTTTTGCTGGGTCTTCTCTTGCCGTTTGAGCTTGAGGAGATGTTTCCTAGCCTGCCTTCGCTGTTGAGCTGTAGGCTTTATTTTCACGACCTCCCAATTCTCATCTTCCAGGAGATCGGGATGTACCCATATCGGTTGTCCGTCTGGTGTCGGGTAAGGAACCAGTTCCTCGGACGCTTCGATTGAGTTTATCACCTTGAAGGAAGTAGTAATCTTCTTCTTCGGTGATCTTGATGTTTGTCCACATGTCACCATGTTGACGGAGGCAGACCCATGGTTTTTGTCAAAGGTGATGACTCCGTTTTTCCACATCTCATTTATTTTCTCTCTCACAACGAAGCATTGATTGAGAGGATGCGAGATCATCTGGTGGTATGGACAGTACCGAGGATCGTTGGTTTTGCCAACATCACCCGGTCTTTTTGGTTCAGGCAAGGTGAGCTTGCCGTTTGCCACAAGAGCCCCGAAGATTTCATCAACATCTTCATCAAACGGGTATTTCTTCTCTACTCGTTCTTTGAAGGCATCAGAGAGTTCAGGTCTCTTACCAGCAGCTTTGTGTAAGGTCCCCGACCTTAATAGGGTGATTAATTTCTTAATATTGGCGATTAGCCTAGTTAATTGTGATTTTAGCTAATTAAGTGGGTTTAGTGGCTAAGCGAATTTCTTTTATCATTAGAAAGTGATTTGCGAAGTTTAGTTTGATTCCGAGTGCGATTAGTCTTAATAGGGGATTAGGTTATGATTAATAGGAAAATTGAGTATTTTTCCGGGAAAAATTCCGTTTTCGCCGAATTTGGGTTCGTTGGAAAGATCTCGTCGCGCTCGTCATTTTTCGTTCTTGACCTATCACGATTCGACGCCTCAAAGTCCCTCAAATAATCAGATTTCTCTCATTTCACTCAAATGGGTATTTTGGACTTTTCCCCCTTCATCTCTTATTTTAAACTCAAACCCAGCTACCATTCGTTTCTTCCTCCTTCATCTCAAAATGCCTGCTGTGACTGAACTTCTTCTCCTCTTCATCTCTCTTCTTGCATGTGCTACCTAAAGGGGAGATTTCAAGAAACCAAGCTCACAAATCTCTTCATCTCTTCTTCCTCTACCTTTTGATCCAAGTTTGGTAAGTTTTCCTCAACTTTTTCTTCTCAAATTTCCTTCCTTGCTGCTATAACCATGTTGTATGTTCATGGATTCCTCCTTTTCTTCTTCCTTGGTGTTCTTTGGGTGTAGGAGAAGGGTTATTGGAAGTGGTTTGGCTAGGGTGTGAGTGGAGAGCTCTCCTCCTCAACTTCTCTCTCTAATTTCCATTTCTTTGGTGAAGGCATGTAGATTAGCCTTATATATGATCATGTATGTATATATCTTGGTTCTTGGAATGGTTTTAATCTCAATTGCTTAGATTTCCCTAAATGCCAAGCTTGTTTTGATTAATTTGGTTAAACATGTTAATTAGGAATTGTGCTAGGATTTGAATGTATATGGACTTGAAATGGGTGGTTGGAATGGATGAATGGGGAGCATGGTGGCTCAGTTTTGTGCAGGTTTCAACCTTTGACAAGGCTTGGAATTGGTGGAAGTTCGTTTGGAAGAAAGGGGTTCAAAAATCATGCAAAACAGGGGACTCCCGGGTCATTTCTGCCTCCGGGCGTCCGGACACTGGGATTCTGGCGTCCGGACGCCAGCAGGCAGAAGCTTAGGCGAAAAATACTACTCCCGGGCGTCCGGACGCCGGGTTTCGAGCGTCCGGACGCCAGGCCTGCAGAGCGAAATTAAAGGGTCATCTTCCGAAAGCCATAACTTTTGACCCGCTCGTCGGAATTTGGAGTTCTTTATACCATTGGAAAGCTCTCGAGATATAGAATCCAATGATATACTAATCTTAATCATCAGAGATTGGAAAAGGAAGTAGGTATTGGATCAATAAGCCAAGCCCTTATCTCTTTTGGAAAGGGATTGTAAACCTAGTTTGGACCCTAGGATGGAACCTATTGACCCTATCCTTGCATGACCAATTGGGGGAAATGAAAACGGAGCATGTTTGGCTTGGTGTGCTTCGTTGGTTGTCCGGGACTTCCGTGTATGGTTGTAACTTGGCCGAATGCATACGGAACTTAGTCAATTGGTGCCCAATAACTTCTGTACACCATGGGCTCACCACACTATGGCATCGTTGACTCTTTCTCCGTAAGCACTCCGTTGGGAATACGTGCGGTACACGATGGACAACTCTTGACCTAGGATTGGCTTGTTCTTCACTCTTGACTCTTGAATCATGTATCGTAGCTTGTCATACCTTGTACACTCTAATCATGTATACTTGTATAACTTGTAACTTAACTTGTAGAATTAGGATGTGACTAGACTTAGAGTGTATCCTTAGGTACCTTGTCTTGTATTGATGAACACGTGTGGATAGACTTGAAAAGATGACTACTCATGGAATTTGGAACTTAACTTGTATCTTGGCTTGACTTGGAGTAGTCCTCAGCTTGTTATCTTGTACTTGGAAATATATCCACGTGTATTGTCTTGAAACTTGTGTCGTGTACAAACCATCATCATCATCTTGCATTCATGACCAGCTGCAGACTGATGATTATAAAGTGGGCCGGTTACCGGACACTAGGGTGGGCAGTCGGCTTTGGACGGCGTCCATGGCGCGAATAGCTGGGAGCGGGCTCGGACCGTGCTGCTATTCCTAGGACCGGGAGCTAGGATCCCCCTAGAGCCAGACTTTGGGTATTCGTAGTCGGCTCGGACGTCACTTATACCCCCGTGAGATGGCTAGGACATCCTCGGAGTCTCCTCTTGCTTGACATTGCATTTCATAGGATGGTTATTCTTGTAATATTGCTAGGATTTATCTTGTCACTTGATTCTTGTAACTACTCATGCTTTATGCCTAGCTTGTACCTTGCTATCTTTTAATCATGTACTTGTCTTTATTCTCTTTTGAAACATGTTATGAATAATGTATATTGCTTATCTTCTTGCCAACATATTGTTGATCCTTTATTCTATGGTGTGCAGAGGACACCTACTACTATTACGCCGACCCGGATGCCGAGGCAATCCCAGAGGATCCTCAACCGGGGGAGGAGGACGAGGTACGAGAGTGGGGTGCCGATGACGTATAGCATAACGTCATCACTCCCGGCACTAGTGCGCATTACATGGGGACATCTTTCTTCGTGCTACCTCATTTCATCTTTTGGGTTTTTGATCTTTTGAATTTGTCTACTCTAGCACTGTATATCTTTTGTACCAGGACCTAGGTTTTTTGGGATGGTCCTGATGTTTATAAACTTTATATGTTTTATCTTTTGAAACTTGAATATATATATAATGGAATGAAATCCATACTTGCTTTGATATTCCTACAGATTTAATGTTGTGTTTACCGGACAAGTCCCGTTGATTATTTGTTAATGAGGCTCAACTATACAATCCTCACAGCGGACTTCGATCCTTGGGCATTAAGGGCAAAAATTTTTAATTAGCCCTAAAATTCACACCCCGGATCCGGTTTATTCTCTAATCGGGTTCGGGGCCGTGACAGAGTGGTATCAGAGCAATGGATGGTTTCTCAGGGTAAAAATTATAGAAACCATAGGACGCGTGTGAGGATTACCGTTAGCCTAGTGTTTATAGTATATTCTATGTTCTTATAGTCTTGTGTTGCTAGTTTTGGGCTGCATAGGGTCTAACTCATATTTTCTTACAGTGACATGGCTAATAGCGCCCCATCAGGATCAAGTTCTACACCTCCCATAGCGGATGGTTAGTTCCAGCATTTGCATTGCATTTTGGGAAGGATAGAGAGATGTTACCGTTTGTTCTAGTGGTTGCTACCCCGGTAGGCCGATCAGTAGCATGTGATTTTGTTTATCCTGGGTGCACAGTTCAGATTGGAGGTACTCAGTTGACCGCCAATTTGATTGTGTTGGCGATGTCCGACTTTGATGTTATTCTTGGTATGGACTGGTTAGCGGTGAACCGCGCGGTGTTGGATTGTTTCAACAAGACCGTAAGGTTACAGGGTGTAGACCGTAGTGTTGAGTTTGTTGGTGCGAAGAAGCCCACCTCCACTCGGTTGATTTCTGCATTGAAGGCAGACCGCTTGATGAGAAGCGGATGTGAGGGTTACATCGCGTTTATCGCGGAGGACAAGCAGTCCAAACCCATAGATGAGATTCCGGTAGTATGCGAGTTCCTAGATATTTTTCCAGAGGAGATCCGGGTTTGCCACCCGTGCGTGAGTTAGACTTCACGATAGAGCTATTACCAGGTACTGCACTAATCTCGAAGGCTCCGTACAGAATGGCTCCTGCAGAGTTGAAAGAATTGAAGACTCAGTTAGGAGAACTGTTGGATAAGGGTTTCATCAGGCCAAGTGTATCACCATGGGGAGCTCCAGTACTGTTTGTTAAGAAGAAGGACGGGACTATGAGGATGTGCATCGATTACCGGCAATTGAACCAAGTGACAGTCAAGAACAAGTACCCACTCCCGAGAATAGATGAGTTGTTTGATCAGCTACAGGGAGCACAGTTCTTTTCGAAGATTGATCTACGTTCAGGATACCATCAGTTACATGTCAGAGGGGAAGATATTCCTAAGACAGCGTTTCGGACGAGATATGGCCATTTTGAGTTTCTAGTAATGCCCTTTGGTTTGACGAATGCACCGGCAGTGTTCATGGCTCTAATGAACAAGATATTTACTCCTTACCTCGATCAGTTCGTAGTTGTATTCATTGATGATGTATTGGTTTATTCCAAGTCCAAGGAGGAACACGAGCATCAGTTGAGGACTTCGTTGCAGCTCCTGAGATATAGCCAGTTATATGCCAAGCTGAGTAAATGTGAGTTCTGGTTAGAACAAGTTTCATTTCTAGGCCATGTGATTTCCAAGGAAGGATTGGCAGTGGATTCCAAGAAGATAGAAGCAGTTGTCAATTGGGGTAGTCCACAAAATGCAGCAGAGATTCGCAGTTTCCTAGGACTTGCAAGCTATTATAGAAGATTCGTGAAATGATTCTCTACTATTGCAGCCCCTCTTACTAAGTTGACTAGAAAGAACATTCCTTTTGTTTGGACCGAGGAGTGTGAGAAAAGCTTCCAAGAATTGAAGACCAGACTGACCACCGCACCCATTCTTGCTTTACCATCTGGCAGTGGAGGATTTATTGTTTACACAGACGCATCAGGAGTTGGTTTGGGTTGTGTTCTCATGCAAAACGACAAGGTGATAGCGTATGGTTCGAGGCAGTTGAAAGAACATGAGAAGAAGTATGCCACCCATGATTTAGAGCTTGCAGCCGTTGTACTTGCACTCAAGATGTGGAGACATTACTTATACGGTGAGAAGTTCGAGGTGCACTCAGATCACAAGAGCCTACAATATCTATTTACACAGAATGAGTTGAACAACAGACAGCGGAGATGGATGGAGTATATCAAAGATTACGATTTTCCTATCAAGTACCACCCTGGAAGAATCAACGTGGTAGCAGATGCTCTGAGCAGGAAGTCAGCGTTCAGCGGGTGTATAGTGCCAGAATGGAGATGGATGGAACAGTTTAGAGATTTAGATGTTGAAGTTTGGCCTATCAGCGAGAAGGTGATGATTGCTAGCATGGCAGCATGGGAACCAGAGTTAATGAATAGAATCAAAGAATGTCAGAAGGATGACCCAAGGTTACAACGCATCATTGAGCACATAGATGACAAGCCTGAGTTCAGACTAATTGAGGGAGTGTTATATTGCAAAGACCGGTTGTGCGTGCCAGATGTACGGGACATAAAGACAGAGCTAATGACAGATGCACACCATACGAGATATTCTATTCATCCGGGCAGCACTAAGATGTATCAGAATTTGAAGAACCACTATTGGTGGATGAGTATGAAGAAAGAGATTGCAGAGTTCGTCTCCAAGTGTTACACGTGTCAGGTGATCAAGACCGAACACAAGAAACCTCCTGGTTTACTTCATCAGCTAGATATTCCCCAGTGGAAATGGGAGCACATCACTATGGACTTCATGTCAGGACTGCCACATACCAGGAAAGGGAATGATGCTATATGGGTGATCGTGGACCGATTAACCAAGTCAGCCCATTTCATACCATTCAAGACCGGCCAGTTTATGAATAAGATGGCCAAGTTGTACAATGATGAGATCGTCAGATTGCATGGAGTGCCTAAATCTATAGTATCCGATCGAGACACCAAGTTTGTCTCTCGATTTTGGACTACACTTCAGTCATCCATGGGCACACAATTGAGATTCAGCACAGCTTACCACCCTCAGACGGACAGACAGTCAGAGCGCACTATTCAGACTCTAGAGGATATGCTCCGGGCATGTGTGTTGGATTTCAAGAAAGATTGGGATGAGAGTTTGCCCCTCTGTGAGTTCTCCTACAACAACAGTTATCATTCTAGCATTGGCATGGCACTGTTCGAGGCCTTATATGGACGCAGATGCAGGACTCCAGTGTGTTGGGAAGAGGTAGGAGTACGAAGTTTTCATGGACCCTCTATGGTTGGTGATTCCAGCGAGAAAGTTAAGGTTGTGCAGATGCGTTTGAAGGAATCTCGTGACCGTCAGAAGTGCTATGCAGATAAGAGACGGAGGCCATTAGAGTTTCAGGTTGGTGATAAGGTGTTCCTCAAGGTTTCTCCGATGCGTGGTGTTGTCAGATTCGGCCAGAAAGGGAAGCTTTCCAAGAGATATGTGAGGCCGTTTGAGATTCGCACCCGGATTGGCGACGTTGCGTATCGTCTTGCCTTGCCGCCAGAGTTGTCAGGTGTGCACAACGTGTTCCATGTGTCGATGTTGCGCAAGTACATTCCAGATCCCACCCATGTGTTGCCACACGAGCCACTGCAGATTCAGTCCGATGCATCTTATGTGGAGCAGCCAGCGCGGATTATAGACACTAAGGAGATAGTTCTGCGGACGAAGACCATTCCATGGCTCAAAGTTCAGTGGGAGCACCACAGTCCAGAGGAGGCCACGTGGGAACTTAGGGACCAGATCAGGAAAGCCTATCCTCATCTTCTTCCTGAGGAGGTATTTTAGGCATTTGGAGGACCAAATGTTCTTTTTAGAGGGAAGGGATGTAAGGTCCCCGACCTTAATAGGGTGATTAATTTCTTAATATTGGCGATTAGCCTAGTTAATTGTGATTTTAGCTAATTAAGTGGGTTTAGTGGCTAAGCGAGTTTCTTTTATCATTAGAAAGTGATTTGCGAAGTTTAGTTTGATTCCGAGTGCGATTAGTCTTAATAGGGGGTTAGGTTGTGATTAATAGGAAAATTGGGTATTTTTCCGAAAAATTCCGTTTTCGCCGAATTTGGGTTCGTTGGAAAGATCTCGTCGCGCTCGTCATTTTTCGTTCTTGACCTGTCACGATTCGACGCCGCAAAGTCCCTCAAATAATCAGATTTCTCTCATTTCACTCAAATGGGTATTTTGGACTTTTCCCCCTTCATCTCTTATTTTAAACTCAAACCCAGCTACCATTCGTTTCTTCCTCCTTCATCTCAAAATGCCTGCTGTGACTGAACTTCTTCTCCTCTTCATCTCTCTTCTTGCATGTGCTACCTAAAGGGGAGATTTCAAGAAACCAAGCTCACAAATCTCTTCATCTCTTCTTCCTCTACCTTTTGATCCAAGTTTGGTAAGTTTTCCTCAACTTTTTCTTCTCAAATTTCCTTCCTTGCTGCTGTAACCATGTTGTATGTTCATGGATTCCTCCTTTTCTTCTTCCTTGGTGTTCTTTGGGTGTAGGAGAAGGGTTATTGGAAGTGGTTTGGCTAGGGTGTGAGTGGAGAGCTCTCCTCCTCAACTTCTCTCTCTAATTTCCATTTCTTTGGTGAAGGCATGTAGATTAGCCTTATATATGATCATGTATGTATATATCTTGGTTCTTGGAATGGTTTTAATCTCAATTGCTTAGATTTCCCTAAATGCCAAGCTTGTTTTGATTAATTTGGTTAAACATGTTAATTAGGAATTGTGCTAGGATTTGAATGTATATGGACTTGAAATGGGTGGTTGGAATGGATGAATGGGGAGCATGGTGGCTCAGTTTTGTGCAGGTTTCAACCTTTGACAAGGCTTGGAATTGGTGGAAGTTCGTTTGGAAGAAAGGGGTTCAAAAATCATGCAAAACAGGGGACTCCCGGGTCATTTCTGCCTCCGGGCGTCCGGACACTGGGATTCTGGCGTCCGGACGCCAGCAGGCAGAAGCTCAGGCGAAAAATACTACTCCCGGGCGTCCGGACGCCGGGTTTCGAGCGTCCGGACGCCAGGCCTGCAGAGCGAAATTAAAGGGTCATCTTCCGAAAGCCATAACTTTTGACCCGCTCGTCGGAATTTGGAGTTCTTTATACCATTGGAAAGCTCTCGAGATATAGAATCCAATGATATACTAATCTTAATCATCAGAGATTGGAAAAGGAAGTAGGTATTGGATCAATAAGCCAAGCCCTTATCTCTTTTGGAAAGGGATTGTAAACCTAGTTTGGACCCTAGGATGGAACCTATTGACCCTATCCTTGCATGACCAATTGGGGGAAATGAAAACGGAGCATGTTTGGCTTGGTGTGCTTCGTTGGTTGTCCGGGACTTCCGTGTATGGTTGTAACTTGGCCGAATGCATACGGAACTTAGTCAATTGGTGCCCAATAACTTCTGTACACCATGGGCTCACCACACTATGGCATCGTTGACTCTTTCTCCGTAAGCACTCCGTTGGGAATACGTGCGGTACACGATGGACAACTCTTGACCTAGGATTGGCTTGTTCTTCACTCTTGACTCTTGAATCATGTATCGTAGCTTGTCATACCTTGTACACTCTAATCATGTATACTTGTATAACTTGTAACTTAACTTGTAGAATTAGGATGTGACTAGACTTAGAGTGTATCCTTAGGTACCTTGTCTTGTATTGATGAACACGTGTGGATAGACTTGAAAAGATGACTACTCATGGAATTTGGAACTTAACTTGTATCTTGGCTTGACTTGGAGTAGTCCTCAGCTTGTTATCTTGTACTTGGAAATATATCCACGTGTATTGTCTTGAAACTTGTGTCGTGTACAAACCATCATCATCATCTTGCATTCATGACCAGCTGCAGACTGATGATTATAAAGTGGTCCGGTTGCCGGACACTAGGGTGGGCAGTCGGCTTTGGACGGTGTCCAATGCGCGAATAGCTGGGAGCGGGCTAAGACCGTGCTCCTATTCCTAGGACCGGGAGCTAAGATCCCCCTATAGCCGGACTTTGGGTATTCGTAGTCGGCGCGGACGTCACTTATACCCCCGTGAGATGGCTAGGACATCCTCGGAGTCTCCTCTTGCTTGACATTGCATTTCATAGATGGTTATTCTTGTAATATTGCTAGGATTTATCTTCTCACTTGATTCTTGTAACTACTCATGCTTTATGCCTAGCTTGTACCTTGCTATCTTTTAATCATGTACTTGTCTTTATTCTCTTTTGAAACATGTTATGAATAATGTATATTGCTTATCTTCTTGCCAACATATTGTTGATCCTTTATTCTATGGTGTGCAGAGGACACCTACTACTATTACGCCGACCCGGATGCCGAGGCAATCCCAGAGGATCCTCAACCGGGGGAGGAGGACGAGGTACGAGAGTGGGGTGCCGATGACATATAGCATAACGTCATCACTCCCGGCACTAGTGCGCATTACATGGGGACATCTTTCTTCGTGCTACCTCATTTCATCTTTTGGGTTTTTGATCTTTTGAATTTGTCTACTCTAGCACTGTATATCTTTTGTACCAGGACCTAGGTTTTTTTGGGATGGTCCTGATGTTTATAAACTTTATATGTTTTATCTTTTGAAACTTGAATATATATATAATGGAATGAAATCCATACTTGCTTTGATATTCCTACAGATTTAATGTTGTGTTTACCGGACAAGTCCCGTTGATTATTTGTTAATGAGGCTCAACTATACAATCCTCACAGCGGACTTCGATCCTTGGGCATTAAGGGCAAAAAATTTTTTAATTAGCCCTAAAATTCACACCCCGGATCCGGTTTATTCTCTAATCGGGTTCGGGGCCGTGACACTTTGTTTTCAGCTTTCTTTGGTGGCTGAGGAGCTGGCTTGGTCTGCACATTGAGGACCTCTTTCTTCTTTGGTTTAGAGGTTGCAATGGCGGTTGGCTCTTTCTTTGATGATTTTTGACTGTTGAGGTCTTTAATCACCGTTTCAGCTTCCATGGAAGCTTCTAGGAGTTCTCCCAGGTTTTTTGATTTGTTGCCGATGATCATGGAGCGGATTCTGGCTCTCATGTTGTTTCGGCAGATGTCGACTAGCGACGCTTGTGGCAATACATCAGAGCATTTGTATGCCATTGCTTTCCACTTGTGAATGAAGTCATATGTTGATTCATTCTCCCCCTGTTTTAGGCTGCACAACTGAGCCATAGTAGCGGGGTGATCCTCACCTTTGAAGTGAGTCAGGAAGCGTGTCTCTAGCATGACCCAGTTTTGGATTGAGTCCTCCGGCAGAGTGGAGTACCAATCGAAGGCCGTACCTTTTAGGGTACTTGCAAAGAGGCGAATCTTGAGTGCATCTTGATCCGCAATAGCTCCCGTCAGGATCTTGAAGTGGATGACGTGCTGTCTGGCTGATCCTTTCCCCGTATATGTTTGGAGAGTAGGATGCTTGAATTTGGTGGGGAACGGGACCGAGTCCATCCATAAGGGATATGGTGGCTTGATCCCATGCTCCTTGAGTATATCCTCTTCTTTTGCTTTGGCGAGGATACCGTCTACGTCCTTTTTGGTAAGGGCGCGTGACTCATTTTCTTCTCTATTTACCTCGTCGTCTTGATGATTCGGAGGAGGTTCATTGTTCGCCTGATTTTGGAAGGCGAGGAGAAGGTTTTCCATCAGAGTTTCAATCCTCTGCTGGCCCTGTTCCAACTGCTGGATGCGGGTGATCGCATCTTCTGGAGGTGGATTGCGGGGTGGTGGCTCAGAATTTGTAGCCAAGACATGCATCCTTCGTGATTCGAACGAAGAAACTGTCCTGGTGACTGAGCTGGGGCTCATTCCTTTTGATGAAGAGCTTGAGGAAGGATCACTCTGCTGTCCTTTGCTTGAAGGAGCAGGGGATTCTTCTGAATGTCTTCTTGTCCTGGAGACGCTGCGGGTCATTGGACGTCGGACATGGATTTTTGTTGCTGATTTTTGGCGCCTTCTGGTTTTTCCAACCATATGGACGGCAGCAACTTGGTTGGGTCTTTCTTTTTCGACCCATTTGGGAGAGACTTGAAGTGTGGGAGGCTGGGTCCTTTGCTTCTGTAGTCTCTTTTGTCGGTATGACGCGCGGCGGCGTATACGGCGAGCAATTTGAGCTTCGGTCAGCTCTGACTGGGCTCTGACGATGAAGGATGTGCTCCCTCGGGCGCAGCAGCCGAGCCTGTCTTCTCTGTAGCTGGGCAAGGATAGGATGCGAACCCTATCCTTTGCCAGTTGCAGCGAAGCTTTGAATTTTTGAAGTTCGGCCCCTGTAGATATGAAGGGTCGAACTGCAGATTTGTAGGCCTTAGCAGGTGCTTGTGGAGGCCTTGTGATGCATGACTTGATTTTGGGCTTGTAGGAACAAGCCGGCTCATGCTGGGTTGACTTTGAAGTCGGGTTGGAGATGGGTCTCTCCTCTTTCATGTAGGCAAGAGGATAGAACTGGTTCTCCTTGAGTGGGGCCAGGAATGCTGGCTTAGTGGATGTCTGGGACCTTCTCTGTTTTGGTGAAGGTCTTGGGGACCAAGTCTTGGGGTAGACCTGGTTGTTTGTAGGTTGAGGCTTCGTGGGGCTGCCACGGGCTTCAGGCCTTCTGGTGCTCGCCTTTGGTGTCACGGTAGTGACACGTTGAGAGGCGAGTTTCTGCTTCTTGGAGGGAGCAGTTTGTTCCTCGGGAAGTGGGAATGGTCCCAGCGTCCCGAAGACGATAGTCCGGGGAGTCGAGGTCGACCCGGAGTTCAGAGAGTTGCCGAGGGAGTTGACACTTCGGCAGCTGATGGGGCGCTTGTAGGTGCGCGTGGTTTGCTTCTGTTGAAGCATGAGTTGGTGCTTGTTTTCGTCGAAAGTAATGGTTAGTGAAGCTGCCATTGTTAGTTTTTTTCGAAAATTTCTGAAACAAGACCACATCCATTAGTAATCACAAGAATATAATGATCATAAATGGGAAGTTCTATGGTTTCGTCTTTTCAAATTGCTCGAGGTAGATGACCCAAGCAATATGAGGAAGACAAAATGCCATAGAAGGTACAATTGTTCTGATCGCAGGTATGGTAAGCCCAGAATGGGCATCCCAGTGACTGCTAGAAGCAATTGTGAACTTAAATTCGACTTATCGAGAAGCAGAGCTTGCTCGAGGTAAGAAGAATATAAAGTTGGAGTTACAAATGTGCCGGTCGCAATACAGTAGACCCTGAAAGGGCGTACTAGTACCGCTAGACACAAATGTTTTGAGACCGCATCTATGAGATGAGATTCTCTGTTTTGAAAGGTCAAGATTGGATTCATCAAAGAGAGCAGATGGTATTCCAATCTGAACACGGTCTCGGCGATTTCCGCGAGCGCCAGTGCTCAGAAAGAAATGAACCATGATTTCTCGGATCTGAATCTAAAAATGACGAGTTTTTTTTTTTGAAAAGCTAATATCGGGTTTATCAAAGAGAGCAAAAGGCACTCCAATCTGAACACGGTCTCGGCGATTTCCGCGAGCGCCAGTGCCCAGAAAGGAGAAGACCAAGATTTCTCCAATCTAAACCCAAAATGACGGAAGTTTTTTTTTTGTTTTTTTTTGAAGATTTTTGAAGATTTTTTTTTTTTAAAAAAATCTTTTTTTTTTTATTTTTTTTATTTATTTTTTTATTATTTTTTTTTAAGATTTTTTTTTTGAAAATTTTTTTTATTTTTTATTTTTTATTTTAAAATTTTTATTTTAAAATTTTTATTTTTGAAAAAAAAAATTATTTAAAAGACGAGAGAGTACACATAGGCCTCCTAACCCGGTCTTATGAAACCTTGATTGATAGAATTGCCCCCAGGTAAGGGTAGGATTACTTAATGAACCCGTTTGGAGGACCCTTGCCTAGAACAGTCAAGCTGTCTCCACACTCTGGACAAGGCTTTTCTTTGAATCAACCATGATCAAAGAACACAGTTGGTTTAACCTTAGTGGTCTATGTCTTTTTTTTATTTTTATATTTTTTTTTATTTTATTTTTTATTTTTATGAATTCATCGAAGAGAAACCATGGCCCAAAACCTTAGTCGAACAGGCTCAACATTTCTGCAAGCGCGATGAACGATAGGAACAGATCAAGGTTTCTCAATTTTGAATCCAAATTGAGAAATCTAAATTTTTTTTTTATATATATATTTTTTTCTTTTTTTTTTTTTAGATTTTTAATGAACTCATCGAAGAGAAACAATGGCCCAACCCCCGATCCGAACACGGTCTCGGCGATTTCCGCGAGCGCCAGTGCCCAGAAGGGAAAGGATCAAAGTTTCTCAATTTTGAATCCAAAAATGAAAAATCTGAAAAATTTTTGTTTTTTTTTTTTTTTTTAGATTTTTAATGAACTCATCGAAGAGAAACAATGGCCCAACCCCTGATCCGAACACGGTCTCGGCGATTTCCGCGAGCGCCAGTGCCCAGAAGGGAAAGGATCAAAGTTTCTCAATTTTGAATCCAAAAATGAAAAATCTGAAAAATTTTTGTTTTTTTTATTTTTTTTTTTTTAGATTTTTAATGAACTCATCGAAGAGAAACAATGGCCCAACCCCCGATCCGAACACGGTCTCGGCGATTTCCGCGAGCGCCAGTGCCCAGAAGGGAAAGGATCAAAGTTTCTCAATTTTGAATCCAAAAATGAAAAATCTGATTTATTTTTTTGTTTTTTTTTTTTTTGAAAAGAGAAAGAGTGGAAATAAATTCAAAGAATTAGAAATTTCCAAACAAAAAATCTCATCTCATTTTTTTTTTGCGGAATTCAACATAGGCCACCAATTATAAAGTAGCCAAGGAATTGAGAAAAGAAATATAAGCATAGAGCAAAATATATGATATGCAAATATTTCATTTCTAGCATCGTGTTCTCAAATAAACGAGTCCCACCGGGTGTGCCAGCTTGATGGACCGCGCTCCCGATGCCCGGGTTCCTACCGAGGTCGGCGGACGTGGGAGTCCGTTTGGTTCCGACCCTTTCGTAACCGGGGGGCAAGGGCGTGCATCAACATTTCTTTTTTTTTTGTGGGTGTGCCAGATTTTCTATTTTTACTTGGAATTGCAAGTGGTGATCCGGAGATCAACCTTCGCAAGTAAAAAGGAAATCAACTTCTTTCAAGTTTTCCATTGCACATATATTTAAGAAAAGAGACATTTTTCTTGATTTGCCGTGAAAGGCGATTTTTTGGCATTTATAGCCGATTTTGGCGTTTATAGCCGATTTTTGGCGTTTATAGCCGACTTTGGCGTTTATAGCCGATTTACAATCCTTATCAACAATGAAAGACAAGAATTGTGATTTTTGTCTCTTTTGTAAAAATACAAACTACAATGAAAAGCAAGAAAAGGAGGATCTAACTTCTCAGGAGATTGTGGAGGACTCGTTTAGATTGACGGTCGCAAGCCATATGTGGGCTTCGCCATCATCCATGCAGATGAGAACAGAGGATGCTATTGATTCACTTGGCTTGGCTATAACCTCGGGTTTTTAGAAGACAAAGACCAAAAGGAGGTCCTATATCCAATAAAAAACCGAGTAGACGGGCTGAAAAGCCACATCTAAGCCATTGGAGGCAGGAGGAGAAGGCAAGGACCTTGGGGGGGGGGGGGGTACCCCCCAAGGGACTTTTGTCACCTTGTTGTGGTGGCCGGTGTAGAACTTCCGCAGAGTTTTCTCTTTTTCCTTTCTCTGGATTTCTGTGCTTTTTTCTCTGATTTTTCTGATGCTTTCTGATTTTTCTGATGCTTTCTGATTTTTCTGATGCTTTCTGATTGTCCTTTCTTCTTGGAGAGCCCTCCTATTTATAGGCTTTTAGGTAGCCTTTTAGGTGGGTTTATGGGCTTTTAATGTCATTAAGCCGCATAATGGGAGGAGTTACAAAATTGAATTGTTTATTTTGTAACTCCTTTTTCTTGGCTTCTGATTGGCCGGAGGAGATTGAGGGCATTTAATCGCCTTTAATCGCCATGATGGGAGGAGTTTCATGGGTTAAATGCCATGAATCTCTTGACTTGTAACTCCCGAATGCTTGCTTCTGATTGGGCCGTCCAAAGAAATGGATTAATGACTGTAATAAAGCTAGTCAATTAATCGCATTAAGTGGTCGCCGAGCAGCTGAAGAGTCGCGGGCCGTGCCACGTCTTTTGGAATTCTTCTGTCGATGATCATCGATGGATCTTCATGTAGATCGACATCAGATGACCATGTAATTTCAGGTGTTTGTTGCCAACAGCAGGTCGGTGCCATCTGTCCTGTCGATTTCTCGATCGGTCGGGTGGAAAGCACACTTTTTTTGGTTGACCGGGTGGCGATCAATACTGTCTTCGATACTCTTGATGATTTACCCGTGTTTTGGACGGATGTCAGAGGACTTGGTGTCTCAAAAGCATGAATTTTGGAAAGTACCAGAGGCTGGGCTGCTCGAATCGCGAAAAAAACGGCGAAAACCGGGGTTTCCGGGGCTTTCCCGGCGACCCCGGGGTCCATGGTCGCCGGCGAGCTTTACCGCCGAGAGGCTTGATTTGGCTGTTGGAGAAGCGAAGTTAGGCCAAATGATCTTGAAATGGCTTGAAACTTCTTGTGTACTCCTCTTTTGGCTGTCTGGATGAATCTTGCAGTTTTTGTTTGATTCTGACAAGATTTGATTTTTGGAAGCAGCATTGCCTATTTATGGCAGGTTGCGACTTCATGTAGCTCTTTGGATCTTGAAAAGGCAAAGTGACATTTTTGGTGTCAACAGGTGCGACGTAGGAAGTCCCATTTCAGATTTGATTGCTGCTAATGGTGTTTTTGGTCTTTGCAAGGACATGATATTGTGAAGCATCTCCTTGGCAATTATGAAGTAATTAGATGCACTCCTTCCTTATAAAGTAATTTTGTAACACAGTTTTTTTTTAATTTTAAAATGATTAATGAAGTATCATTTCATGATAATATATATTCCCCTTGCTTTCTTTCTTTTTTTGATTTTTGGTGTTTCCTTATCACCATATATGGGGCAATACACATTGTTCAGTTGGTTTTTTGTTCACATGGTACTTAAAAATGATCTCATCACTTACACATCTAACGTTGGCTTACACATCTAACGTTGGCAATTTCACTTGCTTCTCACCCTTCTACATAATGAAGTTTGGTTAGTTTGCTTTGATTTTGTTGTGTATGTTGTATAGCTTCCCATCTCATTATAAATATAGAACCACAGGGCCCAATTGAATTTTTTTCTGTATCGATTGTACACTTCAATTCTCTTAAATTTTATTTGAAAGAGGAATGAGAATGGAATGGAAGTTGTGCTAAGAGATGAAGCCCTAGCCATCTACAAGATCTGTTACAGTTATGCTAAGAGAAACGGAATTGGAAAATGCAGCTTTGCTTGGAAAGTTGCTGGTCATGCACTCTATTCGCTCTACTCCATAAAACAAAAAGAAGTTATGATTCCTTGTTGTAAGTCAGTTCTGCTGGAGGTATTTCGCTAACTGAAATTCTACCATTATAATTCTATTTTCGAAACTGAAGTCGTATGATGAACTTAATGTAAATGATGTAAGTAGATTTCCCATCTTCGGGGTTAATTCTATAAAGGGAGAGTGAAATTGCCATCTCACAAGGGGCGAAGAGTAGTATATAAATTAAGTATGAATATTTTGAGTGAAATTGCAATCTCATAGGTGGTGCAGGGTGAGTGCAAGTGGTGCAGGGTGTGTGTAGGGGAGGTGGTGCAGGGTGTGTGCAGGTGGTGCAGGGTGAGTGCATAGTATATGCAGGTGGTGCAGGGTGAGTGCATGCATGGTGTGTGCAGGTGGTGCAGGGTGAGTGCAGTGGCTATGCAAGTCGGGTGGTGATGGCAGTGCAGTGGGTGGTTGTGAGGGAGAGTAAAAGAGGAGGAGAAGGAGAAGGGAAAGAAGTTGGTGTTTGTGGTGTTTTGGTCTTGTGGGGTGCTGGGCTATTGTGGTCGAAGTTGGTGTTTGATGATACTTGTTTCTGGTGGTATCCTATCGGTGGTTAATGTTCGGGTGTCTTTATGTGGTTTTGACCTTTTAAGACTTTTTTTAAAGGTTGTGTGATGTGTTGTAGTCTGGACTATTACTACTAGTATAATGAAGTGTGTGCTATTTTAAATATGATGATTGTGCTTAGCTTCTGATGGTTTTTATACCTTGCTTCTGATGGTTTTATGCCTTCTTTTTCCCACTTGCAGGGTACTGTTCTTTTGCTCATGCAATTTAATTTTTGTGAAATCCGACAACTGTAAATAGGGGTGTTGGGTTTTTGGTAACATCTCTCCCTTTCTCTCTTTCTACAGAAGAATAGAGGAAAAACAGAGGAAGAAGACCCATTTCAATCTGTTCGGTTTTCTGCAGAAACGTCTTTTTGCACGAATAATCCTCAAGGTAAGCTCTAAAACCCTGATGGGGTGCTAGCTTTTTTATTGATACATGTAGGAGAATGTCAAAGTTATCGTTTTGATTGATCTCTCCTTTGTTTTTTATTAGGTTTTGGAGTTTTAGGAAGGCAACATATGAATGTTCTTCAAGCTTGATTTTTTTGTCTTCTCTTTTCTCAGCTATGTGAGGGGTTCACTTCAGGTGAGATTAGGTCCTGTAATATGATTTAATTACAGTTATATTTATTTATGTAATATGATTTATCTTTTCTTGCTCTTTTATATTTGATAAGTAATATATGTGGAAGGGAACGAAGAAGAGGAGGAAAAGAGGAAGAAAAAATTTGTGAGAAGAAGAGCAAAAGAAATGCCTTGAAAACTCAGGTATCAGGTATGGGAATTTTCTTCTCATATTACATGTTCTGATTTCCCCTATTGATGGCTTCTTCTTCACTTGTATTCCTTTTGGGCTAAGTGTTTCAAAGAGGGAAAAAGAATTGCAGTCATCTTTCTCCTTCGAACCACCGCCCCCTTTTTGCCCCCTTCTCTCCCTTTTCTTATTCACATGTTGCCATATAACAAGGGTTAGGAGGTTTGTTCTCTAGTGGGCTGACTAGATGTGAGCTGGGCTGTATTTTGCAGGTTCCACTTTTAGTGAAAATGTTAGGATTAGGAAGATGATAGATGCTCTCTCTCTCTCTCTATCTGTCTATCTCGTGCGCGTGTGATTGAATAATAGTTCCTAGAGAATGTTTTCATTGATGAATTTTCAATTTTGCCATACCAGTACCAATTTCCAACTTTAGGAAACAAACAGTTTCATGGGTTGTGCATTCATCGAAGATGCTCTCTCTCTCTCTCTCTCATGTGTCATACAGTGATTGAAGAATTGATCTCAGACGGGTTTTAAATTAATTAAGTTTGCCATACCAAAGCCAACATAAAACTTCAGAAAACAGTATAATGTATTGTGTATTCATTGAAGATGTTCTCTCTCTCTCTCATATATTCATGAGTGTTACAGTGATTGGACTATTACTACATTTTCATGGAACTGACGGTTCGTAAATAGGAATCTTGGTTAGAGAATTATGAGCGAAACATAGGATTTTCCAACACTTGGGCTAAAAAAGATCCGTCGGGGGTCCGGAATGGGAAACGGCCCCCGTAAAAAATTGAAACCGGCACAAGCAGTTTGCTCGAGGGTAGAGTAACTTGTAGGAACTGACGGTTCGCAAATATGACTCCTGGTTAGAGAATTACGAGCGAAAAATATGATTTTCTAAAACTTAGGCTAAAAAACAGTCCGCCAGGGGTCTGGAACGGGAAACGGCCCCCGAAATAATTGGAAACTGGCATGATCTCTTCGTTCGAGGGTAGAGTAACTTGTAGGAAATGACGGTTCGCAAATAGGACTCCCGGTTAGAGAATTACGAGCGAAACATAGGATTTTCCAACACTTAGGCTCAAAAACGGCCCGCTAGGGGTCCGGAGTGGGAAACGGCCTCCGAAAAAATTGAAAACCGGTATGAGCACTTCGTTCGAGGGTAGAGTAACTTATAGGAACTGACGGCTAACAAATAAGACTCCCGGTTAGAGAATTAAAAGCGAAAACATAGGATTTTCTAACACTTAGGCTCGAAAACCGCCCGCTAGTGTTCCGGAACGGGAAACGGCACCCGGAAAAATCGAAAACTGACGCGAGCACTTCGCTCGAGGGTAGAGTAACTTGTAGGAACTGACGGTTCGCAAATAGGACTCTTGGTTAGAGAATTAGAAACGAGAACGTAGGATTTTCCAACACTTAGGCTCGAAAACGGCCCACTGGGGGTCTGGAATGGGAAACGGCCCTTGAAAAAATTGGAAACCAGCACGAGCACTTCGCTCGGAGGTTGAGTAACCTGTAGGAACTGACGGTTCACAAATAGGACTTCCAGTTAGAGAATTTGAAGCGAAAACATATGATTTCTCAATACTTAGGCTCGAAAACGGCAAGCCGGTGGTCCGGAATGGGAAACTGCACCCGGAAAAATCGAAAACCGACGCGAGCACTTCGCTCGAGGGTAGAGTAACTTGTAGGAACCGACGGTTCGCAAATAGGACTCCTGGTTAGAGACTTCGAAATGAGAACATCGGATTTTCCAACACTTAGGCTCGAAAAACGGTTCGTCGTTGGAACGAGAAACGGCACCCGAAAAATAAAATGTTTATTTTTTTCTTTTTCTTTTTTCTTTTACTGACGAAAATGAAACATCGGTAAGCGTTAATTTTTTTATTTTTTTGGTCTTTAACCGACGAAAATAAAATGTCGGTAAAAGTTATTTCTCTGTTTTTCTTTTACCGACGAAAATAAAACATCGGTAAACGTTATTTTATTTTTTTTATTTTTATTTTTTCTTTTACCGATGAAAATTAAACGTCGGTAAAAGTTATTTTATTTTTTATTTTTTTCTTTTACAGATGATAATAAAACGTCGGTAAACGTTATTTAATTTTTCTCATTTTTAATTTTATTTTACCGATGAAAATAAAACATCGGTAAATGCTATTTTATTTTATTTCTTATTTTTTTTATTTACCGACGAAAATAAACGTCGATAAAGGTAAAATAATCGTCGTTAAAAAATAAAATTTTGTCGACGGAAAATAATTTCATTAGTAAAAGTTTTTACTGACAAACTTTTACCGACGTCTGGCTGACGAAATTTTTTTCATCGGTAAAGACTTTTACCGACGTTTTAGTGACTTTTAGCAACTAGAATTTTCATCGCTAAAAGTGCATGTTCTTGTAGTGATAAACCCTGAACTGGTTGGCCCTTTAAGGACCAAACAACAGAACCATCTGATCCATTGTGATGATTTTCGAACAAACATAATATATGATAGATGAGACCCATATAATGATGATGCCTTGAAGTTGTTTTTGCTGATTTCAATATATAGAAGCAAAATAGTTACTTTGACGGTATGGAGGGGATGTGACTAGAGCCGCTGGAGATATAAAAATTATATCTGGAAACTATCAGAAGTATTGTCTTGCGAAAGGCTATGTTTATTAAGACAAGGGATATTAAGACATAACTACCTATGGTAGTTAAAACAACCATAACCACCTTTTTTGTTACCAGGTCCAACCTGGCCCAAAATCAGATTGGCTTAACCCAATTAAGGATTAGATCAACTCAGCCCAACAACAATCCAACTTAGCCCATTAAAGGACTTGATCATCCTGGATTAGGCCCAACAAGCCCGAGTCCAACAATTATGGTCAAGGTCTATAATAGACTAACATGGTAAGTTGAGGGATTTCTTATAAATAACTTTTTTCTTCAGAACATATCCAATGTGAGATGTGGGCTACATTTGGGAAAACTACCAGAAAAATCTCCATAGTGCGCCATGAGTAAGGAGAGGACCCTGCAGGAGTTTAGAGACGGGAGGGGTCCTTTGAGTGGGTTTCTTTATTATTTTTTGTCGTTTAGCGATGTTGTCGATATCGACCAATATGCGTAAACCCTTTATACATCGCCCCGTGACTGCATTTTTTTGACATACCTTTTTTATCGACTGCAACTCGTGCTCAAGGAAGGAAGGGTAGTCTCTCTATCCATTTCAGGAAGGAAGGAAAGATTTAAAAATTGAAATGCATATCCAAAGGTCGGTTTTTCAAAACCCTAAAACTTCAGGGTTTGGAGATTTCTCAAAATTCTTCTTTCGCTGTCTCAAACTCCTTTTTGATTTCTTTCCATATCTAGGGAATCTAGAACTTTCCTTACTGGATTCGATGTATATATCGAGGCAGAGATCTCTACTTTGATAGTGGATTTGGAGATTAAATGTTCCTCACGAGCTCTTTCGTTGCTTTGATCCATCAGATTCCTGACTGTATGGGGTAAGTCATTGATTCCATCTCTCTTCCATTCAAGATCATATTTTTATTGAATTCTGTTTGATCTTTTGAGAAAGAGATTGATGTTAATGATTGCTTGGTGTGAACTGGATCGAAATCTTGTTGAATCTTGTGTTGCTTGCTTTCTAAGCAGAACTGGAGTAGAAATGGACGATGAGTTGTAGTGTTTCCCTGTGTCTTTAGTGCTTTTCTTGAGGGTTTAGATGATTGATGACACGCCTTTGGTGAAAAGAATGGTTTTTCGTAGGGAGTGCGTTCTAATCTGGTATTCTGTTTCCAGACAGATGGAAAGTGCTTGTCCATGCATATGGATGTTGGTTTTTTCTGTGATACCTCTTGAGTAGAGCAAGATTTGTAAACTACATGTCTATGATATTTTTTGTATTTATTTTATGGATTCTCTCTTCTGAAACTATACCAATTTCTGGATTCTTTGTAGTTAATGAAATATGTCTTGTAGTTAAAGATAGGCATATGTTGCCCAGTAGGTGTTTCATGTAATGTGTCTTGTAGTTGAACGGTGGCATATGTTATAGTCTGGTAGTTGTTTGGTGAAATGTATCTTCAACCATGCTAAAAAATGGTATCCCAGGTTGCTGGGCTCTCAATTTTCATAGGTATGCTCCCTTTTTTTTACAAGAAGTTTCTTAGAAATACTTAAATATGAGCCCAATAGCTGGTTCCGTAGCCCTTCTTCTGAATTTTGACAAGCTAAGCATTTTCATCTCAGCCTTCATAAGCACTATGTGTGTAGTGCTTTTTTTTTTTTTCTGGATGGCTGCTGATGTAAATGGGTTCTTCAGCAAGGCTTGGAGATTGCATTCATTTTTTGGTGGAGTTGGTAATGTAAATGATTTGGGATGGCTGCTGATGTAAATGGACTGTTTGGTGATGTCAATGGGTTCCATGTAGATTTGAAGCATGTAAATGAGATCCATGTAGATTTGAACACTGCAAATTGAGCTTTTTATCTATTTTGTTTTGTTACGTTTGTAAGTATTGGACGGCTGTAATGAATGATGGAATGTGAATGGTGTTAACAACTTTTTGAATATAAATGGAGAATGTTGTATTCAGTTATTCCATGATGTTTGCTTTTTAGGGCATTCCTAATGACCATAAGTTGGGTTTAATATGTTGGATTCACACTATAAAACCATGCAAACCAGTCGATTAGCTATTAGATAAAAGTTGTCGATATTGACAACTTTTATTTATTCCAAAAGCTGCTAACTTACAACTTTTAATTCACTACACTGATGAAACTGGTTGATATCGACAACTTAATGTTGTCGCTATCGACAACTTTTACCTTTTCCAGCAGCAGCTAACTTACAACTTTTAATTCAACCCACTGATGAAACTAGTTGATATCGACAACCTAATGTTGTCGCTATTGACAACTTTTATCTCTTCAAGCAGTGGCTGACTTACAACTCTTAATTCAACCCACTGATAAACTAGTCGATATCGACAACTTAATGTTATCGCTATCGACAATTTTTTTCTGTTCCAGTAGTAAGGGGGTTTCTTGCGGTTTTTGTATAACCGCAATATCGATATCGACAACATTGATAGACATCTAAAAAAAATCGGAAGGGGCCCTCTAAACTCTTACTGGGTGGGTTTTCTTACTCATTACTCACTATGAGGACTTTTCCCGTAGTATTCCCTTTAAAAAATGCAAGTTTCGAAATAATAAATGGATTCTCAAAATGGTTATTTTATTTCTCATAGGATTTCAATATTTTTTCTATATGAAAGTGCTTGAATATAAAAAGTGCTTTAAAAAAAATAAAATGAAAACCTTAGATTTTTTATTTTTAAAAATTCCCAACATTCAACTCGGGTAAGAATTTAGAAACACATACCCACTTTCAATCCGGCCAACCCATTGCCAAACCTCTTCGCTATTCGGGCAGCAAGTCCCCCTTTTAAACCTAGCCCATGTACTCGTCCTTGGAGCAAATGATTATGTCTAATCATACTCAATAGTTTTTCAGTTAAATACTAATCTACACGTTCTTCTGTATTCTTGGGTTTCGCTGACCCAAAAATTGATATGTATTACCTGGCCCTCCCAAGATCTCTCTAATAAGTGTTTAGCCCCTCAAACTAGCACTCACCGAATTTTTTTAGGCTCTTTGGGTCAATGATGCAAATTTCACATCACACCTAACGAGACCAATGGTATTTGAACAACTTTCAGGAAGGTTTACCTCGAGATCAATTCAAATGGGTGTCATCTTTTGCACATGTATATATGTATGTAAAACAGGGGAAACCTTCAAAACCACCCTGCCTTCTTTTATAGGAGTGGGCCCCATTGGCCTGTCCATTCTATAAACAGGTATCTGAAAATGACTCAGACGGAGAATACAGATAAAATGCAGAGACACCTTGGGAGTGACTAGGTCTAGGCCTAATTCCTAAACAAAACTAGTTAAAATACGTGAAAGTTTCTCCCGCCGGCATCCGTTGGACGGCCGTAGTGAAATATGCCCTTCTAGCTTGAATGTAAGGTGGAGTGTTTACAAAGGGAAAATCAGAATTTTCATTTGGATGGTGTAATATATGATTCAAAATCACATATTCAGAATTTTCCCTTCTGCAGAGTGCGGGAGTGCCTAAAATCACCCCAAAAGACACCTATCATGTTTGGTTGGCCCACTAGATATCAAAGATGACCCATATCTTGTTGATTAATTATTTCCAAAATTCAAAATCGAAGGGCTTTTATACTTTCAATCTAACTACGTGAATTCAACCAAAAAAAAAAAAAATCTAACTACATAAATGAACGATTGAAAATAAAAATGTCCTTTTAATTTCCAATTAATTGATAACTTCAGAGTTTCTTCTTAAAAAAAAGACCCAATCAACCAGATATTTCTCTTCCTTTATCATTTGTTTTCCTAATTGATGGTCAGTCTAAAGATCTTTCTTTAATTCCCACTGTGGCTCATAAACACCCGACAGCTGCATTATTAGGAAAAGTCTACATCTGGGCTACTCATTTTATTTTTTATGCCAGAACCATCTGGAATCTGGAGCCTGGACTACCTTTGTTAAGATGAAACATAGGCCTATTAGGCTAAGACTCTTATCATCCACGCCTGACTGAAACGAGAAGCCATATGCATGGAATAACAATCTCTCCAGATTTCCCATCAATGGACTCGTGGTTCTTCATCTTCACCTTCTCCCTCTTCCTAATTTGTTTGGCTGTAGCTCTCAATCACCTGATCCTCACCACCCCCAACAGCACCAACAAGAAGAAAAAGAGAGAGCTCCCACCAGGACCCCCATCAATCCCCATCTTGGGCAACCTCTTATGGCTAACCCAGTCCTTCTTCGACCTCGAGTCCATCCTCCGCCAGCTCCGCCCCCAGTACGGCCCCATCATCTCCCTTCGCATCGGCTCCCACACCCTCATCTTCATCTCCGATGCCTCCCTCGCCCACAAAGCCCTCGTCCAGAACGGCTCCACCTTCTCCGACCGCCCACCGGCTTTAGCTGCCGGCCTCATCCTCTCTAGCAATCAGAACAACATCAGCGCGGCCAACTACGGCCCTTTCTGGCGCCTCCTCCGCCGGAACCTCATGTCGGAGATCCTCCACCCTTCTCGGGTCAAGTCCTACGCTCAAGATCGGAGGTGGGCTCTCGAGCTCATGATCGAGAAGCTCAGAACGCATGCAGAGTCAGGAGAGCCAGTCTGCGTCGTGGAGTGCTTTCATTACTTCATGTTCCGCTTGCTTTTACTCATGTGCTTCGGACAGAAGCTCGATGAAAATACCGTGAAGAAGATAGAGACCATTCATAAGCGTGTGCTTGTAAGCATCATGAAATTCAACTTCTATCCCTTCTTGCCCAAGATTGGGAAGCTCATATTCCGCAAGCGGTGGAATGATCTTGTACGGATGCGACGTGAGCAAGCGAAGTTTTTCATCCCATTGATTAGAGCACGCAAGGATAGGAAACAAGGTCTTAAAGACGACAACAGGGCCTCTGTCTTCTGTTACGTGGACTCGCTTCTGGGGCTGGAATTCCAAGACGAAGGGGGAAGAAAACTTACAGAAGGAGAAATGGTTAGCCTGTGTTCAGAGTTTTTGAGCGCAGGAGCCGACACCACATCCACTTCGCTGCAGTGGATCATAGCTAATCTGGTGAAGCACCAAGACATGCAACAGAAGCTGGTGGAGGAGTTAGTGGGAGTGGTAGGGGAAGAGGCGGAGGAGGTCTTAAGAATGGGTTAAAAAATATATATTGATTTATATGTTTATCATCTAGCAATACATTGGTTTATATAGAGAATGGAAAAAACTATTCTAGGAAACACTATAAACAGAGGATCAATCTGATCCTGTAATTGATCCTATAATCTAGTATGATTGACTATGTACAGCTCATTTGACACTCCCCCTCAAGTTGGGGCATATATGTCATCAATGCCCAACTTGCTAAGTGAGCTGTGAAAAATTCTGCCGGTGACTGCTTTGGTGAGGATATCTGCAAGTTGATCTTCGGATTTAACAAATGGTACCTCAATTATCTTGGCCTCGAGTTTCTCCTTGATGAAATGTCTGTCAACTTCAACATGCTTAGTCCTATCATGTTGCACTGGATTATGTGCGATGTCTATTGAGGCCTTGTTATCACAATGCAGTTGCATGGTACGTTTGGGTTTGAATCCCAAATCCCCCAACAAATTCCGTATCCAAAGTAGCTCACATATTCCATGTGCCATACCCCGATATTCAGCTTCAGCACTCGATCGGGACACCACTTTCTGTTTCTTACTGCGCCAAGAGACTAAATTGCCTCCCACAAAAGTAAAGTATCCAGATGTTGACCGCCTATCAGTAACAGACCCAGCCCAATCTGCATCAGTGTACCCTTGAACATCTAGATGACCATGCTTTGAGAACATCAATCCTTTTCCAGGAGCGGACTTCAAATATTTTAGAATCCGATTTACAGCGTCCATGTGTCCTTCACTTGGTGCATGCATGAACTGACTCACCACACTTACTGCATATGCGATATCAGGTCTAGTAAGTGATAGATATATCAACTTACCAACAAGACGTTGATATCTTCCTTTGTTGGTGGGTACCTGGTCAAGATATTCACCAAGTTTATGATTCACCTCCATCGGGGTATCAGCTGGCTGGCAAGCTAACATTCCAGTTTCGGTCAAAATGTCGAGGATGTATTTCCGTTGAGATAGAAATATTCCTTGTTCTGAACGAGCCACTTCAATACCCAAAAAATACTTCAGAGCACCGAGATCTTTCATCTCAAACTCACTGGATAAATAACGTTGCAATGCTGCTTTTTCCTCCGGGTCATTTCCAGTAACCACCATGTCATCAACATACACAATAAGGGCAGTGACCTTACCTTTCTTATGTTTTAAGAAAAGAGTATGATCTGAGTTACTTTGTTTGTAGCCGAAATTCTTCATTGATTTGCTGAACCTTCCAAACCATGCTCTGGGTGATTGCTTCAATCCATAGAGAGACTTTCTTAGTTTACACACCATGTTGTTTTGACTGGACCCCATCTTGCATCCTGGAGGAGGATCCATATAGACTTCTTCTTCTAGGTCTCCATGCAGGAAGGCATTTTTTACATCAAACTGATGTAATGGCCAGTCCAGATTTGCTGCCAGAGAAAGAAGGACCCGAATTGTGTTGATCTTGGCTACAGGAGCAAAGGTCTCCCCATAGTCAATCCCATAAGTCTGAGTGTAACCTTTTGCCACTAGTCTTGCTTTGTATCGTTCAATGGTGCCATTTGCTTTGAACTTTATCGTATATATCCATCTGCAACCTACTGTTCTCTTCCCTTTAGGAAGGGTAGTCATCTCCCAAGTGGAATTCTTCTGGAGAGCCTCCATTTCTTCATTCATTGCTTGAGTCCACATGGGATCTTTCAGAGCTTCCTGCACATTACTTGGAATAGATACAGTAGATAATTGACATACAAATGATGCACATGACGGAGATAGCCTATGTAGAGACACATGATTAGCAATAGGGTATTTAACCTTTGCTTTAGGGTCCGGGTCATATTGTTGTTTAGCAATCCCTCTATTCGTACGAGGAGGTAACTGATAACCTGTGTTTCCTGTGTGACTTGACTCAGGTAAAGGGCTAGAGTGAGAGTTTGAGTGTTCGGTTACCTGTGGAGGGATCTCAGGACCTGATTGGATGATTGGTGGTGGTACTGTAGGAAGAACTGTATCTGAAATACTATCTGGAGTCTCTAGTTGTTGTAGCTCTTGCTCTTGCTGTACCTGTGGAGTTGATGACTCAGTAGTCACTACATCCTCAGGTGTTGTCCGTGGCTGCTCTGACATAAGCTGATCTAGAACATTCTGTGGAACTTGAATGATCTGATTCTGAGTATCTTCTGCAAAGATAGAGCTCTCCCCCTGCAGGGGATGCTCGGAATCTCTCCCTGAGTAATAGAACTCACTCTCGTGGAAAGTAACATCGGCTGTAACATGCAAGGTCTGAGTAGGAGAATGAAAACACTTATAGCCCTTTTGAGTGTCGGAATACCCCACAAAGACACAGCGGAGAGCACATGGATCAAGTTTACCACGCTGGTGTGGATATACCTGGATATAAGCAACACATCCAAATACACGCGGTTCGAGATTTGGTGTGGATGGCATGGTGAGGAGAGTGGTCAATGTCTGCATTGGAGTCTGATACTGGAGACTACTTGATGGTGTTCTATTGATGAGGTAAGCAGCGGAACAAAGGGCCTCCCCCCAAAAATGATGAGGCATATGAGCCTCAAATAGAGAGGCACGGACAACTTCCAGGAGATGACGATTCTTACGTTCTGCTACACCATTCTGTTGTGGTGTATAGGCACATGTGGTTTGATGAACAATACCATGTTGGCTTAAAAAAGTATGTAGATCGTTGTTGACGTACTCTCCTCCATTGTCCGACCTCAATGTTGTGATTTTCTTGTCAATTGAGTAGCAACATATTGGTGAAATTGTTTGAATTTGGCGGCGACTTCGCTTTTCTGCTTCATGGGAAAAACCCAAGTCATCCTAGTGCAATCATCTATAAATGTCACAAACCATTTAAAACCACGAATAGTAAGAACTCTTGACGGACCCCAGACATCTGAATGGATAAGCATGAAGGCATAGAACTTTTATTCAATCTTAATGGGTAAGAAACACGATGGCTTTTCGCCAAAACACAAGTTTCACAATGAAAGTCTGATGCAGCAAACTGAGAACATAAATCTGGAAATAAAAGTTTTAAATAACCAAAAGAAGCATGACCTAATCGTCTATGCCACAGCCAAATCTTCTTCATTCTGACTGACTCGTCTCCTCTCACATGATGTGCTTTACTCAATTTCTCACAGCAGTCATCTGTCAAGTCCAGATAATACAACTTCCCCCTCCTAGTACCACATCCAATCACGGCCCTGGTGAGAAGATCCTGAAACAGACAATACAATGGCCAAAAACACACAGTACAATTGAGGGAATCAATGATTTGAGGAACAGATAACAGATCATAGTCGAGTGAAGGAACAACCAAGATATGATCGAGACTTAATGAAGATGTAAGAGATAGGGACCCTTCTCCCAAAACTGGGGAAGTGGTTCCATTTGCACTGGTAATATGTGTTTGGCTTGATGGTTTGGTAGAGTGCAATCCAGTGAAAGTAGATGTCATGTGATCAGTAGCACCAGTGTCAAGAATCCATGATCTATTATAAGTAAGTGAAGAGGTGCAGGAGGAAGTACCTGAGGTGGCCAAGGCCTTGGAGCCAGATGTACCTGATGGAGGTTCCGATGCAGTCTCTTGGGATGACTCCTTTGATGCGAATGAGGCTCTGCTCGAATCCCTCTTTCGCCCTTTGTGAACCCATCCTTCTGGATAACCAATGATCTCATAACAACCCTTAATTGTATGGTTATCTAAACCACACTTGGTACACTTCATTGGAGGCCGGTTACGAGTAGAGTCTGTTTTCTGGGTGGGTAACCGAGATTGCTTGTACCTTGCAGTGACCAAAGCTGTGGCATCGGATGAGGCACCAGCTTCAGACATGGTTCCCTGTCGGTTACTCTCTCTTTTAATATGTGCATATGCTGCCTCAAGTTCAGGTTTAGGCTCCATCCTCAAAATTTCTCCTCGAATTTGATCAAAAATATTGTCCAAACCTGCAAGAAAGATATAAACTCGGAGACGGTCAATTTCCTTGCGTCTAGTTTCAATATCTTCTGGATCCTTCATGTTACTTGGACTTAATTGATCAAGCTCTTGGAAAATTGCAGTGAGCTCACTGTAGTAATTGGCAACAGGTGCTCCATTCTGTGTCATCGTGAATGACCTTCTGTGTAGATCATAGATTTTTGCCTCATCTGAACCATCAGAGTATGTTTTCTTGATTGCATCCCAGACTTGCTTGGTTGTGTCATAACGGATAAACCGTTTCATCTGATCGGGTTTCATGGCATCGAATAACCAGCTCTTGACTTGGCAATCCGACGCACGCCATTTGTTGTATGTTGGATCTGTGGCCGCAGGTTGGGTCATATCACCTGTCAAGTGACCATGTTTCTCTCGTCCGGCAATCTTCATCTCTATGACTTGATGCCATAGAGAATAATTATGTTCATCCAATTTGATTCCAGTTGAGAAGTTGGAATTATCTCCTTGGATGGTGACAATCTGAGTGGTTGAATTGGATTTGCTGGAATCTTCTCCACTTGACATAATGATGGCTCAATGGATGATGGACGATCTGGACTGGATGGATGAGGAAAAAAAATATTTTGAACAGAACCTTGCGCTGACGTGGCGATGACGTCAGCAGACTCCTGGAACGGGCCTTCCCGGTTCACGGGTCAGGCGGAAACTGACCCAGACAGAGCTGACCTGCTTCGGTTCTGTGGGCTTGCTTAGCTGGGCTTCTGTAAACGGGTCAGGTCGACCCGACCTAAACCTGGCCTTCCTTCTCCCCAAACAGAAACAGAACAGAACTCTGTTCTGTTCTTTGCTGGTTCTGTTTTTGTACACAGAAAGTGATGAAGGTTGCTGCTACTTCCGGCGATGGTGCAGCGGGCAACGGCACGGCAGCGAACTCCGGCAACGCGGCGGCGGACAGCAAGCAATGAACTCCGGCGACCAGAAGCAGCAGTGGAAACCGGCGGGCGGCAATGGCAGACGCACGCAGGCAGCAGTGCGCAGGCAGCACGCTGGTCAGCGACGCGCGGACGGCGGCGACGCGGACGGTGGGGACGGCCGACGGGACGATCAGGAGCGAGGCAGACGCACGCAGGCAGCAGGGCGGCAATGGCAGACGCACGCAGGCAGCAGCGCGCAGGCAGCACGCTGGTCAGCGATGCGCGGACGGCGGCGACGCGGACGGTGGGGACGGCCGACGGGCTGATGCCGGGACGATCAGGAGAGAGGCAGAGGGCCTCTGTCTTCTCCGGCGAACACGCAACCTCTTCTCTGTTTCGAGTTTCCTGCAGAAACTCGATCTCTGTGTGGCCCAGCAGATCTCTGTGATCTCTGTTTTCTGCGACGGCCCACTTCCCTGAATGGAAGAAAGCAGGCCTTTAATGGAGATATGCTAGCTCTGATACCATCTCAAGAATGGGTTAAAAAATATATATTGATTGATTCTTAATCATGTAGCAATACATTGGTTTATATAGAGAATGGAAAAACTATTCTAGGAAACACTATAAACAGAGGATCAATCTGATCCTGTAATTGATCCTATAATCTAGTATGATTGACTATGTACAGCTCATTTGACAGGAGGTTGGAGAGAAGGACTTGAATGAGTTGCTATATTTGAAGGCAGTGATCATGGAAGGTCTGCGGCGGCACCCGCCTGGCCACTTCGTGCTGCCCCATGCGGTGTCGGAAGATGTGACTTTTGAGGGGTATGTAATACCCAAAGGTACGATGGTCAATTTCACGGTGGCGGATATAGGGAGGGACGAGAAGGTGTGGGAGGAGCCGATGGCGTTTAGGCCAGAGAGATTCTTAGATTGTGGAGAGAATGTGGATATAACTGGGAGTAGGGAGATAAAGATGATGCCTTTCGGGGCTGGAAGGCGCATGTGCCCAGGGCTTAATCTTGCAATGCTTCATCTTGAGTATTTTGTGGCGAATATGATGAGAGCGTTCGAATGGAAGACAGTGGAAGGAGAAGAGGTATATTTGACTGAAAAGCAGGAGGTTACTATAGTGATGAAGAAGCCTTTGAAGGCAAAGATTACCCAGAGAAGAAGGTGATGTGGAGTGGAAGTGCTTAGTGCTCTTTATTCATGTCAAAGGTTTTTATGTTATTAGGTGCTTGAATGTACTAATCTTCTTCAACGAGAGATGAATGTACAATTATATGGCATATATGTTACACTGTCATACAGAGAAGTGTTTGGATGTACCAAGTGGCGGAAACTTCAATTTCAGTGAGAACCGAAGAAGTTATTTAAATTGGGATCTTTAAATTGGGTTAAGGACGGTAATGGAGTTACGTCAAGTGGCTCCCATGCAGGAGTAGGAAGAAAGTTCTTTTCTTTTTGCTTGAGGGTGTTGAATTTATAAGTTGCGTCAGGGGAAGGAGGCCCACGATCAAGTAGTTTTTTTTTTTTTTTTTTTTTCAGAAACGATCAAGTAGTTGGACTGTATCAAGTGGATGGTTGGAGAAAATCCAGCTTTAATTCCAAGAATAAATGCATCAAGGACTACTGTAGGTGCAGAAAATAATGACCCACAATAACGGGGGAGCCTTAGAGGACTTATCCAATGATGGTGATGACTGGGTGCCGTCCGAAAGCCTGAAAGGGAAGAACACACGGTCAGAGGACCCTGGCCTGGGCGGCGCAAGGCTCTCCGATGCCAAAGTCAGTGATAGAACTGGAACAATGGAAGGAGAGGAAGAAGAGAGGCAGAGTAACAGCTCTATGAGTTGTATTGTGCGTACCTTGCATGTGGTATGGGATATATTTATAGAAGCTTGGCTGGTATTTTTGGAGGACACCTTGGTGTGTGTCCCGTGATTTGACTGGGAGTCATGATAAGCCCGCAAAGTAATAAATGCGGTCCAATCCAGCCCACCCTGCATTTAATATCAGTCGGATCAGCCCACAATGAATTAAATGCGCGTCTTGTTGGGCCAGATCGTGTTGGGTGCTTTTGGCGGTAGGAGCAGCATCGGATCTGCCCTCGGGCCTTGCCCTGATGTGGCTTCAGCCGCTGGACGCCGCCTTGTCAGTGATCCAGCGAAGATTGTGGACGGATGGATGTCGCATCTGTCTTACTAGTTCGTACCCCTGTTCCTTCACGCGCCTGGCGACGTGAGGGGTGCGAGTGGAGGTCTTTTCTTGCTTCGGCTCTCGTCTCGGCTCCTTCAGCCGAGGTGGAGTTCTCAGCCGAGATGGAGACGTAGGGGGTGGCTGAGCTCGGCGCTAGTGGCATGGAGCTGTCTGACTTCGGCCGAGGCCTCTGCCTTGCTAGCCGGGGTGAGTCTGGTGCCACGTGGGCAGCACGCGGCTGGCACGTGAGTGCTCAGTCTCATCTGATGGCTGGAATTAGCTTAATCCGGTGCTCTGGAAATCTCCCCGCACAATTGCCCCCTAGCTTCTGACCTTGCGGAGATCGTCAGTGCCGTGAGGTCGGGAGCTATGTGACGGTGCTTACCCGGTGGAGGGAGTCCCTCTCGGCCCTGATTCACGGTCGCTTCGGATAATCGAGGCAATAAATGGCATCCCTCATTCAATGCTGGAGGTAGGTTGACGGCTCTGCGTGTCGTCCTCTGGTTAGTCGTCTGTCTTCTCGAGATCGTGCGCGCCGTTCTGTCAGGGACGCAATCAATGTTTGAAATGATTTGCGCGGAGCTCTAGGAGATGTCCCTTTGGCGCGCCCAACTGGGTCCTCTGGAAAAGGGGGGGGGGGCCTTTTGGCGATATATATAGGGCCATCGAGGTTCATCTTCTTCTCTGTCGCCATTCTGAATCAAGGGAGACTACGCTGCTGCTAGGGAACCTCGTCTGAGAAGTGGTGTGCTGCTGAGGCCGTGTCTCTTTGCTGCTCACTGTCATCGTCTTGCTCCCGTAAGTTCCTTCTGCCCTGCCTCCTCTCCTGTGGGTTTCTGTCTTTGGACTGGGGTAGAAATGGGAATCTATAGCCACTGGTTAGAGGGCGAGGCAGCGATCGAGGGCTTTAGGTTGGCCTTTAGGGTCCTTGCTGACGTCCAAGTTAGGGGCGAGGATCCCAACGGCATCAACCTTCGCGACTTCTCGGGGGGTTGGATGCCGTTTCCTCTAGTGGCCGTGATAGAAGGTGGGGTCCGTTTTCCCCTTCACCCCCTTCTCAGGAGATGTCTCAGTCAATGGCGCCTCTGCCCCTGCCAGCTGCTACCCAATGCCTTCAAGATTGTGATGGGCACGGCCAGGTTAAATGAGGTTTTGGGCATTAACCTCGGCGTCTTCGATATTGAGGACGTATATGATATATGCAAGTCCGGAGATGCTTATTATCTCCGGGCAAAGCCAGGCCGGGACGGCTTTGTCCGATACTTGGAGGATTCAAGCAAGTATGCCGGTGACGATCTCTTGTATGTCTCGGGAAACTGGGAGTTCGGGGTGGCCGACACCGATAAAGGCTACCAAGTCCCTCGCCACTTCGGGACCATTCCAAGTAAATACCTTCTCTCTGTCTTTCATAGTTTCTTTTTGCTCCGCCGCGCTAACGCTTCTGTTCGTTACAGCTTTGAAGGAGAGAAAACGGGCCGCCCGCTACATCTGGAAGAGGAACGAGGCCTGGCTCCGCCTAGTAAAGCGGTACAGTGGCCATGACGGCAGGGCGGCTTGGTCGCTGCTAGGGTACCAGCAGAGATACCGTGGGTATCTACGGGGCACCGTAGAGCCGATCCAGGGTGAAGGTGCAGGTCCCGAAGTCGGGCAGGAACAGGCCAGTCCGGAGGCTGTAGAGGAGCCTTCGCGGGCGTCGCCTAACGTTAGGGCCGCGTCTGGCGTTCTTGCTTCTACGTCGGGATCGAGACCTCTCCAGGTCCCGGGAAGGGAGTCGAGTCGGGCTGCCCGATCTCCTTCGCCAAGTTCCGAGATGAGGCACACCAGGCGCTTGTCTTTCGAAGACCTCGAGGCCTTGGCGCTCGGAGTGGAGGATGCCCGAGCCCCCCGTGGGTCTGTGAATCTGAATTCCCCTGAGCCTGTTCCGAGTGCTCGAATGAATTCCCCCGCGGCTGCTGCGGAAGTTCCCGCACCTCCTAGCCCCATTGGTCTAGAAGTACGTTCGCCTCCGGCCGAAGTTGAGCAGGAGGGGGCTCGGCCGCTGAAGATGCCGAGGACTGATGCAGGTCCCAGCTCGGTTGCTGCCTCGCTGCCTCAGGGGCCGCCGTTATGGGAGCCGAGCTTTATGATTGGGCCAGGGAGGCCGATGACGATGGAGGATCGCGTTCTTCACAGGATTGATCCACAGGTCCTCGAGGCCCTGGGGCGAGCCTGCGCCCTACCTCGGGACATGGAGCAGCTGGACAAGTACAGCGACCAAAAGCTGATTCTGTCAATGCTGCAGTCTAACTTCACGGTAAGTCTTTTCTGCATTTCTTTTCGCCAATCCGGCGGTCTGGCACCTCTGACCTCCGGAGCTAACGCGTATACCCCGTTTCTTTCACAGGCGGCACAGAAGACCATGGCTGTAGCTGACAGGATCTGCAGATACAGTATGGATGCTGCCGAGCTGACCGTGGAGAAGAACGGCTTGCAAGAGTCTCTGGACGTCGTCACCCAGAAACTAGCCAGGGTGGAGGGAGAATACGCGGCGAAGCTTGAGCAGGCGAAGGGGGAAGCCGAGGTGGAGAGAGCTAGAGTGGCCGAGCTCGAGGTTTCCATATCGAAGATGGGAGACGACTATGCGGCCCTGCTTCAGGCCGAATCCAAGAGGGCGGATGAAGCCGAGGCGAAGCTCGAGTCGGAGTGCGATGCTGCTTTCGAGGACGCCAGAGCGCAGGTCACCGCCCACTACAAGGAAAGGGTCCTCGTCGTGAGGGATAAGGCCTGGGTGAAAGGATGGCGTGCCGGCCTGAAGGAGGCCGGGGCTTCTGAGGACCACCCTTCCTTCCAGGAGCCTCCCCCGTACCCACTCCCGACGCCGGCTTCCGCTCCTCCAGAAGTCTCTGACGCTGCAGCCCGTGGGTCTAACCGGGCATGACCTCGGAACATTCGCTTCTCTGCTTTATGCTTTTTGTAATTTCCTTCAATTGTATTTGCCGCATAATGTAATGACAAGGATTTTAATGCAATTGAAAGTTTCTTTGACCACTCGTCCCTCTACTTCTGTCTCTCGGTACTCCCGTGCTTGAGCTCGGCATGGTGTTTTCTGTGATGGGACGTTAGAATTGAGTGCCGAGCTATCTTGGGTGCTCGCGACGATACTCTGTATCCCGGGCGATATTTTCCGGTATTCACGCTGATACTCCGTATCTGGGGCGATCTTGTGTAGCAGTAGGCATGGTGATGTGACCGTTGAGGGGAACGAGGGGATGGCTCCACGTGGTATCATCGGAGCCGCTGGTCAGTATGGGGGAAGTCTAGCACGCCACGCAAGACGTGAGAGACCTCACCTCATAATTTCCCTCGGAGATCGGCCCTCCGTTCTTCCTATAAATAGGAGTGACAGGCTTGCCATGGAAGGGACGAGGGAACCAGGATACTCAAACAACCTGGCAGCCATGCTTAATAGACCTTCATGGGCCCTTGACCCATATGGAACTCCTGTGCCAGGTGATGGCTTCCTCCGAGGGGGAAGGCCTGCCGCAGGCTGCGCGCTCTCTGAAGATGGTCCTCGTAGGCCACGCGCTCTCTGAACGCGGGTCTACGGCCAGCCTTCCCTGGTGCGGTTGCATGGGAATCTTTGCAGCCGTGGGCTGGTGGCGCCCCCTACGCTCGACGGCCTTGTCGTCATTCCGCAAGGTTCTGGGCGGAGGGTAGGACTAGAAACGCCCCAGGAGGGGGCTCCTGTTTGCAAACTTTGGTCTGACCAGCCAAAGCGTGTTGCAGAGCTCCTGGCACCGGGCGCCTGGGGTCCTGCTTCGTCCTAGGGGGCGGTTCTGAATCATGCCGCAGACCCTCCTTCTTGTGGGATATCAAGACCTCGGGGCAGGATGCAACAAGCCTTTCCGCCGGAGGTTTCCGGTCGGCGGGCGGTGTCGGTGAAGAGTAGTCTCAAAGCCTGCTTTCTCTTGGGTCTTCGGGGGGCCACGAGCCTTTCTGTGTATTTTGTTTCATGTTTGTAATCCATGTAATGAAGCAATTACAATGAATAAGAAGGGACGAGTTTTGTGTTCGCTCAATCCGTGTACATTAGCATTTCTGTATTTCCATGCTCGCACTGCTCTTCTTTCGAAAGCTGACCTTGGCCGAAATGGGGAGATTAAGCCGAGCCGAAGTGAGTTTTGGCGTGATCTCGGCTGTTTGAGTTCGGCATGATCTCGAGGGTGTTCATACCCAGAGCATCGGAGACCTCGGCCGTGCGATCTTTAGGGGTGCATGAACCAGGAATTAGGAAGCGACTGAGCGTCGGAGCTCGGAGCCTTTTCCAGGGTCCAGGACCCGGAGCTTTAGGAAACGACCGAGTTTGGACTCGAGGCCTTTTCCAGGGCGATGGACCCGGAGCTTTAGGAAACGACCGAGTTTGGACTCGAGGCCTTTTCCAGGGCGGTAGACACGGAGCTTTAGGAAACGACCGAGTTCGGACTCGAGGCCTTTTCCAGGGCGATGGACCCGGAGCTTTAGGAAACGACCGAGTTTGGACTCGAGGCCTTTTCCAGGGCGGTGGACCCGGAGCTTTAGGAAACGACCGAGTTCGGACTCGAGGCCTTTTCCAGGGCGATGGACCCGGAGCTTTAGGAAACGACCGAGTTTGGACTCGAGGCCTTTTCCAGGGCGGTAGACCCGGAGCTTTAGGAAACGACCGAGTTCGGACTCGAGGCCTTTTCCAGGGCGGTGGACCCGGAGCTTTAGGAAACGACCGAGTTCGGACTCGAGGCCTTTTCCAGGGCGGTGGACCCGGAGCTTTAGGAAACGACCGAGTTCGGACTCGAGGCCTTTTCCAGGGCGGTGGACCCGGAGCTTTAGGAAACGACCGAGTTTGGACTCGAGGCCTTTTCCAGGGCGGTGGACGCGGAGCTTTAGGAAACGACCGAGTTCGGACTCGAGGCCTTTTCCAGGGCGGTGGACCCGGAGCTTTAGGAAACGACCGAGTTTGGACTCGAGGCCTTTTCCAGGGCGGTGGACCCGGAGCTTTAGGAAACGACCGAGTTTGGACTCGAGGCCTTTTCCAGGGCGGTGGACCGGGAGCTTTAGGAAACGACCGAGTTCGGACTCGAGGCCTTTTCCAGGGCGATGGACCCGGAGCTTTAGGAAACGACCGAGTTTGGACTCGAGGCCTTTTCCAGGGCGGTGGACCCGGAGCTTTAGGAAACGACCGAGTTTGGACTCGAGGCCTTTTCCAGGGCGGTGGACCCGGAGCTTTAGGAAACGACCGAGTTTGGACTCGAGGCCTTTTCCAGGGCGGTGGACCCGGAGCTTTAGGAAACGACCGAGTTCGGACTCGATGCCTTTTCCAGGGCGATGGACCCGGAGCTTTAGGAAACGACCGAGTTTGGACTCGAGGCCTTTTCCAGGGCGGTGGACCCGGAGCTTTAGGAAACGACCGAGTTCGGACTCGAGGCCTTTTCCAGGGCGGTGGACCCGGAGCTTTAGGAAACGACCGAGTTCGGACTCGAGGCCTTTTCCAGGGCGGTGGACCCGGAGCTTTAGGAAACGACCGAGTTCGGACTCGAGGCCTTTTCCAGGGCGGTGGACCCGGAGCTTTACGAAATGACCGAGTTCGGACTCGAGGCCTTTTCCAGGGCGGTGGACCCGGAGCTTTAGGAAACGACCGAGTTTGGACTCGAGGCCTTTTCCAGGGCGGTGGACCCGGAGTTGCCGAAGTCATGTGAGGAGAGACGACACAGATTTGACGACAGGGCAAAAGGCACTTTCATTGATTGAGACTTGCTACATTTTTTAGAAACAGAATTTCTTCAGGCAGGATGCATTCCACGATCTCGGCATCGGCTTTGCCTGTGAGACCATCCTGAACGGGCCATGCCAGCTCGGGGCCGGCTTTCCTTTGTTTGGCTGTCAGCTGGCGGGGTCTCCTTGAGAACCGGCTCTCCCAGGGAGAACCTCACTTAGACATTTTGATTGCACGCTCTGGCTAACCGCTGTCGATAATCGGTCAGACGCAGGGCTATTGTTCCTTGGCGCTTGTCCGCCAGCTCCAGCTCCATTGCCAGGTTGTCTTACTTCGGCCTTGGTCGATCAGCTCTGCGAGAAGGCCGATCTCTAAAGGAATTGACTGCTTCCATCCCGCAGGCCGGAGAGGTGTTGCCGAGGTGGGAGACCGTCGGGGTTGTGAAGTGGGACTCGGCGGCTGTCTCTGTAGGCGTCAAGCTCATCCGGTCGTGGCCAGTGGTGGCGCCGATCAGGGGGAACCTGTCTGGGTCTGCCGAGTTCAGCATGGCCTCGGCCGTGGCCTCAATCGTTGTGGGGGAGCTGGATTCCCCCGAGATCTTTGTCTGAGAGAAGAGATCGCAGGTCGGCCGCGTCGAGCTTTTTTGGATGCCAGTCCGAGCTCGGCTTCCATCACCTTCCCGTGCGATGCGAGCTTCCGCGAGACGAGGGAGAGGGAACCGAGGATGCCAGGTGGATCACGTTAATGATCTTTTCGGAGCCCTCGCTGTCTGGGTCCCGAGCCGTGCTCTGGTGAACTCGGCCCCCGCTGCCGCCGGCATCTTCTGTCTTGACGAATTCTGGGAGGTGGCCTTCGCCGGCGAGTCTCTTGAGGTACCACTTCAGAGAGTTGCACTCCTCGGTCTTGTGTCCTTTACCTTTGTGGTAGGAGCAGTAGAGCTTGCTTCGACTGCCGTTGGTGGGCTCATTTCTCAAGGGCTGAGGCCACTCGAAGAACGGCTTACCCTTTATTTTGTTCATGATCTGGTGTATCGGCTCTCTGAAGACGACGTTGATGCCTTGATAGGCGCTGGCGCGAGGCCTTGGTCTCCTGCTGCCCCCAGACCTGGGTGGTGTGGGCATCGCCGAACTGGCGACCCAAGCCTGCTTGGGCTCCTGCTTCTGGAAGGGCTCCCCGCCTCTCTGCCGAGGCTGGTTGCTCTCGTGCTCGGGTTCCGGATGCCCGTCCTGATCCCGGGCTCGGATCTCGTCTTCCTCCTGGGCGATGAAGCGCTTTACACGGGACATCAACTCTGGCATGGACTCCGGGGGGTTCCCGGCCAAGTCCTTCCGCAAGTCGTGGCCGGGGATCAGGGCATGCTGGAAGGCGTAGATTGCTATCTCCTCCCTGGTGCCCTCGATCTGGCTGTAGACCGCCCAGAATCGCTGGGCGAACTTGGCGAGGGTCTCACCCTGCTTCATTCTCAAGGCGAGGAGGTCCCCTTCTTTCTTGGGGACGACGCTGTAGGCTTGGAACTTCTTCCGGAAGGAGAGCTGGAGCTCCTTCCAACTCGAAATGGACTTCTCTGGGAGAGAACAGAACCACTTCAGGGGGAGGTCACCCAAACTGGAGGAAAAGATTTTGCAGTTCAGGTGACCCTCATTCCCCCAGATGGACATCTTCTGGGAGAAGTGTCGGAGGTGAGCGGATGGGTCGGACAGTCCGTCATAGGGGACGAACCGCGGGACGGAGAACTTTCTGGGCAAGGGGGTGCGCTCGATCTCTTTTGTGAAGGGTGAGCCCCCCAGATCAGTGTGACCATAGATCTGCTTCTGGTCCCGCACGTCCAGGCTGTGCTGAAGAGCTAGCCTGACGCGTTTGTCGAACCGCTCCTGCTCGTCGTCCTTCTCTGGAGTCTGATCCTTTGGCTTTCGCTTGGAGTGGTTCGGGCTACGATGGCTATGAGTTCGGCCATCCCGGCTATGATGACTCCGGCTGTTGCTCGAGCCTTCGTCACGAATCTGGCTCCGTTTATGGTCCAGATGGTTTCTGGGATCCTTGCGGGGAGGCTGGGCTGCCCTGCTGGGGGCGTCCCTCTTTTTCCCTTGAGGCTCAGAGGCCTGCCTCAAGGGGGCGGTTTGCGCTGCCCTCAGCTGCTGCTGGAGCTCGCGAATCAGCTGCTCTTGCCTCTGGAGGAGAGTAGTTTGGGCTTCGAGAACCCCTCCAGTGGCAGTGGGTTGAACGTGGCGCGTCTCTCCTACGGCCACGGCTTTGTCCTTCCGAGGACGCTCATGCCGACGCTCATCGCGTCTGGGTGGAATGACTTCTTCTGCTGAGATCGAGGCCTCGAGCCCCCCTTGGAGGGGGAACTCGACAAAGAGCTGAGAGCCTAAGCGGCCCTCGCCTGCGGACGTGCCATGCCCCGTGCGGGAGCGCCCTTGAGGAGGGACGTCCGTTGACGGTGGTGGCAGCTCGAGCGCTGCTCTCGAGGACTCTACGCCCTTCCTAGCTTTCGGAGGCATGGCTTCTGAAAGATTGAAGTTAAGAAGGTTGGGAAGGTTGGGAAGGATGAGATATTACTTTCCCACAGACGGCGCCAATTGTAGGTGCAGAAAATAATGACCCACAATAACGGGGGAGCCTTAGAGGACTTATCCAGTGATGGTGATGACTGGGTGCCGTCCGAAAGCCTGAAAGGGAAGAACACACGGTCAGAGGACCCTGGCCTGGGCGGCGCAAGGCTCTCCGATGCCAAAGTCAGTGATAGAACTGGAACAATGGAAGGAGAGGAAGAAGATAGGCAGAGTAACAGCTCTATGAGTTGTATTATGCGTACCTTGCATGTGGTATGGGATTATATTTATAGAAGCTTGGCTGGTATTTTTGGAGGACACCTTGGTGTGTGTCCCATGATTTGACTGGGAGTCATGATAAGCCCGCAAAGTAATAAATGCGGTCCAATCCAGCCCACCCTGCATTTAATATCAGTCGGATCAGCCCACAATGCATTAAATGCGCGTCTTGTTGGGCCAGATCGTGTTGGGTGCTTTTGGCGGTAGGAGCAGCATCGGATCTGCCCTCGGGCCTTGCCCTGATGTGGCTTCAGCCGCTGGACGCCGCCTTGTCAGTGATCCAGCGAAGATTGTGGACGGATGGATGTCGCATCTGTCTTACTAGTTCGTACCCCTGTTCCTTCACGCGCCTGGCGACGTGAGGGGTGCGAGTGGAGGTCTTTTCTTGCTTCGGCTCTCGTCTCGGCTCCTTCAGCCGAGGTGGAGTTCTCAGCCGAGATGGAGACGTAGGGGGTGGCTGAGCTCGGCGCTAGTGGCATGGAGCTGTCTGACTTCGGCCGAGGCCCCTGCCTTGCTAGCCGGGGTGAGTCTGGTGCCACGTGGGCAGCACGCGGCTGGCACGTGAGTGCTCAGTCTCATCTGATGGCTGGAATTAGCTTAATCCGGTGCTCTGGAAATCTCCCCGCACAACTACATTTTTATAAATCCAGTGGTATATTATTTAATGTGGCTTTATCTTTCTTCGATTTATATGTCTATTTCTCATTTTCGTTGATTGGAAAATGGTGGAGCAGGTCTCTAGCCATACAAGGGGTTCATGGAGTCCTCCCTAAGTACGTAGCCCCTGTTAGGTAACCTGTCTTTGGTTTTGGTCATGTTAGGTATAAGGCTTTTGTACCGAGATCTTTTTCTGTTGAGCTCTCCTTCTATTGTTTTTTCTTTCTTCAATATAATTTTACTCTTATCCATAAAAAAAAAAAAAACATATTTCATTCAACGAAGATAGTTTGGTTATTAATAAAACAATAAAGAACATTAATCTTTTTCTATCAAAATAGAAGGAATACTAATATAAGCACCACCACCATCATGGGCGGACCTATATGATACAAAAATGGCCTATGGCCCATGCCCTATTATGCTTTCTACTTTTGACTATTAGATGGAGATGGGAGACAGGGGTGGACCTACATGAAAGGAAATTGGGCGATCACCCCAGATCTGATCCAAAATGGCCTATGGCGCATGGCCCATTCTAGTAAAGTCGCCGCCCCACCCTAGGATATGAGTTATTTATATTTAATTTTTCAAAAAAATATAAAATCATGTGTTTAGACCATGCAATAAGTGGAGATTATTGTTACTCGGTGTTGATTTTGACATTTTCAATTTACCATAATCTGTCCAACCCAAATAAAAATCTTTAGTCCACCACTAACCACCACCACCGCCATCAAAGCCCTAATGGAATCATATTGTGAGCTTAATTTAATTTATTCTTAATCACATCATAATATCAATTACCGAATCTAACTTCTTCAAATTGGAGACTGCATATAGTGTATATTTAATCTACCTCGTGTGGCCTACTTAGATATAAGTTTATCAATAATAAGGGTAGATAGAAAGGTCTCCTCATAGAGGAGGGGGTCCAAAACTTCATTCCTATCAAATTATCCTAACCCTTGATTAACAATCTTAAATTTTAATGATATATTAATCATGGATATCTTTTAGATTCTAATAATCGATGAGTGAAGGTTCAGTGAGTGCAAACTTGAGCTTAATGATGATCACCGGCCAGATAAAAAGAGTATAAGGGGGTTGGACTGATGACAATGCCGACACGTGTCGTCATCGCAGCCGCCAGTAGGCTAGCTTTGCTCATGCCACTCAAAGTCCGGATCGACCGAAAGTCCCAACACGAACGCGATAAGCCGTCCCCTCCATATAATTTCCACATCTCTCCATCAGCCACATAAAAACTTTAAAATAATCTCTCTTAAAAAATTTTAAGGCAATATATTTAAGTCCTTCGATGCCTCTCAATGTCATAAATCCTCTCTCCAAATACAAAATGACACACAAAAAAACTCCTATCGAGAGGTTAAAATAATATTTCCTTTGATCTCTTCCTAGATGTCATAACCCTCTCTCCAAATGGAGAACGACGACCAAAAAAAATTTGCTCTCCTTAAAATATTTTCAAGGCAGTACAATCAAGGGGCAACGTTCTTGTAAGAGCAGATTGCAAATTGCTTATATGCTATCGTAGCTTCTGGGGTTCACTTAGACGCCTTCTTTTAAATGTGGGTGATACATAAGTTTGGATGGCGTGTATGGAAAGTCCACAATGGATGAGGGTGAAAAAATAAAATCGGCATGAACTTATCAAATGTGGACCCAAGTGGGCACCGCAGGACTTCAAGTTTTGTAGCTCTCAATCAAGTCCATTTTCAATGCTCTCAATTTTGGAAACCCCTCTCCAAATGCAAGGCAACACAAAAAAATTGAATCTCTCTTTAATGCTGTTGTGCACGTGTATGCGGAAACGTGAATCAGCGATCGAGCAATCAAACAACCACACAAGAATAATCAATCACACACAAGAGAATTACGTGGTTCGGCAATCTTGCCTACATCCACGGGAAAGAAAACTCTCCTTAAGGTTCACTCCTCTCTCTCTCTCATGGGTTACACATTACAACATTTTATAATGCTCTCTTTCTTACTCCCCAAGAAACCCTAACTTGGTCAACAAGAAAGCCCGGTACAATTACCATAATACCCATGTCCATGAACCCACTTGGTCTGGACCCTAGGCCCAACAATCTCCCCCTCCAGACCATGGGGAAGACGCCTCTGAACCCCTTACTAGGAGTCCAGTCCTGCCAACTCTGAACATAGCTCCAGCTTTCCCTTAGACACGACCTTAGTCATCATGTCAGAGGGATTCTTGTCAGTGTGAATCTTTTCCAGCTTCATGAGATTCTTCTTGATGACCTTACGAATCCAATGATATCTCACATCAACGTGCTTTGTGCGGGCATGGTATGTAGCATTCTTGCTAAGATCCATAGCACTCTGACTATCACAGTAGACTACATACTCATCTTGCTTCAAACCCAGTTCTTTAAAGAAATTCATCAACCAAATCATCTCCTTCCCTGCTTCATTAGCAGCTATGTATTCTGCTTCGGTTGTAGACAATGCTGTACACTTCTGCAACTTAGACTGCCAGGAAATAGCTCCCCCTGTAAAAGTAAATAAGTACCCAGAAGTAGACAACCGACGATCAAGATCGCCTGCAAAATCAGCATCTGTAAAGCCTTCAAGTACTGGTTTTAAGCCTCCGAAACACAAGCAAAAATCTGATGTACCTCTCAAATATCTGAAGATCCACTTCACTGCTTCCCAATACTCTTTCCCAGGGTTAGAAAGAAATCTACTTACTACACCCACTGCATGAGCAATGTCTGGCCGTGTGCACACCATGGCATACATAAGACTCCCAACTGCTGAGGAGTATGGAACAAACATCATCCGTTCCTTTTCTTCATCTGTAGCAGGACATAATCTCTTACTGACCTTGAAGTGACCGGCTAGAGGCATGCTAACTAGCTTAGCATCTTTCATGTTGAATCTCGCTAGCACCCGTTCAACATATTTCTCCTGTGACAACCACAGCTTCTTGGCATTCCTGTCACGACGTATTTGCATTCCCAAAATCTGTCGTGCGGGACCCAAGTCTTTCATGTCAAAAGTCTTTGACATGTCCCTCTTCAACCTGCCAATCATTTCACTATCTTGTCCAACTATCAACATATCATCTACAAATAAAAGAAGGATAATAAATTTGCCATTACCAAACTTACGAACATAAACGCAGTGATCTGCAGCTGTCCTCCAGTACCCATGACTCACCATGAATGAATCAAACTTCTTGTACTACTGTCTCGGCGCTTGTTTCAGCCCGTAGAGATTCTTTTTCAACCTACAAACCAACTGTTCTTTTCCTTCTACCTCAAACCCCTCCGGCTGAGTCATGTAGATCTCTTCTTTCAGATCACCGTGAAGAAATGCAGTCTTCACATCCATCTGCTCAAGTTTAAGGTCCATGCTGGCAACTGGACCCAAGATAACTCTGATAGAAGTCATCTTCACAACTGGAGAGAAGATTTCATCGTAGTCAAGACCCTTCGTCTGCGCAAAGCCTTTAACCACTAGCCGTGCTTTGTGCTTTATCAGTTTTCCACTGTCATCTCTCTTCACCTTGAACACCCATTTGTTCTTCAGAACCTTCTTGCCTTTTGGGAGTTCCACCAGCTCATATGTATTGTTCTTTTTCAAAGAACTCATCTCATCCTGCATAGCCTGCCTCCACTCATCTTTATCTGTATGAGTTTTTGCTTCTGGGTAGCTCTCTGGCTCCCCCTCATCAGTAAACAAAATATAATCTGCTGCAGGATATCTTGTTGACGGTTGACGCTCTCGAGTAGACCTCCTAATCTGAGGTTCTGTGGTTTCTGACTGAGGATACTGCTCCCCCTGCTCAACACCTTGTTCATCTGGCAACCCCTGCGCCTCATCACGATCTGGATCGTTTTGTTCACCTTCTCCACCTGTAATCTGCACTGGAGAAGGAGTCCGTGTGAGATCAACCACTCCATCAACAACTTCATTAGACTTTTCCGTCTTTTCAATATCTCCAAAGAACTGATCTTCATGAAACACAACATCCCTGCTTCTGATAATTTTTCTCTTCTCTGGATCCCATAGCCTGTAGCCAAACTCGGCTCCACCATAGCCAAGAAAAATGCAGCACACTGCCTTATCATCCAGCTTTGAACGCTGCTCCTTTGGTACATGTGCAAAAGCCTTGCACCCAAATACCTTCAAATGAGAATAAGAAACATATTTACCTGCCCATACTCTCTCCGGAAGATCAAAATCCAAAGGTGCTGAGGGAGACCTGTTAATTAGGTAAACGGCAGTCAGAATAGCTTCACCCCAAAATGGTTTGGGTAGCTGTGCCACTCTAATCATACATCTCATCCTTTCAAGAATAGTGCGGTTCATTCTTTCTGCTACACCATTGTGCTGTGGAGTACCAGGAACTGTTCTTTCATGTCGAATACCATGCTTTGAGCAATAGCCTTTAAACTGGTTTGATGTATACTCACCACCATTATCAGTGCGGAGACACTTCAAGAGCTTTCCTGTTTCTCTTTCAACCATGACATGAAACTGCGGAAATACCTGGAACACCTGATCCTTCGATTTCAACGCATAAACCCAGACTTTCCTGGATGCATCATCAATAAATGTGACAAAAAAACTTTCTGCCACCCAATGACTCCACCTCCATGGGACCACAAACATCAGAATATACCAAATCCAACACATTAGATTTTATTGTTGATGTTTTAGAGAAAGAAGCCCTATGTTGTTTACCAAATAAACAATAATCACAAGGGTCAAGGGATGTACCTTTGGAGTAATGAATCAAATCTTTCTTTGCCAATAACTGCAGTCCTTTCTCACTCATATGTCCAAGTCTCTTGTGCCACAGATTTGGAGAGGATCTGTCTTCAACAGCATTCAACACACCTTTGCATAGCTTCACATGTGTTTTGTACAGCGTATTACACGCCTTCCCTCTCGCAAAAATAAGAGACCCTTTAGTGAGTTTCCATCTGCCATTTCCGAAGTAACTTTCATAACCTGCACGGTCCAATGAAGTCCCGAAAATCAGATTCAACCGTAGATCAGGAATATGTCGCACATCTTTCAGCGTCATTGTGCAACCAATATCGGTTTGAATGCAGAAATCACCGATCCCAACAATATTCGAATGACTTGTATTGCCCATCTTCACAGTACCAAAGTCCCCTGCTTTGTACGTTGTGAACATCTCCTTAGAAGGAGTAGCATGGTAGGATGCTGCTGTGTCAACAACCCACTCAACTTGATCATCTGCAACACTCAAACACTCTTCACCTTCACCGGTCAGAATCACTACTTCATTATCCAAAGTAGCAGTAGTGTTAGTGTCATTCTTCTGCTCATTATTGGTGTCTTTCTTTTCCTTTAAGGTAAAGCAATTCTTTCTAATGTGACCCTCCTTGCCACAATGAAAGCATTTTCCAGACTTTTTCTTAGTCTGTGATTCCTTGCCACCTCTGGGCTTGCCACGACCCCCCTTTGGTCCCCTACTCTTACTCCTCCCTCTATTCTCAGTAACAAAGGCATGTGCATTATCAGTCCCTGCAGTTTTTCTTCTTGTCTCTTCATTTAACAAGCTGCTAGTAACCTGACTCATTGATAACACACCATCTGGAGTAGAGTTGCTCACGGAAACAACTAATGTCTCCCATGTATCTGGTAAAGAACATAGAAGAAATAAAGCTTGCATTTCATCATCAAGGACCATCTTCATTGTAGCCAGTTCATTCACAATGCATTGAAAATCATTTATGTGATTTTCAATTTTACCACCCTCCTTGAATTTCATGTTCACAAGCTTTCTAATCAGAAAAGTTTTATTTACGGCGGTTTTCTTCTCATATCTTTTTTTAAACTTCATCCAAAGGGTTCTCGCATTGGTTTCATTAGACACGTGATGGAATATGCTGTTATCCACCCACTGTCTGATGTGACCAATGGTCTTTCTATGCATCTTTTTCCAATCTGGATCAGACATCTCTTTTGGTCGGGCACTATCCCCTTCAATGGGATCATAGAGGTCTTTGCAATAGAGTATATCCTCCATCTTAGGTTTCCAAATCAACCAATTGGTATGGTTGAGTTTGATCATGGTAGTGTTCACAGTGTTGTTCTCCATCTCAATTAAATAATCAAGAAATATAAACAACTGTCACTAACCTCGATTTCTACGCCAATCTGTAGATCTCGTCACCACGAGCACGCTGGAAGAAATGGATCTGAAATCCGACTCTGGATGGCTCCGATATCGCAAAAATAGTTTTCTGCGCTCCGATTAGTCAAACTTCTTGTTGACTATCAAACTACCAATCTTCTTCCACAGTTACGTAGATCTGCTCACAACGAGTCTGTAGGCGCAAACAGATCTCCGATCTGACCTCGGATGATCAAGATATCGACGAAACAAGTTTCTGCCGTCGATCCCTATCAAAACCTGCTGACCGTACTGTTCGCTGACGTGGCGCTGACGTCAGCAGAATGCTTTAGTGGGCTCCCTGCTTCACGGGTCAGGCGGAACTAACCCAGAACTGACCCTGACCTGATCTTGTCTGTGAGCTGGGCTTTCTGCAGACGGGTCAGGTTGACCCGGCCCGGAAACCGACCCTGACTTCTAAACCTAAGAAGTCTTCTCCCAAACAGAACCCAGTTCTGTTTCTTTGTCTGGTTCTGTAACCATAAACGGATGAGAATCGCTGGTGCCTGCCTTCTTTGTCTCCGGCGATGGCGCAGCAACAGCGGGATGACGGCGGAAGACTCCGGCGACGGCACGGCAACAGCGGGGACCGGCGATGGCACAGCGGCAGGACGGCGATCCTCCAGCGAAAGGGCGGCCCAGTAATGATCAAGATCCTGATTCTCCAAGATCTCCTTTTTGCCTCCTTCTCCGGCAACAAGCAGTCAACGGAAGCAAATCGGACCGGCGAAGAGCGGGCGGCAGCAGCTGTTGACGCCGGGACGTCTTTCTCAGCGGCGACAGCAGGCCGAAACTGCTGAAATCTGATCCGTAAAATCCGGATCACCCCCTCCTTCTATGGCGAAGTGGCGACAATAAATCCGGCGAGATCTGGTCTCCTGAACACAGCGATGGCGGTCCTGGATCTTCTGTCTTCTGCAAGTAGAACCTTTCTCTGTTTCGAATTAGGAAATTCGATCCGTGTGATCTGTGTGGCCTGGCAGAGATCGGAACCGATCTCTGTCTGTTTTCTGCAGCGAAGAGCAACGTGCAGAAATCCTCCGGATCAATTTCTTGATCCGATCTGTCGATCGCAACGCGGCACAATCCAACCTAGTAAACCCTAGGCTCTGATACCACTTGTTGTGCGCGTGTATGCGGAAACGTGAATCAGCGATCGAGCAATCAAACAACCACACAAGAATAATCAATCACACACAAGAGAATTACGTGGTTCGGCAATCTTGCCTACATCCACGGGAAAGAAAACTCTCCTTAACGTTCACTCCTCTCTCTCTCACTCTCTGTCATGGGTTACACATTACAACATTTTATAATGCTCTCTTTCTTACTCCCCAAGAAACCCTAACTTGGTCAACAAGAAAGCCCGGTACAATTACCATAATACCCATGTCCATGAACCCACTTGGTCTGGACCCTAGGCCCAACAAATGCCTCCCAATTCCATAACGGCCCCCCACCAAATACAGAAAAACCAATTCAGAAGCAGAAAACAGCGCTCCGTGGATTTAGAAAATTAGAGAGAGACGATGAAAATGGACAAAATTAGATTTGTGAAGCAACGATTGATCCCTTCATTTCTACGAGAGATGGTACGATGCTGTTGAAGCATCTGGACTACTTTCTCTTAACATGCAACAAAAGGCTTAAAACTTACATCATCCACACCTCACTGAGGCAAAAAAGTATCGATAACAATCTCTTCCCATTTCCCTTCAATGGAGCTGTGGTTCCTCATCTTCATCTTCTCCTTCTCCCTTTGTTTGGCTGTAGCTCTCAATCAACTCCTCACCGCAACCAACAACACCGACAAGAAGAAGAGACAGCTCCCGCCAGGCCCCCCAACAGTACCCATACTGGGCAACCTCTTATGGCTAACCAACACCTTCTCCAACATCGAGTCCGTCCTCTGTCAGCTCCGCCTCAAGTACGGCCCCATCATCTCTCTCCGCGTCGGCTCCCACACCCTCGTCTTCATCTCCGACGCCTCCCTCGCCCACAAAGCCCTCGTCCAGAACGGCTCCACCTTCTCCGACCGCCCACCTGCTTTTGCCGCCGGTCTCATCCTCTCTAAAAAACCAGAACAACATCAGCTCCGCCAACTACGGCCCTCTCTGGCGCCTCCTTCGTCGTAACCTCATGTCGGAGATCCTCCACCCTTCTCGCATCAAGTCCTACTCTCAAGGCCGGAAGTGGGTTCTCGACCTCCTAACCAAAAAGCTCAGAGAATATGCCAATTCTGGTGAGTCAGTCCGCATCATCAAGAACTTTGAGCACTCCATGTTCCACTTGCTTTTACTCATGTGCTTCGGAAAGAAGTTCGATGAAAATATCGTGAAGAAGATCGAGACCGCTCATAAGCGTATGCTTGTAAGCATCATGAAGTCCAACTTCTACCCCTTCTTGCCCAAGATTGGAAAGATTATATTCCGTAAACGGTGGAATGATCTTGTGCGGATGCGACGTGAGCAAGCGGAGCTTTTAGTTGTTAGGTGGACAATATCATATCTGTAGGTGCAAAAAATAATGACCCACAATAATGGGGGGTGCCTTAGAGGACTTACCGAAGTGAGAATAGGGACACCGATGCCTGCGCCTGGAGCCTGAGAAAAGGAAGGAGAAACGTAGGTCAGAGGACCCTGGCCTGGGCGGCGCAAGGCTCTCCGATGCCTAAGTTAGTATATGAACTAAGCAGAGGGAGGAGATTTTTGGGGAAGAAGATGGCATACCAGAGTGGTAATGGCGTCCCCCTTCCTCTGGAGCTGTAGATGCGTTTATGTAGAGGAAGAGGAGGCAAAGGGGTAGTTGGCTGTCTTGTCATAGCCCATTTTGTCAGGTACTAGGGAGGCGCGGTCTCATCGTAGCCTGTCTGGTCCCGTCGTAGCCTGTCTTGTCCCGTTTAGGCCATATCCTGGCGCCTTGGGAGCTGTGGACGGTGATCTGTCAGGAGATACGGGCTATCCCCTTGTCTTGTCGCACGGGCCATAGCGTGCTTGAGCGTCCATGGGAGGACAGCTGTCAGTGCTCAGTACTTTCATCGATATGAGGCGCTTGGCCGGGATGGAGTGTCGTGCCGGGTGAGACCTGGCGGAGATGTAGGGTCAGGGCACTGTTGCTGAAGTGGAAGGGGCTGGCACTGTCGCCGAGCTGGGTAGCCGAAGTGGGATGCTTTGCCGAAGTGGACCCTGCCGAAGTGGAGTGTCTGGTCTTGCTAAGGCGTGCATTGCCGAGGTGGGGAGTTGCCGGGATGGGCTTGCCGGGATGGACTTGCTGATGCGGGGGCCCGGGATGGAGCACCTTGCCCAGGATTCTCTTGGGAATTTCCCCACACAAAGCCCCCCAGCTTCTGAGCTCATTAGACTCCTCATTGAGGTCGGAAGCTAAGTACCATGGAGGATAACACTTGTGCCTTGGAGTAGTTTGTCGCTTGAGATTGATGGTCCAGCCAACTGATTCATCACCAACCAAGAGATCGAGGCATGACCAGCTGGCCCGTCGCCGGAGGCGCAGCCCCGTTGGAAGTGTTCTGGCGATGCTGCCGAGGTGACCAGTGTAACTGCCAACTTAGAATCCGGCACTGATGCTGAGCTGAGGACTGTCATGAGGCCGAAGTGGCCAGCTTTTGGCCGAGACGGACTGCCTTGCCTTGCGACAGTGGATCGGAGATGTGAGCATGAGTTCGGCAACAGTCTTTGAGGGGTGTAAAAACCCTGACTTTAGGAATCCGGCCGAGTGTCCGAACTCGAGGCCTTCTCCAGGGTCCAGGACCCGGAGCTTTAGGAAACGACCGAGTTTGGACTCGAGGCCTTTTCCAGGGCGGTAGACCCGGGGCTTTAGGAAACGACCGAGTTTGGACTCGAGGCCTTTTCCAGGGCGGTGGACCCGGGGCTTTAGGAAACGACCGAGTTTGGACTCGAGGCCTTTTCCAGGGCGTTGGACCCGGGGCTTTAGGAAACTACCGAGTTTGGACTCGAGGCCTTTTCCAGGGCGTTGGACCCGGGGCTTTAGGAAACGATCGAGTTTGGACTCGAGGCCTTTTCCAGGGCGTTGGACCCGGGGCTTTAAGAAACGACCGAGTTTGGACTCGAGGCCTTTTCCAGGGCGTTGGACCCGGGGCTTTAGGAAACGACCGAGTTTGGACTCGAGGCCTTTTCCAGGGCGTTGGACCCGGGGCTTTAGGAAACGACCGAGTTTGGACTCGAGGCCTTTTCCAGGGCGGTGGACCCGGGGCTTTAGGAAACGACCGAGTCTGGACTCGAGGCCTTTTCCAGGGCGTTGGACCCGGGACTTTAGGAAACGACCGAGTCTAAGAACTCCAGGCTGTATCCAGGGCGTAGACCCATGTGGATGGGTAAAAACCCTGAGTTTAGAAATTGGCCGAGTGTCCGAACTCGAGGCCTTTTCCAGGGCTGTTAACCCTTGTGACTTGCTTTTCTGGCATTCGCCGAGATGGAGAAGCCCGGGTGTACGAACCCGAGGACCGTCTCGATGGCACTGGCCGAGACCAACATGAGGCCGAACCTGTGAAGCGCGTAGCTAGCACGAGGGCGATACCAACATGAGGTCGTCAGATGCGGTCGGGACCAGCATGAGGCCGAAACCAGCGTGAGGTGGAGACCAGCACGTGGACGGACCAGCATGAGGTCGTTAAATGCTGTCGAGACCAGCATGAGGCCGAAACCAGCGTGAGGTGGAGACCAGCACGTGGACGGACCAGCATGAGGTCGTTAAATGCTGTCGAGACCAGCATGAGGCCGAAACCAGCGTGAGGTGGAGACCAGCACGTGGACGGACCAGCATGAGGTCGTTAGATGCGGTCGAGACCAGCATGAGGCCGAAACCAGCGTGAGGTGGAGACCAGCACGTGGACGGACCAGCATGAGGTCGTTTGGAGGCCAAGGAGCCTGGGCGCGCCTACCCGAGGACTTGGTTGCTCTGGCGCCGAACACGAGTCGCGCCTGAGTGTATAAAACGGCCCTAGGGTGAGCTCGGTGGCTCTGGACGACTGATGGCGGTAGAGGACCGTGCCGCCGAAGTGACGGTAGAGGGTCGTGCGATCGAAGCTGACGGGCGGTCGAAGCTAAGTGACAGAAAAAGGTTCGCCTAACTGCTCCCCGTGTTGGAAGAGATCTCTGCAGAGCGGGGGGCTGCTAGCGAGCTGGGGACGTCCGCCGAGCTGGAGGCGTCCGCCGAACTGGCAGAGTCGGCCGAGCTGGAAGCGTCCGCCGAACTGGCAGAGTCGGCCGAGCTGGAGGCGTCGGTCGAGCTGCAGGTTCGGCCGAGCTGGAAGCGATCTGGTCGCTGTCGCGGAGGTTGAACTGCTCCCGGGCTCGGGCTTCGTCCTCCTCTTGCCTGACGAATTGATTTACCCTAGTCATGAGTGCCGCCGTAGTGACCACGGGATACATGACCAAGTTGCTTCGGAGCTCGTTGCCTGGTACGAGGGCTTGCTGGAAAGACAGGACTGCTATTGCCTGAGGCATTCTCGATCTGGCTGTAGACAGCCCAGAACCTTTTGGCGAACTGCGCGATGCTCTCGGTCTGCTTCATTCTAAGGGCCATCAGGTCGGCGGCTGACCTGGGGATGACCCCGTAAACTTGGAATTTCGTCAAGAAGGAACTCCGGAGCTACAGCCAACTTTTGATTGATCCCGGGGGGAGTGCGCAGAACCACCTTAGGGGGAGGTCCCCGAGGCTGGAAGAGAAGACTCTGCAGTTGAGGTGGCCTGCATTGCCCCATATCGACATCCTCTGACTGAAGTGCCGGAGGTGTGCTGCTGGGTCCGAGGTTCCATCGTAAATGACGAACCTCGGGACTTTGAAATCTTCGGGAAGGGGGAAGCTTCTGATCTCTGGAGAGAAAGGAGATGCGCCGAAAACATTAGAGTTCATCCGAACTTGAGCGTAGTCGGCCATTTCCATGTGCTGTCGTACTGCTTGCTCTATACGCTGATCGAGCCACTCTCTGGAGTCGCGGTCGTTACCCGAGCCTTCGCCATGGGCCCGGTTGCTCCTGCTCTTCAGGGTGCGTCTTTCGGAGGGTAGAGTCGAGGTCGAATCCTTAGAGGATGAACCTGACCGAGTATCCTGAAGCTGGTCGCCTGCTGGACCAGATTTTGCTCCTGACCTCTCTCGGCGGGGGGACCGTCGGCAGCTGGGTCGACAGTGCGATAGGTTCCTTTCCCTTTCTGGTTCTTCGAGGCATGGTGTTTAGAAAGATTTGGAGAGGAGAAGGTTGGGAAGGCTGGGATATTGCTTTCCCACAGACGGCGCCAATTGTAGGTGCAAAAATAATGACCCACAATAATGGGGGGTGCCTTAGAGGACTTACCCAAGTGAGAATAGGGACACCGATGCCTGCGCCTGGAGCCTGAGAAAAGGAAGGAGAAACGTAGGTCAGAGGACCCTGGCCTGGGCGGCGCAAGGCTCTCCGATGCCTAAGTTAGTATATGAACTAAGCAGAGGGAGGAGATTTTTGGGGAAGAAGATGGCATACCAGAGTGGTAATGGCGTCCCCCCTTCCTCTGGAGCTGTAGCTGCGTTTATGTAGAGGAAGAGGAGGCAAAGGGGTAGTTGGCTGTCTTGTCATAGCCCATTTTGTCAGGTACTAGGGAGGCGCGGTCTCATCGTAGCCTGTTTGGTCCCGTCGTAGCCTGTCTTGTCCCGTTTAGGCCATATCCTGGCGCCTTGGGGGCTGTGGACGGTGATCTGTCAAGAGATACGGGCTATCCCCTTGTCTTGTCGCACGGGCCATAGCGTGCTTGAGCGTCCATGGGAGGACAGCTGTCAGTGCTCAGTACTTTCATCGATATGAGGCGCTTGGCCGGGATGGAGTGTCGTGCCGGGTGAGACCTGGCGGAGATGTAGGGTCATGGTACTGTTGCCGAAGTGGAAGGGGCTGGCACTGTCGCCGAGCTGGGCAGCCGAAGTGGGATGCTTTGCCGAAGTGGACCCTGCCGAAGTGGAGTGTCTGGTCTTTCTAAGGCGTGCATTGCCGAGGTGGGGAGTTGCCGGGATGGGCTTGCCGGGATGGACTTGCTGATGCGGGGGCCCGGGATGGAGCACCTTGCCCAGGATTCTCTTGGGAATTTCCCCACACAAAGCCCCCCAGCTTCTGAGCTCATTAGACTCCTCATTGAGGTCGGAAGCTAAGTACCATGGAGGATAACACTTGTGCCTTGGAGCAGTTTGTCGCTTGAGATTGATGGTCCAGCCAACTGATTCATCACCAACTAAGAGATCGAGGCATGACCAGCTGGCCCGTCGCCGGAGGCGCAGCCCCGTTGGAAGTGTTCTGGCGATGCTGCCGAGGTGACTAGTGTAACTGCCAACTTAGAATCCGGCACTGATGCCGAGCTGAGGACTGTCATGAGGCCGAAGTGGCCAGCTTTTGGCCGAGACGAACTGCCTTGCCTTGCGACAGTGGATCGGAGATGTGAGCATGAGTTCGGCAACAGTCTTTGAGGGGTGTAAAAACCCTGACTTTAGGAATCCGGCCGAGTGTCCGAACTCGAGGCCTTCTCCAGGGTCCAGGACCCGGAGCTTTAGGAAACGACCGAGTTTGGACTCGAGGCCTTTTCCAGGGCGGTAGACCCGGGGCTTTAGGAAACGACCGAGTTTGAACTCGAGGCCTTTTCTAAGGCGGTGGACCCGGGGCTTTAGGAAACGACCGAGAGTTTGGACTCGAGGCCTTTTCCAGGGCGTTGGACCCGGGGCTTTAGGAAACGACCGAGTTTGAACTCGAGGCCTTTTCCAGGGCGTTGGACCCGGGGCTTTAGGAAACGACCGAGTTTGGACTCGAGGCCTTTTCCAGGGCGTTGGACCCGGGGCTTTAGGAAACGACCGAGTTTGGACTCGAGGCCTTTTCCAGGGCATTGGACCCGGGGCTTTAGGAAACGACCGAGTTTGGACTCGAGGCCTTTTCCAGGGCGGTGGACCCGGGGCTTTAGGAAACGACCGAGTTTGGACTCGAGGCCTTTTCCAGGGCGGAAAATTCCCAAGAGAATCCTGGGCAAGGTGCTCCATCCCGGGCCCCCGCATCAGCAAGTCCATCCCGGCAAGCCCATCCCGGCAACTCTCCCACCTCGGCAATGCACGCCTTAGCAAGACCAGACACTCCACCTCGGCAGGGTCCACTTCGGCAAAGCATCCCACTTCGGCTGCCCAGCTCGGCGACAGTGCCAGCCCCTTCCACTTCGGCAACAGTGCCCTGACCCTACATCTCCGCCAGGTCTCACCCGGCACGACACTCCATCCCGGCCAAGCGCCTCATATCGATGAAAGTACTGAGCACTGACAGCTGTCCTCCCATGGACGCTCAAGCACGCTATGGCCCGTGCGACAAGACAAGGGGATAGCCCGTATCTCTTGACAGATCACCGTCCACAGCTCCCAAGGCGCCAGGATATGGCCTAAACGGGACAAGATAGGCTACGACGGGACCAGACGGGCTACGATGAGACCGCGCCTCCCTAGTACCTGACAAAATGGGCTATGACAAGACAGCCAACTACCCCTTTGCCTCCTCTTCCTCTACATAAACGCATCTACAGCTCCAGAGGAAGTGGGGACGCCATTACCACTCTGGTATGCCATCTTCTTCCCCAAAAATCTCCTCCCTCTGCTTAGTTCATATACTAACTTAGGCATCGGAGAGCCTTGCGCCGCCCAGGCCAGGGTCCTCTGACCTACGTTTCTCCTTCCTTTTCTCAGGCTCCAGGCGCAGGCATCGGTGTGTCCCTATTCTCACTTGGGTAAGTCCTCTAAGGCACCCCCCATTATTGTGGGTCATTATTTTTTGAAGAAGATCGAGACCGCTCATAAGCGTATGCTTGTAAGCATCATGAAGTCCAACTTCTACCCCTTCTTGCCCAAGATTGGAAAGATTATATTCCGTAAACGGTGGAATGATCTTGTGCGGATGCGACGTGAGCAAGCGGAGCTTTTAGTTGTTAGGTGGACAATATCATATCAATGTGGAGTTTGTGGTGGTCCACTGTCACAACATTAGTCCCATTGATAAGAGCGTGCAAGGATCGCAACCAAGGTCATGAAGACGTTAACAAGACCTTTGTCTTCTGTTACGTAGACTCGCTTCTAGGTCTGGAGCTTCTAGAAGTGGGGGGGGGGGGGGGGGGGGGGGGGAGAAAACTGACAGGGGGAGAAATGGTTAGCCTGTGTTCAGAGTTTCTGACCGCAGGAATCGAGTCCACATCCACTTCGTTTCAGTGGATCATGGCTAATCTAGTGAAGCACCAAGACCTGCAACAGAAGCTGGTGGAGGAGATAGTGAGAGTGGTGGGCATGGAGGCGGAGGAGGTGGAGAGGAGGAGTTGAATAGATTGCTATATCTGAAGGCAGTGATCTACTGATCTTGGAGGGGTTACGGCGGCACCCACCGGGCCACTTTGTGCTACCTCATGCAGTGTCAGAGGAGGTAACTTTTGAGGGGTATGTAATACCCAAGGATACGATAGTAAATTTCACGGTGGCGGATATAGGGAGGGACGAGAAGGTGTGGGAAGATCCGATGGAGTTTAGGCCAGAGAGATTCTTGGATTGTGGAGAGAATGTGGATATAACAGGGAGTAGGGAGATCAAGATGATGCCTTTCGGGGCTGGGAGACGGATGTGCCCAGGGCTTAATCTTGCAATGCTGCATCTTGAGTACTTTGTGGCGAATATGATGAGGGAGTTTGAATGGAAGACTATGGAAGGGGAAGAGGTGGATTTGACTGAGAAGCAGGAGGTTACTATAGTGATGAAGAAATCCTTGAAGGTGAAGATTACCCAGAGAAGAAGGTGAGGTGGAGAGGAAGTGATTACTGCTACTTACTAATGTCTTCAGTTTTTATGTTAATAGGTGCTTGAATATGCTAAATCTTCTATTAAGAGACAATAAATATGTTTGGATGCACCAAGTAGAACTTCAATTTGAGTGGAACAGATAAAAATTTCAAAATTGGGTTAGAGAAGGGCAATAGCCAACTGGGCGGAAAGCGGCCTCTGTTCTCTATCAGATGAAAAACAGGGTCGGTATGCACAAGTTTGGAAAATGTATGGGATGTCGATGATAAAAAAAATTGACTTCTTTTTTTTTTCTTCTTTTTAAACAAAAGTTTCTAAAGTGAATTTTTTTTAATTTTCTTTGAAGAAACTCGTATTAAGCCTATACGGTTTCTTTTTTCAAGTTGATGCCTTCTGAATAATTAAGTAGACAGCATATTGTTAGAAGGAAAATGTGTACCTACTAGCAACCTAAGTGCGGTGAGGAACTGTAGGTTCCACTTGGGCAAACATTTTAACAATGCAGCCCCCTTGATACCCACGATCAGTCATGGAGCTCAATTTTACTCTCGGTAGACCTTCAGTCACCATTTGATTTGAATTTCAAAAAAATCTACAGTGAAAATTCATTTAAACTTTAAGGCTGTTATATGGAAGGCTATGATTATCTGGTGGAGTTGATTTTTTGGATCTTACTTGTCCACAAGGAGACCATCTATCCTCCTCCTATTGATAACTTACATATTAAATGGGCCTCATGAGCCGAACCACATATAAACTATATGCCCATTGGAGAAGTAGGAGAACATTGAGGTCATTTGACTTTTGCCTATGTAATGTTACATATAAATGCTATACATGCATAGTTACATGTGCAAATGTTGCACATGTAAAATCTATTTATGTACCATGTTTGCAAAATCATCATCTTCATGAGTAAATAAGTAGATCCAACAATTCTAGATGTAATCGGTTTTTTCACAAGGATTTTTCACAAACTTCTCAAAATCCATGAATATTAATTAAGATATAACACTTCACGTTTTGATATTTGTCATTAATTTATAAATGTTTAACGGCTTGGATGATGAACCGAGGCCCATAGAAGTCCCCGAAAATTAGATCATTAGGTTTGGGAGACTTTTCAAAAATTACTAAAAAGTTATGGACATTTAAGATAATTACCTTCAAAGTCATGGGGCTAATTAGTTCAATAAGCAAATTGAATTATTTGAGTTACAAAAATTAGAGCCCACATGAGTGACAAAAATAAAGGCCATTAATCGACCCCACTTGAGAAAAGTCACTGTGTAAACATTTGTACCAGTGCTATTCGCAATAAGGGGGCATGTAAGATTTTTCATAGGTAAAGATTGAAAATGGTGATAAGTAAATGGCATCATTTGCACATTCCTCATTCACACAATTGATAAAAACTCAGCTAAGTTTAACAAAAAATCAGATAAATTCTTCTACCTCGACGATCCAATCGGATCTTTTCTGCTCCTTTTTATCTTAGACTAGAATTCCACCTAAACCCCTGATCGGCTTGACTTCACATCTAGCGAACGGATGAATCCAAAGGTTCAAAGGTTGTGATGCATATCAACAATTATGTGATGAACGACCGGCAAGTATGGTACGGTAGATGAAGCTGGAGATTGTCGATGCATATAAAGTAGGAATTGCAAGGCTGCTAGACAAATGGCAAGATCTAGATCTGCGGATGCAGATCAATTTGACAGCTATACTGATCAAAATTATCGCTTGCATGATGAGAAGATGGCATTAGATTGATGGTGTAGAAGAGTTGTGAACAAGCATAAGTTGTACGTGTGTTGTCACAACAAAACTCTCTCATCCCACATCATTCCCATTCTCCCACGCCATCATCTTTATCTCCGTATCTCTTCCATTCCATACGCTACAGGTCATCTCCACCTCTCTAACATAGAACCGAGTTCTGGCATAACCAGCGCCACAACAACTGCTCACTTCGGATAATTGACCCACTGATCAAGAGCCACGATCAGCCCCGATCAAAATTTTGAAACCGGGAAGAGATCAAAAGAAGTTAAAAATGAGGGTGAATACAAGATTTGAAATTTTAAATTTCAAATTCTTATTCCTAAAACGGTTGAAAGGGCAAATTAAATATGTGATCAAGTGGACGTAGGACCTATGGCTGCAAATAGTCTAGCTGAGTGGATGACCAGAGTCCTTAATAAGTTTTTTCTTTGACCGGAGGCTGGATACAATCAACTGTAGAGACCTTTGGCTAATTTTCTCCTTAATCTAATATGGTAAAAAAAATTCCAGAGAATTGCACCTGGCCAAGGGGTGTAAAGTGGGCCATGGGCCGAGCCGTGCCTCGCCCGCATGCCGGCCCGTGAAAACTCATAGGCTGTATCGTACCGTGCCTAGGTCAGCTGGGCAGAGTATCGGCCCAGCACGGCCCACGACACAGCTTAGGTCATGCCATGCTGGGCTGTTTCTCCCACGGGTTGGCCCACACGCCATTTCTAATTTTTCTTTAATTTCTTTTATATAAATTGAAATAGACTTCATGGGCTTTTGGGGGTCCTCAACTTGAAATAAGGTTGAAACAATAAAACAAATGCAAAAACATTGATGCTAAGTTACAAATGAAAAATAGAACTTTAATTATTTTAAGTTTTATATGTTTTTTATTTAAAAAATCAAAATTTTTATATATTGTCGTGTCAAGTTGTGCAATGGGCCGGGCCATGCCGTGTCTCGGCCCAGGCACCCTGGCCCAACACAGCACGACTAAGGACCCGGGTCGTGCGGTGACGTGCCACGGCTCAGGGCTCCATGGCCAGCACGACCCATCCTTTTGGCCATGTCGTGCTGGGCCGGCCCAATCGATGCGGTCAAGGAGCCGGACACTGGCCATGCTCGATTTGCTTTCATGATGGCCCGCCCCAGTTTTTATGTGAGTCAAACTGGGCCTGATTATCCCTTAGCCCGGGCTATGAACACCCCCTACCTTTCCTCACTATCTCAATTGGTCTACCATTTATTTCTCGATCTACTTTTAAGTTGTATGAGTTTCTCTGCTGACTAGGCTAGTTATCTTCGTAGTCGACGCTCGTAATAAGGAAGACCATAAGCTGGATGGATTGACGACTTATGGAATGGCCCACTGTCGTGTGGTGATCTGTTGGATGGCCCACGAACTTATGGTCTTTCTTATTAGCTCTACCCCTGGATTTTGTGTATACCTTGGCACTAATTGAATTTCATGGAACTCAAAAAGGTAGCTTACTATCTCTCACTCAAGTGCTTAGGCAGAGTTCTGGTCCATTGGTACCGCCACCTTTGAAATTACTTGGATCCATTATTTGCTTGCTGCAATTGGCCTTCCTGTTCCTCACACGCCTACATTCCTTTGTGACAATATTTGTGCCCTCTACAAGTAAATTAATCCGGTATTCCATACAATGACAAACATATTGAGCTTGACTCTCATTTTGTTCATGAAAAAGTGTTTAAGGAGCACTTGTGAGTTGCTATGTTTCTTCTTTGAGCCAATTATCGGATATATTTGACGTCACCTCCCTCTAGCTTGAGGGAGAGTGATATAGAAGGAATCAAGGTGGCCCCGGCCCCAACACCATCACTTACATCATCAAAGCCTTGAGAAGCTTTTTTTTTTTTTTTTTTTTTTTTTTTTTTTTTTTTTGCTGTAAAGGTAATTTGTATTAAAAAGAAAGGCAATTAAGAATTACCAGGGTCCAATAAATTGACCCCCAGAAGAAACAGAAAACATAAAAGGGAAGAAAGAAACGGAGAGGAAGACGCATGGAAGAAAGCCAGAAAAGGAGCGGCGCACTAACAGCAGAAGATGCAGACAAAATCAAGAGTTAATGGCGATTCGCATGGAGGCAAAGAGAGCGCTGAATTGATTGCTAGCAAAGGCTTCGAGATTTGCTTCAGGGAGAAGGAGACGGCTTCAGAGAGGTGAGCTTGAATGGAATGAAGGAGGGCCTGCCATCATCAAAAATTGCTTCATTAATTTCTAGCCTTCCACAAGCAGTAGAGAATTGTGATGAAGATGGCAGCCATGAATTTGAGGCCATTGGGGTCATTTTTTTTGGAAAGGGTCGTCCAGATTGTAGAAGCAGAGAGACTGAGAGGAAGCTGAAGCCCAGCAGCATGCAGACCAGGACCAGATGGATTTCCCTTGGTCACAAGAGATGAAGAGATGGCCCGCGGAATCTACTGTAGCGCAACAGATGCTGCACCTGGGGGTAAGAGAGAAGCCCAGACGCTAAGCTTGCAAAAGAATCGGGTGGCTACAACTCCAACTCCTAGTAGGAAAGTGTCTCTTACTTGAAAGGATCCTCCATAGCTACGAGGACTGTCCAAAACCCTAGATGATTGTCTAAAAATAAAAGGGGTAATTAGGGAGAGATTCCTCATTTTCATGTTATAAAGTCGGTAGGAGAGAGCATTAATGTTTAAAGCCTAGAGCCCCTTGCGCATGGGATTAATTCAGGCAGTGGTTCCTAAGTATGTGACATCAGATTTTTTATGACTCATTTGCCCTTCTAACCATTTAAATGGGTGTGTAGTCCCTAAGCATGTGACATCAGATTTTTTATAACTCATTTGCACTTCTAACCATTTAAATGGGTGTGTTGTACCTAAGCATGTGACATCAGATTTTTTATGACTTATTTGCCCTTTTAACCATTTAAATGGGTGTCATGTAATTTAAAACTGGGTTTTAGCTCCAACTCACTGTTTTTCCCGGATTATTTTTACAAGGTCCTTACCATCTGTAATGGGTTGGGTCTTGGAGCATGGCAAGTGAACTACTTCATAATCCTATTAGCTAGTCACAGAACAGCCTTGAGAAAAGTCTTTCTTTCTCAACATTGGAAGAGCACCTTGATGGAAGACATTGTTTCAATAGAAATAAAGAGCTAAAGAAGAAAACTTAAGAGGTTACTTAAACAATTGTTTGCATAAGTCACATGGGACAGGTTGCTAGATTTAGTTAAATTTTTATCAAAGCTAGATAAATTCAAACTAAATCTAGTCAAACCAGACCAAATATAGTTAGATAATCTTATATCAAAGTGACATAACTTGTTTTCAAATTGGTTGTGATTTCAAACACAAATAAATTCATATAAACTCATGCTAAAGTCAAATAAGTTCACATCAAAGTTAGATAAATTCGCAGGAAACTCAGATAAATTCACTTAATTCGTATCAAACTCAGATAAATTCAAAGCAAAAACAAATAAATTCATGTCAAACTTAGATAATTCGTACCAAACACAGATAACATCATGCCAAAGTCATATAACACATACAAAACTTAGATAAATTCACAGCAAACTAAAATAAAACTCATTTAAAAACTCAAAAAAACTCATGCCAAAGTCAAATAAGTTCACATCAAAGTTAGATAAACTCAAAGCAAACTCAGATAAATTCACTTAATTTGTATCAAACTCATATTAATTCAAAGCAAATATAAATAAATTCATATCAAACTTAGATAAATTCGTACCAAACACAGATAACATCATGCCAAAGTCAGATAACATCATACCAAAGTCATATAACACATACAAAACTTAGATAAATTCACAGCAAACTTAAAAAAAACTCATGCCAAAGTCAAATAAGTTCACATCAAAGTTAGATAAATTCACCTCAAACTCAAATAAATTCACTTAATTCGTATCAAACTCAGATTAATTCAAAGAAGACACAAATAAATTCATATCAAACTTAGATAAATTCATACCAAACATAGATAACATCATACCAAAGTCAAATAACATTATGCCAAAATCAGATAATACATACAAAACTCAGATAACACATCGATCAAAACTTGATAAATTCACATCCAACTCGGATAAATTCACTTAATTCGTATCAAACTCAGATTAATTCAAAGCAAGCACAAATAAATTCTTATCAAACTTAGATAAACTCATATCAAACACAGATAACATCATACCAAAGTCAAATAATATTATTATGCCAAAGTCAGATAACACATACATCAATGTTAGATAAATTCACATCAAACTCAGTTAAATTCACTTAATTCGTATCAAACTCAAATTAGTTCCAAGCAAACACAAATAAATTCATATCAAACTTAGATAAATTCATACCAAACACAAATAACATCATGCCAAAGTCAAATAACATCATGCCTAAGTCAGATAACACATACAGAACTTAGATAACTCACAGCAAACTAAAAAAAACTCATTTAAAACCAAGTTGAATACATTTTAAAGTCAAATAAAATCATGTGAAATCCAGTTAATTTCATACCAAACTCATTATTTCATAAGAAACTCAGATAAACTTAGTAAAAACTTAAAGAAAATCATTTCAAGGTCACACGAATTCATTTGAAACCTTGTTTAATTAATAACAAATGAAGTTAAATTGAAATCAAACTCAGAGAAATCATGTAATATATAGATAATTCATTTAAAGTCCTATTTAATTGATCATAGACTAAGATAACTTTATATAAAGCTTAGATAAATACATGTCAAAGTCAAATAATTTCATATCAAGGTCAGATATAAATTCAAACCAAAACTTAGATAAACTTATGTCAAACTCAATTAAGTTTAAGTCAAGATGATTCGGTTGCTTGAGGTCACTAATGAGTTTATTTTGCTTCTTTCTGCAGTTTCCTTCATCTTTGATTTCAGAATCTTTATTTTACTTAGATTTCGGAGTGTATGACGAAATATTTTAAAGCAATGCATGTTTGGTGACGTATAGAGTATATAAAGAGAGGGCATTTTTGTCTTTTTGACTCGTTAAATGTTAAAATGGGACCGCTGCCTTTATGAAAAAAATGACCTGGACCACAAGCTACAAAACGTCATGTTGAGGGACCTTTCACCAAATGTCCCAAAATAAAAGTCCTTTGTAGCTCTTTATCTCTTATGCTATGTATCTAATTAATCATTCAACATTACAAAAATCATTCGAGTAATTCTTTTCTCATTATACATGGATTTCACTATTATTAATTATGTTAAATTATTAATTTATTTACTAATGATTATACAAATGACCTTATCATTTCTTCAGTTAATAAACTAGTACTTAATATAGATATTAATATTGATTCATTATTGAAATTGTATTGAATTTAACTTGTGTATTGCATGGGCTAGTTATGCTATTTGTTTCTCTAAATAGGGCATGTGACATAGTTTATTAAAAATAATTAGAGCTATGAGATTTAATAAGGTTAGAGGATTTGCCATTACAAAGAGCCAGGTCCATACAATGTTGCTAATGGTAAACCTAAGCTCATTATGTTCACAACTCAAAGAATGCTAAACAGTCTTCTACAGTTGGTAACACTGCTAATAGCCTTGATTTTTTATATTTAGCCAATTCACGAATACCTATTGGATCTTGTAGAATGGGCGCACAGACCCGTCCACACTGATGCTGAAGAGTTGCAAAGCATAATTTCAGGTTTGCAGGAAAAGGAAATGGTCCAACTGCAATAAGGGCCGGTTTGGATACATGCAGAATATAATACTTTTAGATTTAAATAGTAGCAGAATCAAATGCTGCAGAATAGAATAGTGCAATATTATAATATTGCAACATTGTCACTGTTTGGCATTTTTTCAATAATGCAACAGATTTTAAACTGAGCTGTTTGGCAGTTGCTGAAGATTATAATATATGCTAAAACAAAGACATCACAGATTTTAGAGTCAATCAAATAATCATATGCAAATTTATAGTTTGCCGCCAAAGTTCATAACAAAAGTAATCAAGACGATAACTACAATCCATGATAAGATTTTTTATTGATGCTCATGCCGATCTCTAGCCTTCTAGTGAAAATGTTGTATTCATCCCACATAGCATTTGCAATTGCTTCCCGCATTCTATTTCCCTCCCGACGTCACCCATCCGTGCTATAATCATCATCTAGTTTATTGATATCCTCCTGTTCAGAAGACTGATTCTCATATTGAAGGTCATACTCTTCAAATATCCGATCTTCACCGTTAGAGTGGATGTGAATAAAGTTCTGTAAGGTGCAATATGCAATTATTACATCCGTAACCGTTTCAAATGAATGAGAAGAAGTGTTCTTCACACTACAACAGATGAGTCTTTTTGCGACGTTTTTATTTGCAACGCTTTCGAAGAGTTGCTAATACACATTATTGGCAACGCTTTAAAGCGTAGCAACTCAGTTTTGGTAGGATGTAATCAGGACATTATCAACGACACTTGTAAGCATTGCTGATAATTTTTTCAAATTTAATGTTTATTAAAAATCTTTTTTAAGTTTTTTTAAGTACAATAGCTACGCTTTTAGCGCTAACCCAAAACCCACTCTTTCTTCGTTTTTCATTCCCCCTTTTTTTCCCTCCCGCGCTCTGCCCTCCCCTTTTCCCTCTAATTCCTCACTCATTTCTTTCTTTCCCTCCGCGTGAATCTCATCTCCTCTCATCTCCATCGTCACCCAGTCTCTCCGAACGATCCGACCTCTCTCCTGTCGGATTCACTCATTCTCCCCTCCACCCAGCACCTCCCTAACTCCCTCGTCTGCAAGCGCTGGCTCGCCCTCCACGGCCACCTCCGACACTCCCTCAAGCTCCTCGACTGGCACTTCCTCGACTCCAGCAGCCTCACCTCCCGCTTCCCCGACCTCACCGAGATCGACCTCGTCGCCGCCTCCGTCCACTCCCAGTCCCCTCGCAGCAGCTCCGGCATCTTCCTCACCCTCCCCTTCCTCTCCATCCCCATCCACTCCAAGCGCTCGCTCGCCCTCCACAGCTGCCCGCTTCGTCCCAGATGAGCTTTTCCTCCCGCCGGATTACATCGACATCGGACTCAGAACCCATCGCCGTCCTCCAGAACCCAGCTCCTCTCATCCCTTTCTATCTCTCCCTCCCTCTCCAGACCTCTCCCAGGCGCACAACCCTCTCATCGCCAGCACTGCCAAGCACGCGAAGGAGCCCCCGGACTCCAGGAGAGCCTTCTTCTTCCTCCTCGCGCCGCCGGACGCCTCCCCTGCACCAGGTACACCCCTCCCTCTTCCTGCACTCTGCACACACTGCACACCATTCCCCCTCTTCTCTCTCTCTCCCTCGTTCCCCATCTCTCTGTTTCCTCTCTGTCTGCTCTCCTCCCTCCCTTCCTCTCTTCTTCTTCCTCCCCTGTTCCTCTCCTCCCCTCTGCCCTGCGCAGCTGCCTTTTCCTCCTCCTCCTCTTCTTTCTTCCTTATCCTTCTCCCTTATCTCCCTCTCTCATTTCTCTCTCCCTTCTCCACTGATTCATCTCATCTCCCATCTGATTTTCGTTTGGGTACATCGACGATTTTTAATGGAAAACTCCCATTTTTGCCTGCAAATCAACAGTAGAGGGGACTAGTAAATCCTATTAAAATGAGAAGTCTCATAAATAAGAGCCGAGTTTTAAAAAAAAAAATAGAGGGGGAGCTTTTTTTTTTTCTTCAAGATGAAACACATTTTCAAGCTCCGGCTCCCTTTTACTTCTCCTTACACATCAAATTGCTTCTTCACTCATCTTCTTTCTTTTGTGCAGGGTCTGTTTCTGCTTCACCATTGGAACATCTTCAATGTTGCAAATGGTATTCTTGATTTCTCATTTAACAACTGTTCTCCTTTTAAGTAAGTAGTTGAGGTTGTGAGATAATATAGATTTTTTGGTTCGAACTTATTGTGTTACATATGAGCAGAAACCCTAGTGAGAAATTGTAATTCTGGGTGGGTGTTAGTTTTGCCATCATGTTGATCTTATAGCTGTTCAAAGCTGGATTTTTTATGATCACAGAAAGAGAAAGGGTTAGGTGTAGCTGTAGTTGTACTTGAGAAGTTGAGTATATAGGATCTTGAAGATGATGGTCTGATCTTCTTCAAAGCATCTTCCCTTACAGCAAGGATTAGGACTTATTATCTTCTCTTACACTGGGGAACTTGGGTCATTCATATGGCAATCAGAAATTGGTGGTACACCTGCGTTCGGATAGTTTTGTAAGCTCCAAATAAGTTAATGCATGTTTGTATTAGAAAAAAATGGTTACAATCTGCAGAATGATTCAGTTTTCAGTCTGTGACATACAATCTGCACGAATTATTCATTTTTCAGTGTGTTACATATTTGTGTGTGTCTGTGTTTTGCGAAATTCTCACTTTCACAAGTTCCTTTGAGATGGGTTATTGAATTTCTTGTGTGTAATTGATTTAATTGCAAAGAAAGAAATGAGGAAGCTCTATTTAGGGAAAAAATAAATAAATAAAGGAAGGAAGGATTAAGGAAGGACTTTGGTTGTACTTCAGCAGGTTATCTAACTGCTGAAGCTGATTCACCGAATATGCCCACTTCAGATTTTCAATGGAAGCTGTGCTACACAAGGTTTTTTTTAATATATTTATGTATTTCTAAGGTAGATATATATTTTTTTGCAGCAAAGAAGAATGATTATGTGAATGTCGGTTGTAAAGATTGGAGGAATTTCACAGTTACACTTGCTGTGGACTTTATTTCTGTTGTTCTTCCAATCCTTTTGATTTTCACAGTAAGTGTTCTTGATGTGAAGTTTTGAGGAACTAAGAGTTCCTTTCCAGCCATTTTATATGCAGGTGCTGTAACTTGACACTATATTATCTGTGACAGTTTTTGAGGCTTGACATTGGTTACTCAATCTGGTTATGAGCAATTACATTTACTCATGCCAGGTACTAGCAGAATGGGCTCATGAATGTGCAATTTGCCTTATGCTGCTTATCATTTCAGCTAGAAGGTATGATGTTCAAGTTACAGATTCATTTTCTTAATTGGTTGGTATAACTATTTTAGAGTTTTAGATAAAATCTTATGTACCACATCTAGAATGCTCGGGAATGTCATATGAGTGAGTAAGTATACATAGTGCAGTGTTTTAACTTGTTGTTTTGAAGTTCTTTACTTCTTATTCAGATCTCTGTCATCTAATTTCCATTGGAAAGAAGGGGTTCAGCCCGTGTCTTCTCTTAGAACAAATATTTCATCATACCGGGTGTCCGTGATATGCATTCTTTATCATTCTTACTTTTCATTTGTTATTTGACTATATCATTGCATTTTGTCCATTATGAGTATTTTCTTGTGATATAGATGATTGTGACTTGCTTGTGCATCTTGGCTGTTGACTTCAAAATATACCCTAGAAGATATGCTAAGACTGAGAGTCTGAGACCTATGGTACTGGTCTGGTAAGCCAATTTAGCCCAAATTTCAACTTCTTGTTATTGATTTTTAACTATCCTTATCATTATTGTTGGCTTCATAACCAGTGTCATTGTCAAATCCTTATCCCTTATGTTGGTATCTGTATTTTAATTATATCATAGAAAGTTTCTGCCAAAGAAATGGTCAAATTTATTTCATTCATCATGATAACTACTTCTTTTATGCTTATGGTGAATAAATATGTCCAAGCACGGTTCACTATTCAGTCATGGACAGTTGAACAACACCTATTTCTCCTCTTAAGTATCATTTCATTAATTGAATGGGAATACACAATGATAAATCTATCTTAATGATTTCTTAGAAACCACCCTCCCAGACTAGACTTTATCTGGTTTTGATTAGAACTCTAAAATGTTCTTTTGTTTATTTCTATCAAAGCATTGCTTAACTTCTCATCACAAGTTGTGACCCTAAGCAAATGTGTACCAGATCTCCAAAATCAACAAATGAGATTCAGTTGTTGATGCTATAGAATTTTAAGCAAAATTGAGCAACCAGCGTAAGAATAATGCAACCTATGTTTCAGACTGTTATAACGCGAGGTACCAAACATAAGATAATTAAATTTCATACCGTGTAAAATTTGAAGGAAAAAAATGCAGTACTTTTCTTGTAGTCTGTGTTTCTTATTAACTTTGATGATTCAAGACTCCCATTATGTGGAACACACTTAATGGTTTTCTCCCTTAATCTTGATTCATGCCAATTTAATATTTATGATTTTACTACCTTTGAACTAAACTTGCATTGTGAATTGGTCTTATGTTTGCAAGTGTTATCTTATTATAACTCCATTGTTGGTTACCTGTAGTGTGGAGTAAATCCTTTAGATTGGTATGGAAGCTTGCTTCTTCCCTTCTCTTTCATCTTTCCTTCCTTTACATGATATGCTTTCACACTATGCACTATTTTCAGAAATATTCATGGCTGCTTTATTGATTCTGAATGCATTTGTGGGGTACACTAATGATGAATTCAACCCCTCACTCTTATGATCTCTTGAGTTTTCACTCATCCCACACTGACCATCTAACTGTTACTTATGGTTGGATTGAAATATTGACTTTTACAGCTCAAAATGGTGTGATTTTGAAAGTCTTGATTGATTTCTGAATGATGCAGAGCTGTAATGTGTTTTCAAGGTTATGTGAAATAAAAATGTCATGTGAAAAGTTCATAAAAAATTGTGGCTATCCAATCTGGTGGGTTTGAAGAGATTGGTTCTTTGGGTGGAGAAGTTGTGAAGAAGAATGCAATGTGGCTGTATCCAAAGGTTTTGGGTTTCAATCCTTCTGAGAGATGGGGTCATTCTGCCTGCTAGTCAAATGGGGTAGTCTATGTTTCCAAGTTCTTTGAATCATTTTTGCAAGACTCATGTTAATTGAGCTTTAAGTTGGGAAGTTTGGGTTGTGTTGGTTCTTTTCATTTCTCATTCTTTATTTTTGTTGATGCTCAGCATCCATAAAGTCATGTCAATATGTAACTAGTCCAAGGTATTTTTTAAACTTTAGTATGGTGTTAATGCTTTCTATGATGGAAACTGAGGATTAGTCTGGGATTCCTTTTCTTTTCACTGATGATTAGGTAGGTTTAGTAAAAGGGGGGTTGCATTGGTTAGGTGGAGTTTTTATAGGATTTTATATAGGTTTTGGTGGTGATTCTACCGACCCAACTTTTTCACTTATGCAATCAGATTTAGCAAATGGACCTTAGTTTCTTAATTTGCTCAATGTACCTCTTGTTGAAATTCATTGTTTCCTTCCTTTTGAACTACATATTACTTATCTTCTGGTGTGGGATTCATGCTTTCAAGTCGTGTTACTAATGATAAAACAGTGAGAGTAAGACTTTGGTTTCCTTTCATTTGGTCTTGGTTCACTGTTTTCAATTTCCTTCTTTTTTTTTTTCGTCTCGTGTGTTTTTTTCCCTACTTTTCACTGATTTTTTAACCCTATCACCCTAAGACCTCACTTATTTTTTTAAGCTACTGGATGAAGTAAAGGCCATGAAATGAAAGCTTACATATGGGCGAGCATCTTGATGTGGCAAGCACCCTAAGACCTCCCCCACATGGCTCAAACAACCCATTAGTAGCAGGGAACCACACCCTCTGTTTCTTCTGCAGTAGTCTGGTAGTTTCCAAGAGATAGAGAGAAACAGAGAGATGGATCCACCTGGTTCTCAGCAGATGTCTAGCTACACAGAAGATGCACGGGATAAGGCTATCGATGAATGGTATCCACTGAATTTTTTCTAGCTTTTCTTTCCCATCTTTAACTTTTTCTTTTTATTTGTGGATTTGTAATGTTTGCAACGTATTTTTGGTGCAGCTGCTCCTGTTGCTATGATTGTAGTGAGAATTGCTTTGATAATGGTTCTGATGACCATAAATGTTTGCTACAAGTTTTCTTGTAACTTAAATGAATTCCTCATCAAAATAACATATCTTTCTTGTATATCATAGATTTTGTTTAAGGCAAATGAACTGTTTCCATTATTTGAGTTTTTTAAGTAGTGTGCTCTTACTTACACAGTACACTTTGTTGTGTGTTTGTGTTTGGTTGACAGTCAATTGGCCTATTGATTGGGATGGAAGATGTATCACCTGAAAAGCAGTCGGAGTATCTTTCTGCATTGCTTACTCCTCTCTGTCAATAGGTATGTATTATGTTCCCAATCCAGAATATTTTTATTTTGTTTTGTTTTGCGAACTTGCTTTGACTGGACTGTGTCCACTGACAGTAGCAATTGCCACAACTAGTCTGGATCATCTATACTCAATGTAGGTTGGGATGTTGCTTTTAAATGACAAAGTGCATAGTTCGGAGGAATCATTTGCAAAAGTAGCAAATATCCAGCAAGTGATCATGGCTATCAATGCACTCGGCAAGGTTTTTCTATGGGAGTGCAGAAGTGGAGTGCTTTTGGTAAAAGGTTTTTGCCATAACCTGTTATTTCAATTTTTTAGAGGTAGTTATCAATGTAAGGAGCTTTTGGTAAGTTTTGGAAATCTGATTTGTGGGCTTGAGGATTATCCACAATGGCTTATTGATGTTTGATAGTATATATGGATGGAGGCTTTGTTATTGGAGATGGGTGAGTCATGTTGTGTATCTGTCGAGTAGGGTTGCACTTCGTTGGGGTGGTATAGAGAGGTCCGTTTGTTGAAGTGTTTCTTCTTATTTTATATAAGGATCTATTGTGATCATTCTAGATTTGCAAGCTTACACCATTTTTGCTTAGTTTTTACTCAACTGAAACTCCTCTAGTGGAAACAAGGCTACGGCTGTCACAGTGACATGTAGCAGGGCCATAGTTGAGAAGGAATCTAAATGAAAATGTGTTCATTGGATTTCTTTCTTCTATCATTTGTGTCTTCATTAGAGGTGGGGGATAGGAGGCTGTGGAAGTGAGATTTAAGGGGAATGTTTTGGCTTGACAAATTTCATCAAGCGTCCTGTTTTTTACTATGGGCACTTCCAAGCCCTTTCATATGCAGGCTTGTGGTTGGATTACTTGTAAACAATGAGGAGAGGTTAAGATCAATATTTGAACTGCCACATTGTGTGAAAGGGAAGAGAAATTTGTCCACTACTGACTTATTCAATGCTCGTTATGGGCTTGGACTCTGTGAAGGTTGGTTTCAGTAGCTGTTGGAAGATTTACAGTTTGGATAGTGTTCTTCTACGGGCCAATTGTTGGTGATGTTATGAACTATGAACTGTAACTAATCTTGTACCGCTTTTCCTCATCTAGTTCTTGTTTTAGAAAATATTTTATGTTGTTCTTGCAGGACTTTTCTCAACAGCCTCCTGCTCAAGAGTTGATTGCAAGAGACCTTCACAATAATGAGTGGAAATTTCGACATATTTTTCGCGGTGAGAGTTTTTTGGGGTTAAAAACATGAGATAGTGTTTCTGTCGGCATGCGCTTTCAAATGCTGGTTGAAACAGAGTAGTCAAGTGTCCGGCGGTAGGATCCAAGGCTTGTCTTTATTCCTCTTGTTTGCTGCTTTTTGGAGTTCTATGAGATACCATACCAAACCTTGTCTTTCATTTTCAACTGAATTAGGCTGACAAGGAAAATCATGTTGCCTACACGGTAGCATTCTTCTAGGAAAGAGAATGAAATATTTCATTTGCTGTAGGTTGGGGTTCATAGCATGTGCATCATTCATATATTGTAAATAGCCAAGCACTCATTGAACATGCTATTGACCACAATATCCAATAAATTCTTGGGGTGTGTATAGTTCTCATTCACGTCATATAAAAACCAAGTGAGGAGGTACAAAATCAATGTTTCATGTTTTTTAATTTCAAGTAATTTTCATAATGCATTGCTTAGAAATGGTATATTATAGGAAGTGAACCCTTCTCCAAAGATTCGTCAGAAATTTTTGATGGTACAGAATGTCTTTCTATTTTATAAGGAATTTCAGGTTTTTCATTGTTTCATGCTAAGAAAGGGTATATTGCAGGAAGTGGTTCTTGCTACATATATTACTCAAAATATGATGGTATAGAATGCACTTTTTATAAGGACTTTCAGGTTTCTATCAGACAAATACAAATATATAAATTCTATTCTAAAATTTACATAATTATCTCAAAGTCTGTTTATCCTGTCTTACCATAAAAAAAACCCAAATCAGTCCATTGTACGCCAGAGTGGCATGGTGTAAGCCTTATTTTATCTTGCTGGAAACGATTGCAAAGATTCTTTAGTTTGTTTAACATTTTAGAAGAATGTTTTCTAATCCTTTTTTGCTCTATAGTGTGGTGCTGTTATTGCTCAACTTTTCTATGTATTAGTTTTCTTTACATTTGGTATTGTAATTTTATTTTCGGTGGCTAGGATTAGGAGATTATAGCACAGCCATACTACAAAGAAAAGCACTTAAGTTTGCCAAACCACTTATACCTTAGCAGCAATGCACCTCAATCTCACCAATATTGACTAGAAACCAATCCATGGTCTTCATCTAGGTAATACCACTCCTTAACCAGTGATCCACTCAAGCAAAAAAAATAAAATAAAATAAAAAAGAACACTTGTGTTTTGCTACAGCAGCAATAAGAGGTTGAGGAAACATGCAATAAAGAATATAGGCTTGTTTGCACAAAGGCTTCCTAATGTCGCTAATACTTGCTTGGAAGGGCTTCTTGCTTTTGACCATAAAAGGTCTGTGCTTGATCTCCTTGTTCATACAAATTATAAATTAGTTTAGGAACTTTTGCTATTGAATTAACATTTTAAATGGCAAAATCTTCTATAGGTAGTTTGGGCTCTGTTATTGGGGCAGAAGGTGTTTTGGCGCAAGTAGTCATGTCCATCAAAGCAATTATAAACCAAAACCTAGCCAGTCATGAAAAGGTGATAACCACTTTGCTCTAAAATCTATCTTTTTTAGGTTCTCTTTCTTTATATCACTTTCATTTTCTAACATTCATGAGTTCCAGATCTCTAGTCTCTAGTCTCCACTTTCTAGACATGCATCTAAAAGTTGATTGAAACCTGTTTGATTAGTTCAACAGTGAGCAGTGTCCATTTAATTTAAGTCAACTCCTTATTTTTTTCTTTTCTTACTTTAAGAACAGAAACATGTTATGTCGTGGCTGTTGTTTCACCAATACTTCTATGGAAACTGTTTTAAATTTTATTAACTGATTTTCTATTCTTCCTCTATTTTTAAAATTGTTTGTTCAACTAATTCGTCTATTGGATACAATCATGGTGCCTGTAGCTCGTGCAGTGTCAATTTGATTTAAGTCAACCGCCCCCCCCCCCCCCCCCCCCGGCCCCCGCTTTTTTTCTTCTTTTCTTACTTTAAGAACAGAAACATATTATGCTTTGGTTGTTGTTTCACCAATACTTCTATGGAAACTGTTTTATTTATTTTTGTTGTGGTAGTATGTTTAAATTTTATTAACTGATTTTCTATTCTTTTTTTCTTCAAAAGTGCTTGTTCAACTAACTTATATATTGGATACTAATCGGAGAAAAAATGCTTCTTCAAAAGTGTTTGTTTAAAATATACTTGTTGAGCCAAAGCAACTGATTTTGATGAAGTCATAAATTGTACTATGGGTGGAAGTTCGAGCCACCATCTTCCCCCTCCATTTTTTTCTCCTATTCTCAACAATAACGTAAGTTATGTGGAACTGAAAATCATTTTTTATTGTATATTTAGTGGTGCACAAATATTACCGTAGACATATGTTGAATTGATATTGTCACTTAAACTCTACTTGCCGCTTCTTGGCGCCGCCTTCATATATAACCAATTTTCTTTTTTGAAATTGCAGAATGGTTCAACATCATGAGTACTTTGCAAAGATGGATTGTTGGGGTTGAAAAGGATAGATCAAGATGATTGTAAATGCAATACTTAGCCCCTGAATTTTGAACGATATTTTGTAAGCTTAGGAAGGATGCGATTATTATAAACTTACATCACTAGAAAGGCTATGTGGAAATTATTTTGGATATTGTGACACTTTTCTACATTTGGAACCTATGAAATTAAAATTTTTGTTAGTTAAATGTTTTTGAGTGTGTAAAGGTTTTTATAGGCTACTGTTAAATGAATGTATGAAAACTGCAAATTAGGGAAGAAGAAAAGATCTTCTGCAACACATTCAAATGGTTGCAAATATAAAGGAGTGATTGCTACGCTTTTAAAAGCGTTGTAAATGCATAAACGGTTATACCTTGCAAATGGTCTTTTTACAACCCTTATAAGTGTTGCTAACACTTTCTAGAGAATAATATTAGTGCACGCAAATGGTACTTTTACAACATTTACAACCCTTAGAAGGGTTGCAAATAATAATATTTCACCAACGGTAACAAAGCGTAGCAAATAGTATAACATCACCAACGCTTACAGACCGTAGCCAAAGTACACAATCAGCAACAGATACAAAAATGTCGCAGTTAGTGAACCTTTTGCAACTCTTAAAAGCGTCGGGAAACATATTTTAATGGAAATTATCAAAATAAGAAAAAAAATTAACTAGCGACACTTTTACTGCTTTAGCAACGCTTAATTCCGTAGTTGATGCATATGCCTTTTGCAACGCTTTGTAGCGTCGTTAGTTATCTTCTGCGTCTGCATCAACTGCAACCGCACATTGACGCTTTCAAAACCGTTGCTGATAATCGTTTGCAACGCTTTTGGTTTCTATTGCTACGCTTATAAACGTCGCAAAAAGACTCATCTGTTGTAGTGTCAATATTGGAAGGTAATTTTTATTACACCAAAAACATGCTCAATTGCATTATGTAAGGAAGAAGGGCGAAGGTTGATTAGTTCTTTGGCATCTTGTGGGCCTATACTTCCACGAGCAAACTCTCTCAAATGATATCGCCCTTAAAACAACAGCGTATGCTGCTGAACCTTCCTATCCTGCTTGAATATGAATGAACTTCAAATCAAAAGTACAAGCGGCCATAACATTTTGTGATAATAATCCATGTCGATTTTCATACGGTGCTTGCTTATGGGACTCTACGAACACCGGAATATGTGTGCCATCAATTGCTCCGATACAATCCTATATTACGTAAAATGAATCATTGAACTAATCATAAGTACATTGTCTAAATTAAAAGGATATTATTTACCTTGAAAAAAGGGTAAAAACGCGTATCATTTGTAATTTCTATTTGAAAATTGATTGATGGATCACGTATGTATTGTGTTGAAAGAGAAAGTATAGCTTGAAGAACTCCATTAAAATGACGACTGATTGTTTCGCCTGAATGTTGAAAACGTTCTTGAACTTGACGATTGACAGAATTATGATCCGATCGTGAAAAGGAACATTATGAGTTGTTCTTCGAGAGTTATATCTCGTGTATCACATAAAATATTTTTGCTACGAATAACATTGCACAACTTCATAAATATGGGCCTTTCCATACGACAAACTTGTCAAAAATGCTCTAAATGACCAATTAATAATTCATTTACTTAAGCAGCACCAGAAAGTGCTGAATCACGACATGGCTTTTTATCAAGATAAGTGTCCATGTACCAACCAGCAACAGCTGCTACAGTTAAGTTTAACCTGCTCCCTTCGACGAGTATTAATGTCATCATTAGACATTATATTTTTCTTTATAATTTCTATAGTAAAATAAATATTTAGTTTTAATAAATGAAATCCTTCATAGTAAAATCAAATATATATCTGCAAAAAAATAAATACAAAATTAAAGACATTCTATTAAGAACCACTGACAAATGATTCAAGCATTGATAAAATATCATTTGAAATCACACAATGAATCATTATTAAATGAGTAATGAACAAAGTTTTAAGGATCCTCAAAGCACATTATTAAAAGAGTAACTAACAAAGTTCTTAACATCATCAAACTCATAATAAACCATGCAAAAAAGTTTATTAAAACCATTATAAAATTATAGAGATTTATGCATCTGGCCGCGCCCCCCCCCCCCCCCCCAGTATTTTGACGAAGCCATCGTAATCGCAATGGTCCTTTAAGGGTCATAAATGCAATTGCATTTTGTTGATCTCAAAGAAACTTTAATGCTTCTATGATAGTGTCTTCATCTAGTTCCTCTATTTTTTTAAGTTCTTCTAGGCATATTTCATGAGAATCTTTTGTTGATGTAGGTGGAGTTACAGCACATAAGTGATCGGATGATGTCACCATTCTTGAGATTTCATCAGCTATTCTCTCACCAGCACTTGTTCGACCTCTTTTTTGACGATTTAGTGATTTTGGTACTGCAGAACAACGTTTGCTTCGATTATCTTTTTATGTCATTATCACTACATTCTCTGAGCTTGAACCAGACTCTTCCACTCGCTCATTAATTAGATGGTGGTTGAGATATAGCAGGAGTAGCGCAATTCTGAACGGGAATTCGCTATTCCACATAGGGTTGTGTAATTGGGATGTGACTTGACTTTTGTCGCTTGCCCTCTTCCGTACAACCTATAACAAAAAGTTTATAATCAAAATTATTTCTCATCATCATAATATATATGATTTTATTAATTAATAAATTAAATATTATACCGTCATGTATGATGCTAAGATTATCATATAGCGGAAAAGAAGTCCTTCTATAAGCTTTTGCTTCTGGGTGTGCCTGTGAAAAAAATATACTAATAATTATTAATAAACTTAGTTCAAATGGAAAGTTTTTATTAATGAAAAATATGTTTCCATTCAAATATACCTGAATATAACGATTCCACACATCTTCATTTGCAATGCAAATCTGCAAAGGTCATCCCATCCAAATCCACTTTGCTCTCTCAACGCTTTCACAATCCTATATCGGGCTTTCAAATCTGCCATATGACTTTTTAATTATTGTACGGTTACCGAAACTTTAAATTTCTTATTTAATTCTTCTATTGCTTTTCTCCATATTTCTTTCTTAAATCCATTGTTAGAGAAGCGCCCTAAACTGCATTGTTCTGCTAAAAAATCGGCTACAAATGTATCTTGTGCAGGTGTCCAAGAAGCTCTATTTCCACCTTTGGAGTCGGAAGGCAATGAAGACATATTTCAAGTGACACCTGATCAATTAAAGTTCTGATTTTTAATACTGAAAGTAAAGCAATTCACATAGCAAACACAATGCAATTACATACATATGGTGTGACCATCTTTCTTGAACGTCTAATGCCATTGATGGTTTGCATGATGTGCTTTCATTTCATTATAATTTGTTGTATTTGAGGATTTTTCATCTCCTAAAAGTTATTTCAAGTGGTACCTAGTGAACCCCTGCCATCTTGTGTTTACAATCTGGGAGGCGTGAGTACTCTTGGAAATTTTATTTGTATTTAACCATGTGAGACCCAATGATTGATCGTAGGGCCCACTGTCCAGGCGTCCCCGATGAAACCTGGCGTGAAGCTCGTTGTTTTGAGAATGGGTTCTGTGTGAACGTTGTAATTGGTTTATAATAGGGTAAAGGTGTGGGGTGGTTTGACCTGGGAGAAGAAGGAGTTTGGTTGCACAGTAAAAGTTATTTTCCGGTATTCTAAACTAAGTCCATTTTTAAAGGTATCAAATCTCAGTGGGAATCATCTGAAATGAATTCAAATGAACTCGAGCTAGAAAAGAAATTTGATCACAATTTGATCAGTTTTCTAATGAAACTGAAATCATCGAAAAATTCAATCATTGGAAAAAATTTATAAAATCAGGATTACAAATAAGTCCTTTTTTTTATAGAAAATACCCTGTTTTTCATAAAATGAAATTTCAAATCAACATGGATACAAAATAAAAAATGTCCAACACAATTTCAGAAATTCATTGATACCAATAATTTCATATTATCTTATCATATAATTAATCTAACACATTAATCAACACTAATTAACAACTAATCATGCTTAATTAATTTGCAACTAAATATAACTGATTAAATAAAAACACATTCTAAAAATCATAATCTGACAGCTAGTGGTGGGCAGGGATGTAGGGAGCTAGCGGAGATGGAGGGCTGGGCAGGGTGTGGTTGTTTCTGTTCAAACCCATAGCTATAACATTGTCAACGCATAGCTATCATTAAAATGGGCGGCGGAAGAGATGGAATGGAGGAATTTCAGAGGGGTGGATGGAAAGGGGAAAATCGTTAAATCATTAAAACCAACCAACGGCAACTGTTTGGAACCCTTCCCTGCAATTGCTCCCAACTTGAATCATTACCAGGGATCAAAACCATTTTCTCATGAATCACAAGAATGATTGTTGTATTTTAATTCTCTTCCATAAATACACAGCTTCTTCATAGTAGTTAACTATATACTTCTTCTCAACATGTTTTGAGTGTCAATGATTCAGTAAGCATGAAATGAAATTACAGAACACAATGAAGCATATTTTAAATCATGCCTATCCAGTGATCATTCCCGGGTGTGATGACCCTTTAGTGGAAGGGGAATTAGAGAGCACTTGTTGTAAGTGCAAAAAATGTGACTCACAAGAAGAGGGGGACGCCTGGACGGACTTATCCAAAGAGATTAGGAACACCGATGCCTATGCCTAAAACTTGAGATAAGGAAGAAGAAACGTAGGTCAGAGAACCCTGGCTTGGGCAGCGCAGGGCTCTCCGATGCCTAAGTCAGTTTAAGAACTGAATAGTAGGAGGAGATTTTTGGGGAAGAAGATGATACCAGCAGTGTGGTGTCGTTGTTGGCTCTCGTTTCTTGTGGATTGTTCTTGTGTTAATATAGAAGAAGAGAGGAGGCAAAGGGGTGGTTGACTGTCTCGTCATAGCCCACTCTGTCAGGTACCAGGGAGGCGCAGTCCCATCGTAGCATACTTTTCTTTAATTGCCGTCCCATCAAGCCTTGTCATGGCGTTTTGGGAGCTGTGGACGGCGATCTGTCAGGGACTATGGGTGGTGCCCTTGTCTTGTCGCACATGCCGTAGCATGCTTGAGCGTCCATGGTAGGACAGATGTTAGCCCCTGCCTCGGCTAGCTCTGGCATTGTGATGTGTTGCTGAGGTGGATGTTTTGGCCGAAGTGGAGTCTGCCGAAGTGGAACAGTCTGGCATTGCTGGGCATGCACTGCCGAAGTGGAGGAGTTGTGCACAGGAGGCGTGGAGCTCTCATCCGAGACCAAGGCGGGAGCACGAGACCGAGCCTGCCGGGATGGACTTGCTGGTGCGGGCCTGAGATGGAGCATCTTGGTTGGAACTCTGATGAGTTCGGAAATATCCCCACACAATAGCCCCCTAGCTTCTGAGCTCTGAGAGTACTCTTTGAGGTCGGAAGCTAAGAAGGGAGGAGTTGTTGAGCTTGGTAGTCTTCAGTGTCTGGTTTGCCACCAACTGAGAGACCGAGACGTGACCAGCTGGTTCGTCGCCAGAGGCGCAGTCTCGTTGGCCGGCGATCTGGTACTGTCACTAAGAATGAGTGTGGCCGAGATCAGCATGAGGTCGAGGAGGTGATATGGAACAGTCTCTTCGGCATTCTAGCTGAGCTGCAATTGGCCGAGGTGGAGAAGTGGAGCAATCTCTTTGGCCGAGGTGGAGGAGGCTAGACGGTACGCCAAAGCAGTCTTTTTGAGAAGCCTGGGTGTATCGACCCGAAGTTTTAAGAGCGACTGGGTGTATGAACCCTAAGTCAGTCCCTGGGTGCGTGAACCCAAAGTTTAGGGAAGACTGGGTGTATGAACTCGAGGTCAGTCCCAAGGTATATGAACCCAGGGTTTTAGGAGTGACTGGGTGTATGAACCCTATGTCAGTCCATGGGCGCGTGAACCCAAAGTTTTGGGAAGACTGGGTGTATTAACCCGAGGTTAGTCTCAGGTTGTATGAACCCAGAGTTTTAGGAGCGACTGGGCGTATGAACCCTAGGTCAGTCCCTTTGGCGCTAGCCGAGATGGAGAAGCCTGGACGGCACGCCAGAGCAGTCTCTTTGGCGCTGGCCGAGACCAACATGAGGCCGAACCTGCGTGAAGCGCGTTGCGAGCACGAGGGCAACACCAACATGAGGCCGTGAAATGCGGTCGAGACCAGCATGAGGCCGAAACCAGCGTGAGGCGGAAACCAGCACGTGGACGGACCAGCATGAGGTCGTTAAATGTAGTCAAGACCAGAATGAAGCCGAAACCAGCGTGAGGCGGAAACCAGTACGTGGACGGACCAGCATGAGGTCGTGAAATGCGGTCGAGACCAGCATGAGGTCGAAACCAGCGTGAGGCGGAAACCAGCACGTGGACGGACCAACATGAGGTCGTCTGGAGGCCTAGAAGCCTGGGTGTATCTACCCGAGGACTTGGTGGCCCTGTTGCCAAACACGAGTCACGCCTGAGTGTATAAAACAACCCCAGAGTGAGCTCGGTGGCTTTGGATGACTGATGGAGGTAGAGGACCGTGCGATCAAGGCTGACAGCAGAGGACCGTGCCGTCGAAATGATGGTAGAGGGTCGTACGATCGAAGCCGACAATAGAAGGTCGTGCCGGTGTCATCGAAGCTGACGGCGCCATCGAAGCTGACAGTAGAGGACCGTGCCGCTAGAAATGATAGTAGAGGGTCGTGCGATCGAAGCTGACGGGCAGTCGAAGCTACGTGATAATAGGAGGCATCTAGCTACCTCCCGAGCTGGAAGAGGCATCCGCCGAGATGGGGCTTCAGCCGAGCTGGAGGCATCAGCCGAGATGGATGCTGTCTGGTCGCTTTCGTAAAGGTTGAAATGCTCCTGAGCTCGGGCTTCGTCTGCTTCTTGCCTGACGAACCTGTTTACCCTGGTCATCAGTGCTGTCATAGTGACTACGAGATGCATGGCCAAGTCCCTCCGAAGCTCGTTGCCTGGTAGGAGGGCTTGTTGGAAAGACATGACTGCTATTGCATCTGAGGCATTCTCGGTCTGGCTGTAGACAGCACAGAACATTTTGGCAAACTGCGTGACGTTCTCGGTCTGCTTCATTCTGAGGGCCATCAGGTCGGCGGCTGACCTAGGGATGACCGTGTGAGCTTGGAACTTCGTCATGAAGGAACTCCGGAGCTGCTGCCGATCGATCCTTGGGGGAGTGCGCAGAACCACTTTAGGGGGAGGTCCCCGAGGCTGGAAGAGAAGACTCTGCAGTTCAGGTGGCTTGCATCACCCCACACCGACATCCTCTGAGTGAAGTGTCGGAGGTGTGCTGCTGGGTCCGAGGTCCCATCGTAAACGACGAACCTCGGGACACTGAATTATTCAGGAAGGGGGAAGTTTCTGATCTCTGGAGAGAAGGGGGATGTGCCGAAATCGTAAGAGTTCAGCCGAACTCGAGCGAAACCGGCCATCTCCATGTTCTGTCGTACTGCTTGCTCTATGCGTCGATCAAGCCACTCTCTGGAGTCGCGGTACCCGAGCTTTCGCCATGAGCCCGGTTGCTTCTGTTGTCCTTCAAGGTGCGCCTTTTGGAAGGTAGAGTCGAGGTCGAAACCTTAGAGGATGAACCCGATCGAGTATCCTGCTGTTGGACGCTTGCTGGGCCAGATCTTGCTCCTGACCTTTCCCGGCGGGGGACCGTCGGCAACTGTGTCGATAGTGTTAGTGGTTCATTTCCTTTTCTGGTTCTTCGAGGCATGGTGTTTGGGAAGATGACTTTTTATAGCCGTTTCCCACAGACGGTGCCAATTGTAAGTGCAAAAAATGTGACTCACAAGAAGAGGGGGGGTGCCTGCATGGACTTATCCAAAGAGATTAGGAACACCGATGCCTGTGCCTGAAACCTGAGAAAAGGAAGAAGAAACGTAGGTCAGAGGACCCTGGCTTGGGCAGCGCAGGGCTCTCCGATGCCTAAGTCAGTTTAAGAACTGAACAGTAGGAGGAGATTTTTGGGGAAGAAGATGATACCAGCAGTGTGGTGTCGTTGTTGGCTCTCTTTTCTTGTGGATTGTTCTTGTGTTTATATAGAGGAAGAGAGGAGGCAAACACTACACCAAAAATGAAAAATTGGAACGGATTACCGTTCCTAATCCGTGTGTTCCTAATCCGTTCATCCGTTCCAATTTTCCATTTTTGGAACAGATTAACGGATTAGGAACGGTTTAGGAACGGATGAACGGATTAGGAACACACGAATTAGGAACGGTAATCCGTTCCAATTTTTCATTTTTGGTGTAGTGAAAGGGGTGGTTGACTGTCTTGTCATAGCCCACTCTGTTAGGTACTAGGGAGGCGCAGTCCCATCGTAGCCTACTTTTCTTTAATTGCCGTCGCATCAAGCCTTGTCATGGCGTTTTGGGAGCTGTGGACGGCGATCTGTCAGGGACTATAGGTGGTGCCCTTGTCTTATCGCACATGCCGTAGCATGCTTGAGCGTCCATGGTAGGACAGCTGTTAGCCCCTGCCTCGGCTAGCTCTGGCATTGTGATGTGTTGCCGAGGTGGAGCACTTGGCCGAAGTGGGATGCTTTGGCCGAAGTGGAGTCTGCCGAAGTGGAGCAGTCTGGCATTGCTGGGCGTGCACTGCCGAAGTGGAGGAGTTGTGCACAGGAGGCGTGGAGCTCTCATCCGAGACCAAGGCGGGAGCACGAGACCGAGCCTACCGGGATGGACTTGCTGGTGCGGGGGCCTGAGATGGAGCATCTTGGCTGCGACTCTGATGAGTTCGGGAATATCCCCACACACTTGTATTCTATAAGATACAAGAAAGAGAAAGCAATAACATACCTTTCTTCCATGAGGAATGATATCCAAAGAGGGGATGAGAGGAGAGGAAGAGCAGACGACGTGGGAGAGGGAAAGGGAAGGAGCGGAACAGATGAAGCGGGAGAGGAAAAGGAATAGGAGAGAGAGGAAGCGGGAGGGGAAAAAAAGATTAGGAAGAGTACACGCAAGATGGAAGCCGTGAAATCACATAATACTATCTTGGAAGATTGTTTCCTACACTATAGGGCTGAAGGAAAAAAATCTCTGAATATTTTAAAAGGATAGTAGATAACAGTTTAAATTCCCAAGTTATCCAAACAGCCCATTTTTAAAGTGAAAAAAACTTTCTTAAAAATAAAAGAATCTTATACTCTCTTGTGCATCCACACAGGACTTAAATCTAACATCATGCACAATTCCAAGTTTCACACATGAATCCCCAATCCTCTGTTGTTCAAGTCCCTACGTCAGCACATCCAAGACTATGACGCAAATAGGGGCCACTTGTTTGATTAGCCCCTAAATGAGCTGCCACTCATGTGATTGGTACCATAAATTATCATTTCTATTAACAATAACAAATTTCTTTTTGAGACACCAAATAAAAGAATTCCTCCTATTTAGCCAAAAAAAAAAAAACAAAGGAGATGTTTTTTTTTTTTTATAATATTGCAGTAATACATTTGTAATAGTAACATCATCGTATTCTAAAAAAAAGTTCTATGAAAATAAAAATATTGCAAGAAAACAGCAACAAATATTTTATAAAAAATTGTGAGAACAGACAAATCTTTTAAAAAATATCTTAACAATATTTAATTTTATTCAATTATTTAAGATTAGTTTATTTTTAAAATTTAATATCATCTGCATTGTACTTCTGGCAATGGGTTGGGCCTCACTCGTCTTAGACGAATCGTATGGGGACTTGCCCATCAAACACGCATGTACGTGTAAGATGAATGGGTCCTGGATCCCCCAAGTGTCTCATTCTCATCAGATTCCATTGCATATCATAACTAGCAGTGGACTAGATCAACTACTAATATAATGGACTCCCACTATTTTCAGATAAGAAATATCAAGATCATGAGGATGCCGGATCAAATCCCATTATATAACATAACGCTTCTCATACGTTGTGTTTTTTTTTCTTCTTTTTTATCAAAAGAACCTTTTATTAGAGGAAGTACATCCAAACGGGTCAAAAAGCCAAGTGAAACACGTAGGGTATATTTAACTTACCGGCCATGCTACATGGACGTAATGGGGGATCGGTTTTTGGACCGACCCCCCGTGTACAAGTCCAAATATCGAAAAACCGATCCCCATTCAAAAAGTCTACATGGACTAACTCATGGAGTTAGTCCATGGACAAACCCCATAGTTTTGGGGGGAAAATCACATGATGTGAGGTGATTTTCCTCCCAAAACTATGGGGTTAGTCCATGGATCGGTCCATGGGTTAGTCCATGTAGCAGGGCTCACCCCCATTACCTCCAAGTAGACTTTCTCTTAACCTTAAATAAAGTCCAGATCATATTAAACCTATGTGCCCGGTGCGAGAATTCAAATGGCCACACTACTACTAAATCATTGCAGTCCAAGAAATAGACACCAGAAAACAAACAATAGTCTTCCATTGTCTCTTTGTCATTTCACCTGCTTCGCAGTCAAGTCCCCGGGGACTAGCTAGCACCTCAGATCTATAAAATGCACCCCAAAATCTCTATGACCCATCAAACCCACACAACACAACCATCCTCAAAAAACTTAAAAAAGAGACGAAAGGTTGCAACTATTTCTAGCAATGAAGCTTTGGTTCCTTATCTTGATCTCCCCTTCCTTATGTCTGGGGGTGCTTCTAGCAAAGAAGCAGATATGGTTTCTACTACTCATTTCATTCTCCATTTCTTTGTTTGTTGCGATCAAGCTACTACTCAACTCACGCAACAAAAGCAACACCAGCCAGAAGAGAAAGCTTCCACCGGGCCCCCCAATCATGCCCTTCTTAGGTAACCTCCAATTGCTCAATAAATCCGTTTTGAACCTTGAGTCCTTCCTCCGCCAGCTCCACGACAAGTATGGCCCCATCCTCACCCTCCGTGTTGGCCCCTCCACCATGATCTTCATATCTGACCACTCACTTGCACACAAGGTTCTCGTGCAGAAAGGATCCAACTTCTCGGACCGCCCTCCTGCTCTAGGGATGAACCGAATCACTACCAGCAATCAACACACCATCAGTTCGGCTGGGTATGGCTCGCTCTGGCGCGTCCTCCGCCGGAACCTAGTGTCTAGATTCTTCCACCCTTCCTGCGTGAAGTCATACTCTCAAGGACGGGAATGGGTTCTTGATCAACTGATTGGAGAGCTCAGACAGCATGCCCACACGGGAGAGCCTGTCTTCGTTCTCGAGAAAATCCAATATGCCATGTTCAGCTTACTTTTGCAAATGTGCTTCGGACAAAAACTCGAGCAGAGTACTGAAAGAAAGATTGAAGATATTCAACGACGCATGCTTGCTGGCTTTGACATCTCCACTCTGTTCCCTAAGATAGGAAAGATAATATTTCGTAGGCGGTGGAACGAGCTTCTACAAATGCGTCGCGAGAAAGAAGAACTATTCACTCCACTGATAAAAGCTCGCAAAGACCAAAAACATTTTCAAGATGGCAACGGCAATTATCTCTTTAGTTACGTGGACTCACTTCTGGGTCTCGACCTTCCAGACGAGGGAGGCAGGAAGCTCACTGAGGGAGAGATGGTTAGTCTCTGTTCTGAGTTTCTGACCGCGGGGACAGACACCACAACGACTTCGCTGCAGTGGATCATGGCTAATCTGGTGAAGCACCAGGAGGTGCAAGAGAAGCTGGTGGAAGAGATGGAGAGAGTAGTAGGAAAAGAGGCAGAAGAGGTGAAGGAGGAGGACTTGAAAGGGCTGCACTATCTGAAGGCCGTGATCATGGAGGGTCTGCGTCGACACCCTCCGTCCCACTTCGTAATTCCCCACACGGTTACGGAGGAGATGACATTGGAAGGGTATGTTATACCAAAGGATGCAACCATCAATTTCTTGGTGGCAGAGATGGGATGGGACGAGAAGGTGTGGGAGGACCCCATGGCGTTTAGGCCAGAGAGGTTCTCAGAAGGTGGAGAGAACGTAGACATAACAGGGAGCAGGGAGATCAAGATGATGCCTTTTGGGGTAGGGAGAGGTATATGTCCTGCTCTTAATCTCGCTATGCTTCATCTTCAGTACTTCGTGGCGAATCTGGTGAGGGCGTTTGAATGGAAGCCTGTGGAAGGAGAAGAGGTTGATCTGAGTGAGAAGTTGGAATTTACTACTGTTATGAAGAAGCCTTTGAGGGCAAAGATCACCAAGAGATGAAGATAGTGGCAGAATTCGTTATTCATGTACGTTAAGTCAGGGTTGGTGATAGATGAATATGGCCCACTTTCCATTGCCCATGCTCATTAGTATATCTAATTTATAATTTTTTTGGCAGAGTCATTCAACTTCCGGTCTGTATTGCATTGATGTAGTTGGATGGATTTTCAATAAATCATGGATTTGTTGTTTGTTGCATCGATCGGAGCCCCCCTTTCAATACAAGGCCATGGTCACATGTAGCGACCCGATGACCCAACCCTAATCCGATCCGGTTCAGGCCCACCAAACCCAACCCGCCCAACCCGCCACATATACGGGTCGGGTTAGGGTCGGGATTTGCTGACCCGCATAAAAACAGGTCGGGTTAGGGTTGGCCCTCCTAACCCGGTTAACCCCTTTAACTTATCTAGAGCTGGAGATAAAAGATATTGTTGAGGATATTTTAGGGATTGAGAATGTGGGCTCAACTTCATGATCTTTAGATAGAGGTTAATGACTTTCGTACACCCTTATTAAAAAAAAAAACTCCATGATTTAATTTATTATCCATCTCATATTTTCTAATCACAGTTGATTCTTTTTTATTTTTTAGGTGGTGACATTATGAGGAGGAGTGATACAATAACCTGCTTATTTTATTTTCATTTTGGATGGTTTAATATGTTGATGATTAGAATAAATTTTTTTATAGTTTAAAAGTTTGGTATTTATAACATTGATTTGTTGATTTGGAGATTCAGAGATTCATACTTTTTTTTTTAAATAGTGGTAAATGCATTTTATCACGAATACCGTTCTCCTATGATAGAATTGTGCATTATATTTCAATGATTACTTTCTTAAATTTATTTTTAATGGTGATCCTCAAATTTGAATGGCTATCAATGGGCTAAGATTGAAATTGACTAAACTAGTAGTATTGGCTTATATTCTTTTCTTCCATTTGCAAACTCAAAGCTTGATTCCTCACGTTTGTCTTTTCTTAACAATGTTATTTTCTTACGGATTATAATAACTTGTTATTATTTTTATCAATTTTATTTATTATATATTATTTGGATTTAGTCTTATTATATAATTATTATCACAAAAGATTAATGACTATACATGAAATCATATATTTCCTATATAGCTTGACAACCCGTGCTTAAATTACAACGCATAACGACATAAGCATGAAAAATTTATAATAACAATATTTGTAGGATTCAATATTCTATTACTTTTATAAACACGTCACAAAGTCTAAATGCTTGTCAATGTTCGAAGTAAATTTAATGGCTAGCGTCCTTTCTTTTCTATTTAAAATATTTTAGATAAAACAATATGCACAGAGTAGTGAGTAGGTGCAAACTCCTCAACCTTCACATTATTTACAATAGTTTAAGACGATTAGCGACTTGGGTCAGGTCTGACCGATCTGACCTGACCCATATTTATTGTGGGTTAGGCATTTTAGCCTGACCTGAAGAATCAAGGGTGTGGGCTGCAAACCTGCAACCCGTGTAAAAAACGGGTTGATCACGGGTTGTAGGTCTAAAGAGCAGATCCGGCTATGATCCGATCCAAATTAGCCCGACCAGGCCCGTTTTCCAGCCCTAAGTCACATGGTATATGTAGGTGCAGAAAATAATGACCCACAATAACTGGGGAGCCTTAGAGGACTTATCCAACGATGGTGACGACTGGGTACCGTCCGAAAGCCTGAAAGAGAATAGCAAACGGTCAGAGGACCCTGGCCTGGGCGGCGCAAGGCTCTCCGATGCCAAAGTCAGTGAAGGAACTGGAACAATGGAAGGAGAAGAAGAAGAGAGGCAGAGTAACAGCTCTATGGGTTGTATTCTGCGTACCTTGCATGTGGTATGGAATTAGATTTATAGAGGCTTGGCTTGTATTTTTGGAGGACACCTTGGTGTGGGTCCCATGATTTGATTGGGAGCCATGATAAGCCCACAAAGTAATAAATGCGGTCGAATCCAGCCCACCCTGCATTTAATGCCAGTCGGATCAGCCCACACTGCATTAAATACGCGTCTTGTTGGGCCAGATCGTGTTGGGCGCTTTTGGCGGTAGGAGCATCATCGGGCCTGCCCTCGGGCCTTGCCCTGATGTGGCCTCAGCCGCTGGATGCCGCCTTGTCAGTGATCTAGCGAAGATTGTGGACGGCTGGATGTCGCATCTGTCTTGCTAGCTTGCGCCCCTGTTCCTCCACGCGCCTGGTGACGTGGGGGATGAGGGGTGCGAGTGGAGGTCTTTTCTTGCTTCGGCTTTCGTCTCAGCTCCTTCAGCCGAGGTGGAGTTCCCGGCCGAGATGGACACATGGGGTGGCCGAGCTCGGCGCTGGTGGCATGGAGCCGTTTGACTTCGGCTGAGGCCTTTGTCCTGTTAGCCGAGGTGAGTTTGGTGCCATGTGGACGGCACGCGGATGGCGTGCGAGAGTGCTTAGTCTCATCGAATGGCTATGATTAGCGTAGTCCTGGAGTTCTGGAAATCTCTCCACACAATTGCCCCCTAGCTTCTGACCTTGCGGAGATCGTCAGTGCCGTGAGGTCGGGAGCTATGCGACGGTGCTTATCCGGCGGAGAGAGTCCCTCTCGGCCCTGATTCATGGTCGCTTTGGATAATCGAGGCAATAACTGGCGTCCCTTATTCAATGCCGGAGACAGGTCGACGGCTCTGCGTGTCGTCCTCTGGTTAGTCGTCTGTCTTCTCGAGATCGTACGCGCCGCTCTGTCAGGGACGTAATCGATGTTTGAAATGATTTGCGCGGAGCTCTAGGAGGCGCCCCTTTGGCGCGCCCAACTAGGGCCTCTGGAAAGGGGGCCTTTTGGCGATATATATATAGGACAATCGAGGTTCGTCTTCTTCTCCGTCGCCATTCTGAATCAAAGGAGAATAAGCTACTGCTAGGGAACCTCGTCTGAGAAGTGGTGTGCTGCTGAGGCCGTGTCTCTTTGCTACTCATTGTCTTCGTCTTGCTCCCGTAAGTTCCTTCTGCCCTGCCTCTTCTCCTGTGGGTTTTCTCTGTCTTTGGATTGGGGTAGAAATGGGAATCTATAGCCACTGGTTAGAGGGCGAGGCAGCGATCGAGGGCTTTAGGTCGGCCTTTAAGGTCCCTGCTGACGTCCAAGTTAGGGGTGAGGATCCTAACGGCATCAACCTTCGCGACTCCTCGGGGGGTTGGATGCCGTTTCCTCTAGTGGCCGTGACGGAAGGCGGGGTCCGGTTTCCCCTTCACCCCCTTCTCAGGAGATGTCTCGGCCAATGGCGCCTCTGCCCTTGCCAGCTGCTACCCAATGCTTTCAAGATTGTGATGGGCACGGCTAGGTTAAATGAGGTCTTGGGCATTAACCACGGCGTCTTCGATATCGAGGACGTATATGATATATGCAAGTCCGGAGATGCTTATTATCTCCGGGCAAAGCCAGGCCGGGACGGCTTTGTCCGATACTTGGAGGATTCAAGCAAGTATGCCGGAGACGATATTCTGTATGTCTCGGGAAACTGGGAGTTCGGGGTGGCCGACACCGATAGAGGCTACCAAGTCCCTCGCCATTTCGGGACCATTCCAAGTAAATACCTTCTGTCTCTGTTTTTTATATAGTTTCTTTTTGTTCTGCCGCGCTAATGCTTCTGATCGTTACAGCTTTGAAGGAGAGAAAACGGGCCGCCCGCTATATCTGGAAGAGGAACGAGGCCTGGCTCTGCCTAGTAAAGCGGTACAGTGGCCATGACGGCAGGGCGGCCTGGTCGCTGCTAGGGTATCAGCAGAGATACCGTGGGTATCTAAGGGGCACCGTAGAGCCGATCCAGGGCGAAGGTGCCGGTCCCGAAGTCGGGCAGGAACAGGTCAGTCCAGTGGCCGCAGAGGAGCCTTCGCGGGCGTCACCTGACGTTAGGGCCACGTCTGGAGTTCTAGCTTCCACATCGGGATCGAGACCTCTCCAGGTCCCAGGAAGGGAATCGAGTCGGACCGCCCGATCTCCCTCGCCAAGCTCCGAGATGAGGCACACCAGGCGCTTGTCCTTCGAGGACCTCGAGGCCTTGGCGCTCGGAGTGGAGGATGCCCGAGCCCCCCAAGGGTCTGTGAATCTGAATTTCCCTGAGCCCTCTGCGAGTGCTCGGGCAGTTTCCCCTGCAGCTGCGGCGGAGGTTCCTGCATCCCCTAGCCCTATTGGTTCGGAGGTACGTTCGCCCCCGGCTGAGGTTGAGCGGGAGGAGGCTCGGCCGCAGAAGATGCCGAGGACCGATGCAGGTCCTAGCTCGGTTGCTGCCTCGCTGCCCCAGGGGCCGCCGTTATGGGAGCCGAGCTTTATGCTTGGGCCAGGGAGGCCGATGACGATGGAGGATCGCGTTCTTCACAGGATCGATCCCCAGGTCCTCGAGGCCTTGGGGCGAGCCTGCGCCCTCCCCCGGGACATGGAGCAGCTGGACGAGTATAGCGATCAGAAGCTGATTCTGTCGATGCTGCAGTCTAACTTCGCGGTAAATCTTTCTACATTTCTTTTTGTCGATCCAGCGGTTTAGCATCTAATGATCTCTGGATTTATCGCGTACTGTGAGACCCCACCCCTGGTGGGCCCTCAATGTGAATTTGAATACTATATATTAGCTTAAGTATTTTAATTATATTAATTATGGGACTCAGTGAGGGTAGTTATGTATTTTCCTAGGGTTAGTCTAGTGGTGTAATTAGTAGAGTCAATAGGGGGTCTTTTGTTATTTTTTTAGAGTTAAGGAGTTTGTTAGAGGCCCTAGCTAGAGTTTTGTATTTACTCTAGGGAGTTTGCACCAAGGAATCTTCTAGAAGCCCACCTAAAGACCTAAATACCCTCTACCCTAACCCTAATCCTATTATAACCTTAAGGGCATTTTTGTCCATAACCCAAAAACCCAACCTATATAAACTAAACCCTCCCCTGCCCTAACAACTACTGTTCATCTCCTTTTCTCTCAAGTTCCAATCTCTTCTCTCTTCTTCTTCCCCAATTCCCTCCAACGAACCCTCATCTCTCTTCCAATCTCTCTCTCTCTCTCTCTCCCTCGCCCCAGAAATCCCTGACAGAAGGCCAGCCAAGATCGACCTGCACTATAGGAGCAACTGCCGAGACCCTTCCTTTTGGTTTCCCTGTGGTTTTCTCTCTCTTTTCCTTCTACCTTCAATCGATCAAGGCAAGTGCACTGTGCTGGTAGTCTAGATTGCATGTTTCCTTCCTTTGATTTGCAGTAGAATTCCAATTTGTAATATATATGTTTAGATCGATCCTTGAGCATGTTTGTTTGGTTCCTTTGGCTATTGATGGATGGGATTACCTCATTTGGATGATCAATGGCCGGTTGATGATGGGTGAATGATGTAGGAATGATTTATTTTGCTTCTGTAATGGTCTATGGAGAATCCCAGAAGAATTGGGTCACGGGAATGAGTTTCTGGAGATGGAATGACAAGAACCCATCTCGCAGTATTGAGATCGGAATCGAAGTAGGACCACCCTTGGTAGATCAGGACCCTACGTCTATGTGAGGGGCCCTGTGCGACCATGGGGTGCGACTTGATCTGGATTTTGATCAGAGGTGGACCACCATTCCTGTGCTTAATGAAGAGAAGTTGTGTCCTGTCGCAGAACTAGGTTCTGTAACAGAACACAACAATGATGGGAGAGACGGACAGAGTCCAGCGATGGCCGAGCTCAGCACTTGCAGAGCCCAGCGGTTGCCGAGCTCAGCGTTAGCGCAGCTCAACAACTGCCGAGCTCAGTACTGGCCGAACTCAGCGATAGCTGGATTCAACACTAGCCGAACTCAGAGTTCTGCCAAGCATAATGGTTAAGCAGAAGACCGCGTTTAGCCGAGCTAAGTGTCTAGGCCGAGCTCTGTGTCTAAGCCGAGTTCAGTGTTACGGCCGAACTCAGTGTTTTACTGAGCTCAGCGCCAGACCGGGTCCTGCTTAGCTGTTTTCTGTGATGTTGGATTTGTCCTAAGCGGAGAACATGATTTGTCGCTGTGTAGCACTTCACTCTTGAAGAGGTCGAATCCACAGAGAACGGACTAGGGGTTCAGCTCTAGAGGACTTCTTTTGGTCGAGAGTGACCAACTTTTGTTCAATGAGTGTAATTAATTCTAAGCTAGGACTGATTAAAACTGCAGAAAACTGAATGAAAATGTTATGCTAAAGAGATGATTCAACCTAGGGTTCAGACCACCCAGATTTTTATGGTTTCATCTTCCTCTTCATTCCGCAGATAAGAATTGAATCAATCCAATTCTCACCTGGAAGATTTCTTCGTGAAAATCAAATATCAATCTGAGTGAATAATTCCCAAAGAGATTCCTAGACATTCAATTCGATAATCTGAGAGTCATCGACCCAAGCACTAGTCGTATCATCTCAGATGAACACAATTAGTCAAAGGCTTAACATCTCAATTATGATTTCTTGAAGCGGATCATCAATGGAAGTTATCTTTTATCATGAAAACATAATCAGGAAGAAGAACCATACAAAACCCAGGTTGAATTCCCCTTAGGTTAAACCATCTGTAATTCTACCCCTCCATTAATGGAGAAGTCTTCAAACAGATTAAATGAAAGTAAGAAAACAGTAAAAACATAATTGAAAGATTACCTCTACTAAAACTTGAATTAATATGAAGGATTCTGTCTTGAAACAAGAATTTAACAAAATTGAACACCCATCTTCAATAGAAACTACCTCTACATTTATCTAAGGAGGGAAGAGAGAAAAAGGAAAGGAGGCTGCTGGGAAAAATAACACAATCCCCAGATGGCCCTAATTATAGAGTTATTATGCTTTATATAGGTTCCCACAACTTTAATTACAAAACTGCCCCAAAAACTAACATTCTATCCAAATACGAGCGTTCTACCGGTAGAAATACCGGTTGACAGATGGAATTCTCTTGATCAAACTCTCTGCTACAATTTCAGCCCCTTCTACCGGTAGAAACTGCGGTTGACTGATGGAAGTCTCAGGGTCAGCCTCTTCTACCGGTAGAAATACCGGTTGACAGGTGGAATCCTCGTGCCCAAACTCTCTGCTGCAATTTCAGCCTCTTCTACCGGTAGAAATTGCGGTTGACTGATGAAATTCTCCTGTCTGCACTCTCTGCTGGAAAATCAGTCACTTCTACCGGTAGGACTTGCGGTTGACTGATGGGGACCAGTTTCTTTACTCTCTACTTGATCCATTCATCCTCCAGAAGCTTCATTCTTCATCAAATTTCTGCAATTGACCAAAAACCAATATTAGTGCAAACTTATATGAAATTAACGGAATTAAACACGAATGAAGGTGATGGAAAGGTAATTAAGTCTCTAATTGCTTAATAATTAGGTACTTATCACACCCCCCAACTTGGACTTTGCTAGTCCCTAGCAAATTAAGAAGAAGCTATCTTGTCTGTACATACAATTCTCATTTAAACGTGGAAATACATGATTTATGCCCAATTGACACAGATGTCTAAGACCGTGACAACATTAATCTCTACATCTCATGGAATAAAACATTCAATCAAGATGATAAGATTAGAATGAGTTAACCATCACATCAAAATTAATTCCAAAGCTCACAAAAGATATCACTCAATGTAGATGTCACTCATTTCAATGAACATACCCCATGGAAACTAATCTCACAACGCTCATTCTAACATCACACACATACAGAACAACACTAAAGTAGCATAAAAATTCAAACATGTATTCTAATGGAAGTAATGACACAAAAAGATTAATTAAGGATCTTAAAATTGCATTGAAAAGGGTTAACAATGACAGTGTTTTGGACAAAATGGGGCATGGCCTTACATGGCTTAGGTTAACTACCCTTTTGCCATGCCCAAACAAAAACGATATTCCCCACTAATCAAGAAGAAAAAACTAAAATCAACCATCAATAGAACACTTCATTCACTGACTAATTCTTCATGAGTGTCATCTTCTCCATCATCATCATCATTTTCTTTTTCTTTCTCTGCCCCTTCTTCTGCTGCAGTATTACTGCCACCCTTTTTCTGGCTAGGACCAGCCTCTGTCTCTCTTTGGGGTGACACATAGGGCTCAGCTCCTTGTGATACAGCAACCTTCATCAGATACTCTTGCCTGGATCTCTGTTTTTCCATTTCTTGTTTAATCACTTTCTGCCCCTCTATGCAATCATCTACCTTGCACCCAACCCACTTCAGCAGTTCCATCATGTAAGTCTGAAATGATGAGCCCTTCACTTGTTTAGGAATAGCAGAAGAAGGTTGAGCTGCTGACTGAGGGTCCCTCTTTTGTGATTTGGCCTTTGCCATTGTTTTCACCGTGATTGCCCCTCTATCACTAGGTAAAAGCCAATCATCTGGGCCTTTCTTTACTTTCTGGTTTAAGCATATCTTAGTGATAAGGCAAGGGTAGGGGAGGGCCGCCTTAGCTGAGGACTCCTCAGGGTATCTCCTCATCTGATTGTATATGAATTGAGCTACATTCATTCCTTCATTTGGGCTCCAGATCACCCATAGCAATTCCATCTCCTTTTTCCCTAGCATCTTCTCATCGCCTCGAGGGAAAATGTTGTAATGCATAATCTTGTTCAACATCCCTGCTTCCCCATTCAAATTTCCAACTGTGGTTGTCCCTTCTACCATAGCTTCCTCTCTCAACACCAATTGCTCATGAAGAATTTCCAAAGGAACATCTTGAGGCCTAGGGTATGTGATTTTCTCCCTAGCTACTGGGGTGTATCCTAAGGCTTTTGCAATAATGTATTGATCAACTTTCACTTTTGTCCCATTCACCATTGCGGCTATTTGTTCACCTCCTGCTATCACACGCTCCATAGATTTGAAAAATTGACGAACAAAGTCAGGAATATACCCTTCAAAGGCAGTGTCCATGTATTCCAGCTTGCTGTTGATCACTGCTCCAAAGCATTCCCCAGTACCAAGTTTCCCCACATCGACTCTCCTTTCAATCACAAATGCTTTCTTGTCTACCTTCTTCTCCCATTTGATCTGATCTGCAGTCTTCGGTGGAGGAGGGGGAGAAGACTTCCTTGGCCTTTTTTTCAGCTCTTCTATCACTTTCCCCTGACGTGCTACCTTTGGATTTCCCCCCTTTAGCAATTGCTCCTTTCTTTGGTGCACCTCCTGATTTAGGGTTCTTTGTCCTTGGCATGGTTTGATGTTGTGTGTAGAAGATATGAATTGATTTTGGAAGGATATGGAAGTGAGTAACAAGTTTTTGAGGGAAGGAAGGGGATTTCGGAATGTAGGGTTTTCTTGGACTTTTTGGAAGTTTGATTGAAGAGATAGGGAGAAATGGTGATGAAGGAAAGGGATTTGTGTGTTTTGGAGGAAGATTGGTTAGATTAATGGCGGTTTTGGAAGCTCGGGAATTAGGGTTTATGGAGGAGAACCCATCAGCTGGAGGGAAAGGAGACGAACAAGACGAAATGAAAAACAGAACAGGAACAAAAATTATATAGGGTTGGCTGGGCCCGCACGTTCTACCGGTAGAACTACCGGTAGAGACTTCGTAGTAAAATCCTAGCTTCTCTGCCTCAATTTTTTTCTTTTGAACCGGTATTTCTACCGGTACTGACATTCATTCATCATTTTTTTTTAATTGAAATGAATGACTTGGCTAAGAATCCAACACATTCTTCTTCTGATTTTCAAAACTTTTATCCAACGATTGATTTGAGAATGAATCTCACTTAATTCCAACGAAGTGACTTATTCGCGAATTCCTCAATTACGCAATGGAATACCAGAAGTCTCCATGAATAGAGTATCTTCGTATCAGTCAATCACAAACCCACAGCCGTCAATCACAAACCCACAGCCAAAACATAGAAGATCATCTTTACTTCAAAGTCATCCTTAGCCTCATCATAACCAAGCCCAATTTCTGTAACACCACCATATTCCACCTGCAGAAATCACCCCAAAACCCCCCATTCCTCCTTGCCTCCTTTACACCGGTTCCCTAAGGTTTAGCACAAGAATAGGGAATATAAAACATGGCTCAAACAGGGGTACAAGGGTGACTCTTTTCTAGTTTTATAAACAACAAATTTCCTTGTATTAACAGTTTGTGTCACCACTTCTAAAAGATGTAAAATGAATGCAATTCAAGGCTACAAAAGTATGAACTTGCAAGTGTGTGGAAACCACTCTATCACTCAAAGCACTCAAAAAAAAATAAGGGATATGGTACGAATTCAATTCAATGTGATGAGTAACTCACACTATCATTCAAAGACACATAGTAATCAAAGAAGGCATACATCATGTATTTCACGAAAGTGAAACTCCAAATGAGAATTGCAATGAAATGAATGCAAGGCTTGTATTTGCAAATTCTAAGTTGTGAAAAAGTAACTATATGCATGAAAAATTAACTAAATGCAGGAATGAAATTCATGCCTCTCCCCCCCAACTTGAATGAAACATTGTCCTCAATGAGTAAAACAACTCAGAACAAAGGGAAAAGAGAGGAACGAAGTTACCAATCTACGAAGGTGGGTGCTGTAGTATGAATAACCTGCTGAGACTTAGACACCAATTATTAGTTAGAAACAAAAACAGGGCAAGCACAGATGGTGCACCCCAAAAACCATCCACTTTTCAAAAGATAGAAATGAAGAATGAATTGTTGGTCTTTTAAAGTCAGATTCCAAGACATCACACTAAAGAACGAGGTGATACGGAGTAGCATCATCCGCTATTTCTTTTGAGATGCAATTAGGCCAATCTAGCATACAAAGAGATAAAGACATTAAACAGTGAAAAAAAAATTGCACGCAAGATGGCAACTAACAGATTCAAGAAAGCTTAAGAACTAGTGGCTTCCGGATAAACCGGGTCCACTAATTCTTCCACAATGTCCTCTTTTGAGAAATTCTCCAAAAATGGTTTAAGTCTTTGCCCATTTACTTTAAAAATCTTTCCATCATTGTTATTAAAAACCTCAATAGCTCCATGAGGGTAGATTTTATGCACAACATAAGGTCCAGTCCATCTTGATCTTAATTTACCTGGATGGAGGTGAAGTTTTGAGTTGTATAAAAGGACCTTTTGTCCCACCTGAAAGTCCTTCCTCACAATGTGTTTATCATGAAAAGCTTTGACCTTGGACTTGTAGATGCTAGCATTCTCATAAGCCTCTCTCCTCATCTCTTCTAACTCATTCATTTGGAAATTCCTAAGAACACCTGCTTTGGGTAAAGAGAAATTCAATGTCTTGAGAGCCCAAAATGCTTTATGCTCAATTTCAACAGGAAGATGACACGTCTTGCCATAGACAAGCCTATACGGAGACATTCCTAAAAATGTCTTGTAGGCCGTGCGATAGGCCCATAAGGCATCAGTCAACCTAGTTGACCAATCCTTCCTATTAGGATTCACAGTTTTTTCCAAAATATGCTTGATCTCCCTATTGGCTAACTCAGCTTGCCCATTAGTTTGAGGATGATAGGCAGTGGACACCTTATGAGTGATCCCATACTTGGTCATCAAGGCCGCAAATGGACGATTACAGAAGTGGGTGCCTTGATCACTAATCATGGCCTTGGGCATCCCAAACCGAGACAAGATATTCTCCTTCATGAATTTGACCACAACCTTGTGGTCATTGGTCCTAGTGGGAATAGCCTCTACCCACTTGGACACATAATCTACAGCCAGAAGGATGTAGAGGAACCCATAAGAACTAGGGAAAGGACCCATAAAATCTATACCCCAACAATCAAAGATCTCTATGATAAGCATGGGCTGAAGGGGCATGGCATTCCTCTTGGAAATGGCTCCTAATTGCTGACATTGAGGACAAGTTCTACAGAAGTCATGGGCATCTCTAAAAAGAGTGGGCCAGAAGAAGCCACACTGCAAAATCTTTGCAGTGGTCTTTTTTGAAGAAAAGTGACCCCCACACGCCTCAGTGTGGCAGAATAATAAGATACTCTGTTGCTCCGACTCCGGTACACACCTCCTAATAATCTGATCAGCACAATACTTGTAAAGATAAGGATCATCGAAAGCGTACTTTCTCACCTCCACTAAGAATCTCCTTCTCACTTGAGAAGTCCAGTCACTAGGAAGCTGCCCTGTCACGAGATAATTGACAATATCCGCATACCACGGACATGTCGACACTGAATACAACTGCTCATCAGGAAAAGAATCAAGGACTGGAAGATGGGATGACTTATCCTCAAAATCAAGTCGCGAAAGATGATCCGCGACTACATTCTCAACACCCTTTTTATCCTTGATAGTGATGTTAAACTCTTGGAGCAACAAAACCCACCGAATGAGACGCGCTTTTGCGTCTTGTTTGCTCATCAGATACTTGAGCGCTGCGTGATCAGTAAAAACAACAATAGGAGAACCTATGATATATGATATGAACTTATCAAGAGCAAAGACCACAGCTAGCAACTCTTTCTCTGTGGTGGTGTAATTGACCTGAGCATCATTTAAAGTTTTGCTTGCATAAGCAATAGCAAAAGGGACTTTACCTCTTCTTTGACCCAAAACAGCACCAATGGCATAGTCACTGGCGTCACACATCAATTCAAAAGGAAGAGTCCAATCCGGGGCTTGCATAATAGGTGGGGAAGTGAGGCACGATTTCAAAGCGCTGAAGGCTTTTTCACAAGCCTCAGTCCAAACAAATGGTGCATCCTTGGTCAAAAGATTGCACAAAGGGCGTGCAATAGCGCTGAAAGCACGAATGAAGCGCCTATAAAAACCACAGTGACCTAAGAAGGATCGTATATCCTTGACGCACTTGGGAGAAGGTAATTGTGAGATCAATTCCACCTTTGCCTTGTCTACCTCAATACCTCTAGGAGACACTATATGGCCTAAAACAATCCCTTGTGTTACCATAAAGTGACACTTCTCCCAATTTAAAACCAACTTCTTCTCCTCACACCTATCTAGGACTTTCTCTAAATTCTTTAAACACCCTGCAAAGCTATCTCCAAAAACAGAAAAATCATCCATGAACACCTCCAAGAAGTCTCCGATCATGTCATCAAAAATACCCATCATGCATCTTTGAAAGGTGCCAGGGGCATTGCATAATCCAAAAGGCATGCGCCTATAAGCAAAGGTCCCAAAGGGACAAGTGAAAACGGTCTTCTCTTGATCTTCCAATGACACCTCAATCTGATTATATCCAGAATAGCCATCCAAAAAGCAGTAGAAAGTATGACTTGCCACTCTCTCTAAAACCTGATCAATGAAAGGAAGAGGGAAATGGTCTTTCTTTGTACTGGCATTAAGCTTTCGGTAATCAATGCAGACTCTCCACCCCGTGGCAACTCTAGTAGGGATCAATTCTCCTTGTTCATTAGCCACAACAGTTACCCCTGCCTTCTTAGGTACTACTTGAATAGGACTCACCCATTTGCTATCAGCGACAGGATAGATAATCCCAGCATCTAACAATTTCAGAACCTCCTTCCTTACCACATCCTTCAAAACAGGGTTAATCTACGCTGGGGTTGACGGGAAGGTTTGACATCATCCTCTAAATGAATCCTATGGGTGCAAATTAAGGGATTAATCCCTTGTATATCAGCTAAGGTCCACCCAATTGCTCTTTTGTGCCTACCTAAGACCTCCAAAAGCTGGGTCTCTTGGTGTTCCTCAAGAGAAGAGGAAATCACCACAGGATATAACTCATCAACTCCAAGAAAAGCATACTTTACCGAAGAAGGTAAGGGTTTCAACTCAAGTGTAGGGGCCTTCTCACTGCTAGGCATTGACTTGGATTCCGATTTCGGAAGCTCCTCAAACTTTGGTGTCCAGAATATAGTACCCTTTACCTCCTCAACATCATCCAATAGAGAGTAAAGATACTCTACCTCAGGGGATTCAAGAAACTCCCTTTCCTCTTGGGTCAAGAATGTCTCCAATGGATCTGTATACGAATGTGTGTTCACATGTTCTTGAACCAAACTCTCTACCAAACTCACCTCATGTATCTCCTCATCATCTCCCAATTGTGAGGCGACATTGTAGATGTTCAGATCAAGGGTCATGTTTCCAAAGGTGATGGACATGTTCCCATTCCTAACCTTGATGATTGAATCTATGGTGGCTAGGAAAGGACGACCTAGAATGATAGGGGCTTGGTCACTAACCCCTTGATTTGGACATGTGTCCAACACAATGAAATCTGCGGGATACACGAAACTTCCTATCTGAACTAACACATCCTTCAAAATCCCCTTTGGGACTCTAACACTCCTATCGGCCAGCTGAAGTGTAATCGAGGTGGGCTGAAGTTCCTCCAACCCAAGTTGGAGATAAACAGAATATGGTAGAAGATTGACACTCGCCCCTAGATCACACAAAGCTCTCTCTATCTTCTTTCCCCCTATCTCTACTGAAATTCACGGACAACCAGGATCCTTGAATTTTGGAGGAAGAGAACTAGAGATGGTGGTACTGACATTAGCTGCTAGGAGAACCTTATTTTGATGCAAGAACTTGCGTTTGTAAGTGCACAAATCCTTGAGATACTTCGCATAGACAGGAATGTGTTGGATAGCATCCAAGAGAGGAATGTTGAGCTTGACTTGAGAGAAAAGCTCCCTAAGAGACTCTGCAAGGTCTGGCCTGGATTTCCCTCTCAACCTCTGAGGGAAAGGGGCTGGGGGTTGGAAAGCTTGGACTCTAGGGTCTTGAATGGTAGAAGTGGAAGACTCAACTTTCTTAGGTTCATTGGACTCATTAGATTTCTTTGAAGATTCATTCCCAGCCTCAGAATTCTTAGGCTCCTCCACTTCTTGCAAAGCAGGAGGTGCCTTGGAAGTAGAAGATTCAGGCTTACTTGGCTTGGGAGGGATGGTATTATCAATGATCTTACCACTCCTCAGAATGGTGACAGCTTTAAGATGCTCCACTTGAGCATCCGACCCACCGGAATCTTCCACAAAGTGCTGGCCTTGAACAATTGGAATAGCTTGGGTAGGCAAGGCACCCCTTGTGGTTTGACTAGCACTCACCGCATTGGTAAGTGTAGTTAATTGAGATTTGATGTTCTCAAGAGTCCTGTTGTTCTGCTCATTGATGGAAGTCTGACTACTCAAAAAGGCTTGAAAGGTATCTTCTAGACTTCTCTTATGGGGAGGCTGATATGGAGCATGACCCTGTTGGGGTCCTTGTTGTTGAAAGTGCTGATAAGAATGAGGTGGAAACTGTTGATGAAATGGGAATCTCTGCTGCTGATATTGTGGGGCAGCATGAAAGAATTGCCCTTGACTCTGATTAGACTGAGGAAATTGCCCTTGATTTTGATAGGGCTGAGAAAATTGCCCTTGATTTTGATAGGGCTGAGACTGAAAACCCGTAGAGCCAAGATTTTGGGTCGGTGGAGGGTTGTCCCTCCACCGAAAATTAGGATGATCATTGTACCTGGGGTTGAAATTCTGAAATTGGTTAGATTGAAAAGAAGATTTCTGCTGGGAGCTCACAGCATTGACATCATATGGAGGGTTACCATGGAGCAACTCCTTGATGGAAGGAATGGTAGGACAATTGTCTGTACCATGATCATTTTGTGAACAAATTGCACACAATTGATCCACTTGGGCAACTGATGTAGGAGTAATCTCACTAACTCTTTTCAGCTCTAGACCTTCTATCTGACGGGTAAGTTGAGCTATCCTAACACTCAAATCCTCCTTCTCACTCAGAGTAAATTTTCCTGCACTAGGAACATTAGGAAACACATTTGGAATAGTTCTATCATTAGGATTGGTAGTGTCCCAAACTTGATACTGCTCTGCCAAACTCTCTAAATATGCATAAGCTTCATGCGGTTCCTTGGCACGGAAAGTACCATTGCACATCATATCAATGAACTGTTTATTTGTTGAACTCAATCCCTCATAAAAGATCGTAACCAACTCAGGGATAGTAAAACCATGATGAGGGACCAAGTTCAACGTCTCATGAAACCGATCCCAACATTGATGAAAAGACTCTCCCTCTTTTTCAGCAAAACTCTGGATATTCTTCTTTAAAGCAATTGTTTTCTGATGAGGAAAGTACTTTTTATAAAACTCTCTTTGCAATTGATCCCATGTGGTGATTCGCACAGATCTCAGATTGTTCAACCAATTTTTGGCATTCCCCTTCAAAGAGAAAGGAAACAGTCGAAGTTTGGCTGACTCTCTTTGAGTTGCAGGGCACATGGTCTCAATTATGGCATTGAACTCTTTGACATGCAAATAAGGCATTTCAGATGTCATTCCATGAAAATTGGGAATATGAGTCAAAACATTTGGTTTGACCTGATATGCATTTGCACCCTGAGCTTCATCTACAATACAAGATGGAGCATCAGTCCACCTAGGAGTCAAATAATCATCCATTGTCCTAGGTGGTACAGCTTGATTATGTTGATGACGGGGGTCATTATTATTGTGTTGATTCGCCATTGATTCCAAAGTAGGATCGGGCAGATGCAGGTCAACAAAAATGTCAATTCCTGGCCAATCAAATATCGGAACTTCTTCAAGATCTATTCTGACCAATCTGTTGTGTATGTTCCTTCGGTAATGAGAGGACATATACAACAATCAACCCCAATTATCAAAATAATCACCTAATTCTAAAAGAAAAAAATGAAAAAAGACAAAAGAACTAGAAGAAATACTCACAAAGCTGTTTTACCTCAATTGCCGTTCCCCGGCACGGCGCCAGAAATGCTTAACTAGTTTTCTGTGATGTTGGATTTTTCCTAAGCGTGAGGACATGATTTGTCGCTTTGTAGCACTTCACTCTTGAAGATTGTCGAATCCACAGAGAACGGACTAGGGTTTCAGCTCTAGAGGACTTCTTTTGGTCGAGAGTGACCAACTTTTGTTCAATGGTTGTAATTATTCTAAGCTAGTGACTGATGAAAACTGCAGAAAACTGAATGAAATGTTAGCTAAAGAGATGATTCGACCTAGGGTTCAGACCACCCAGATTTGTATGGTTTCATCTTCCTCTTCATTCCGCAGATAAGAATTGAATCATCAATTCTCACCTGGAAGAGTTCTTCGTGAAAATCAAATATCAATCTGAGTGAATAATTCCCAAAGAGATTCCTAGACATTCAATTCGATAATCTGAGAGTCATCGACCCAAGCACTAGTCGTATCATCTCAAATGAACACAATTAGTCAAAGGCTTAACATCTCAATTATGATTTCTTGAAGCGGATCATCAATGGAAGTTATCTTTTATCATGAAAACATAATCAGGAAGAAGAACCATACAAAACCCAGGTTGAATTCCCCTTAGGTTAAACCATCTGTAATTCTACCCTCCATTAATGGAGAAGTCTTCAAACAGATTAAATGAAAGTAAGAAAACAGTAAAAACATAATTGAAAGATTACCTCTACTAAAACTTGAATTAATATGAAGGATTCTGTCTTGAAACAAGAATTTAACAAAATTGAACACCCATCTTCAATAGAAACTACCTCTACATTTATCTAAGGAGGGAAGAGAGAAAAAGGAAAGGAGGCTGCTGGGAAAAATAACACAATCCCTAGATGGCCCTAATTTTAGAGTTATTATGCTTTATATAGGTTCCCACAACTTTAATTACAAAACTGCCCCAAAAACTAACATTCTATCCAAATACGAGCGTTCTACCGGTAGAAATACCGGTTGACAGATGGAATTCTCTTGATCAAACTCTCTGCTACAATTTCAGCCCTTCTACCGGTAGAAACTGCGGTTGCCTGATGGAAATCTCAGGGTCAGCCCCTTCTACCGGTAGAAATACCGGTTGACAGGTGGAATCCTCGTGTCCAAACTCTCTGCTGCAATTTCAGCCTCTTCTACCGGTAGAAATTGGTTGACAGATGAAAATCTCCTGTCTGCACTCTCTGCTGGAAAATCAGTCACTTCTACCGTAGGACTTGCGGTTGACTGATGGGGACCAGTTTCTTTACTCTCTACTTGATCCATTCATCCTCCAGAAGCTTCATTCTTCATCAAATTTCTGCAATTGACCAAAAACCAATATTAGTGCAAACTTATATGAAATTAACGGAATTAAACACGAATGAAGGTGATGGAAAGGTAATTAAGTCTCTAATTGCTTAATAATTAGGTACTTATCAGGTCCGTGCCAGACCGGACTTCGAGCTAGCCGAACTCAGTGCTTAACCGAGCTGAGAGCTAAACCAACCTCAATGCTCTGCCAAGCCCAATGCATTTTCCCGAACTCAGCTGGGTTGCCGAACTGAGCTAGGCCCTTTGTCGAGCTGAGCTGGGTGGCCGAACTGAGTATTCAATTGAGCTCCATTGCTTAGCCGAACTCCGAGATGGATTTCCAAAAAGGCGGGATTTCAACAAAGGAGACTAGAACCTGGGACATTTCCTCCAGCCAGAATTCCTAGTGCGCACGGCCAACCACCCAGGCCAGGGGGTTAGCCGAACTCACAGGATGTCCTGGACGAGTAGGCCTTGCCTGCAGGATGTTTCACCTTCTCTGATCACAGTGTGCCGAGCTGACCGCCCAGGCCAGGAGGTCGGCTGAGCACACTGTGTACAGTGACGATCCCCAGATTCTAATTTCTATTGTTGCAATCATATGTAGGGCCCACTGACCATTCAAATAGACTTCCATCACTGTGCCAGCCACGAGTCAATGGTACGGCTCAACCTTGACTCGTGGGGTCCACTAATTAAAGTCCAGGTTATGTAATCTAAGATGATTCGATCTTTATACGTTACCAAATGATGCACATAACTTCTAAGCACCAAACACAGCATTCCTTAGCATCTGTGGTTTCATTTAAAGATCAAATTACCTGAGATAGACTTGAACCTGATGTGGATCAATTACTTAGGATGGACCGTTGATATCTCCCATTGATCCTTGTATTTGGAGATTCATCTCCCTCATATTATTACTATCACTCTATTGTCCTTATTATTGCTTATACCTGTTAATTAAATGGAAAATGGAGGACCCGAACCTAGGACTACTTAGAGGTGACCCGGTAATATAATTGGGTGAACATTGACCCGTGTCTGTGGCTAGGCGGGCCCTTTTTATGGCCTAAGTCGGATGTGAATTACCCTAGAATGGAGAGGTTAGATTGTATGGGCTTCTGACCCATTATGGTTGTAAATGGATCATATGTCATTGAATATGGACTGGTATCTCATATGGACTGTTATAGATCAGACCATGTATTTGGTGGGCCTTGGTATGGATCCAATGATGGAGTTGGATTTGGACTATGATCCACAGTTTATATTGAGTACTTGGACCTCTTACGGACTTTTGTTAGGACCTTGTTCACGCAAGGTAAAGCCTAGACAGACACAGACCTTTATTGATTCCGAGTCGGCATAGACATTCACTCAGTTGATTTAAGCTCAGCCAGTTGGACTGATCATCTCTGGTAGGAGCTATTGAGATTTGATGTGGGGCTATCATGATGAGCATTGTTGGAGACGGACGGTGCGATACCGAGTCCGGTCTCAGTGTGTGTTGATGGATGATGTTATTTGCGGGGCTAGATAATCCCCAGCACTGTGAGATTTTTCCCGCCGCGACTGTGTTCAGTATGGGAGGGCCGCGGCATAATATCCCGCGGTATCCAGCTTGTGTGAGTGTGCCATTTTGTGTAGATTTATTTTATTATGTTCATTCTGATTCTATTTGCTTATCGTGCTCAACTGCCTAGAACCTGTATCATTGCTACTCTCTTAACTTTATTACTGTCTCTACTCATTTGATGCATACATTCTATATTATTAGCATTACTGTGACTTGCCAGATCTTTAGATCTGACCCACTCTTGGTGCTTAGGTCTTGACCCCGAGTTCGAGGGCGATGCGTTCGCACTCGTTGAGGTGCCCGTAGCAGGCGACTACGGATGGGGGGCGGCCGACCATGAGGTCGAGCCGGAAGGTGGAGAGCCGACACCAGCTGCAGGGGTTTGAGCGTTCTTTTGTTTAGGGTTTTGAGAGATTTTTGTTGTGAGACGGGTAGTGATAAAAATATGTAATTAAACTTGATTTGTTATCACTATACATTTAGGCTGGACTTCAGCCCGTCTACATTTGACATATATACGATGATACCTTATGCTTCCACTATCTCTGTATGGCTTCCGCTTATAATACGCTTCCGCAATAATAACTGTTGTTACATTATCGTTCAAAAAGTTTTAAATTGGACCTCACTGCGGACCTACGATCTTGGAAGTTCTCGGATTTTCCGGGAAGTAGCGCGCCAATTTCGGTACTTTGACGATTTTCTCGGTATCCGGAATTGGGGCGTTACACGTACACCCCGTTTTTTTTTGACAGGCGGCACAGAAGTCCATGGCAGTTGCTGACAGGATCTGCAGATACAGCATGGACGTTGCCGGGCTGACCGTGGAGAAGAACGGCTTGCAAGAATCTCTGGACGTCGTTACTCAGAAATTAGCCAGGGTGGAGGGAGAATACGCGGCGAAGCTTGAGCAGGCGAGGGGAGAAGCCGAGGCGGAAAGAGCTAAAGTGGCCGAGCTCGAGGTTTCCATATCGAAGATGGGAGACGATTACGCGGCCCTGCTTCAGGCCGAATCCAAGAGGGTGGATGAGGCCGAGGCGAAACTCGAGTCGGAGTGCGATGCTGCGTTCGAGGACGCCAGAGCGCAGGTCACCGCCCATTACAAGGAAAGGGTCCTCGTCGTGAGGGAGAAGGCCTGGGTGAAAGGATGGCGTGCCGGCCTGAAGGAGGCCGGGGCTTCTGAGGACCATCCTTCCTTTCGGGAGCCTCCCCCGTACCCACTCCCGACGCCGGCTTCTGCTCTTCCAGCCAGCGAAGTTTCTGATGCTGCAGCCCATGGGTTCGGCCGGGCATGACCTCGGGACATTCGCCTCTCTGCTTTATGCTTTTTGTAATTTCCTTCAATTGTATTTGCTGCACAATGTAAGGACCAGGATTTTAATGCAATTGAAAGTTTCTTCGACCACTCGTCCTTCCATTTCTGTCTCTTCCTCGAGCTCGGTACTTCCGTGCTTGAGTTTGGTATGGTGCTTTCTGTGATGGGACGTTAGAATTGAGTGCCGAGCGATCTTCTTGGGTGTTTGCGATGATACTCCGTATCTTGGGCGATCTTTTCCGGTGTTCGCACTGATACTCCGTATCTGGGGTGATCTTGAACAGCAGTAAGCATGGAGATGTGACCGTTGAGGGGAACGAGGGGATGGCTCCACGTGGTATCATCTGAGCCGCTGGTCAGTATGGGGGAAGTCTGGCACGCCACGCAAGGCGTGTGAGACCTCACCTCATAATTTTCTTTGAAGATGGCCCTCCCCCCCCCCGTTCTTCCTATAAATAGGAGTGGTAAGCTTGCCATGGAAGGGACGAGAGAACTAGGATATTTAAACAACCTGGCAGCCATGTTTGATAGATCTTTATGGGCTTTTGACCCGGATGGAACTCCTGTGCCAGGGTGACGGCTTCCTCCGAGGGGGAAGGCCTGTCGCAGTCTGCGCGCTCTCTGAAGATGGTCCTCGTAGGCTACGCGCTCTCTGAACACGGGTCTACGGCCAGCCTTCCCTGGTGCGGTTGCATGGGAATCTTTGCAGCCATGGGTCGGTGGCGCCCCCTGCGCTTGGCGGCCTTGTTGTCATTCCGCAAGGTTCTGAGCGGAGGGTAGGACTGGAGACGCCCTAGGAGGGGGCTCTTGTTTGCAAACTTTGGTCTGACCAGCCAAAGCGTATTGCAGAGCTCTTGGCATCGGACGCCTGGGGGTCCTGTTTCGTCCCAGAGGGCGGTTCTGAATCATGCCGCAGATCCTCCTTCTTGTGGGATGTCAAGACCTCGGGGCAGGATGCGACAAGCCTTTCCGCCGAAGGTTTCCGGTCGGCGGGCGGTGTCGGTCAGGATTAGCCTCAAAGCCTACTTTCCTTTGGGTCTTCAGAGGGCCACGAGCCTTTCTTCTGGGTATTTTGTTTCATGTTTGTAATCCATGTAATGAAGCAATTACAATGAATAATAAAGGACGAGTTTTGTGTTCACTCAATCCGTGTACACTTGCATCTTTGTATTTCAATGCTCGCACCGCTCTTCTTTCGAAAGCTGACCTCGGCCGAAATGGGGAGCTTGGGCCGAAGTGGGGTTCGGCGTGACCTCGGCTGTTTGAGTTCGGCGTGACCTCGAGGGTGTTCGAGCCCAGGGTCTCGGAGGTCTCGGCCGTGCGATCTTCAAGGGTGTATGAACCAAGAATTTAGGGAACGACTGAGCGTCGGAGCTCGGAGCCTTTTCCAGGGCAGTAGACCCGAAGCTTTAGGAAACGACCGAGTCTGGACTCAAGGCCTTTTCCAGGGCGGTAGACCAGGAGCTTTAGGAAACGACCGAGTCTGGACTCGAGGCCTTTTCCAGGGCGGTAGACCCGGAGCTTTAGGAAACGACCGAGTCTGGACTCGAGGCCTTTTCCAGGGCGGTAGACCCGGAGCTTTAGGAAACGACCGAGTCTGGACTCGAGGCCTTTTCCAGGGCGGTAGACCCGGAGCTTTAGGAAACGACCGAGTCTGGACTCGAGGCCTTTTCCAGGGCGGTAGACCCGGAGCTTTAGGAAACGACCGAGTCTGGACTCGAGGCCTTTTCCAGGGCGGTAGACCCGGAGCTTTAGGAAACGACCGAGTCTGGACTCGAGGCCTTTTCCAAGGCGGTAGACCCGGAGCTTTAGGAAACGACCGAGTCTGGACTCAAGGCCTTTTCCAGGGCGGTAGACCCGGAGCTGTCAAAGTCATGTAAGGGGAGGTGACACAGACTGACGACAGGGCAAAAGGTACTTTCATTGATTCTGAGACTCGCTACATCTTTTAGAAATAGAATTTCTTCAGGCGGGATGCATTCCACGGTCTCGGCAGTGGCTTGCCCTCCTGTCTTCGAGCTTGTAGGCTGATTTCCTTGCTTGTGAGACCACCCTGAACGGGCCGTGCCAGTTCGGGGCCAGCTTTCCCCTTGTTTGGTTGTGTCAGCGGGTAGGGTCCTCTCGAGAACCGGCTCTCTCAGGGAGAATCTCCTTTCCTTGATATTTTGATTGTACGCCCTGGTTAAACGCTGCCGATAGTCGGTCAGACGCAGGGCTATTGCTCCTTGGCGCTTGTCTGCCAGCTCCAGCTCCGTTGCCGGGTTTGTCTTATTTCGGCCTTGGTCGATCAGCTCTGTCCTCAGGGCGAGAAGGCCGATCTCTAAAGGAATGACCGCTTCCATCCCGCAGGTCGAAGAGGTGTTGCCGAGGTGGGAGACTGTTCGATCTCAGTTACTTCTGGCTCGTGCCCTGTACCTGTCAGCGCTGTGCCAGGCTGGGTCGGGGCCGAATTGGGCGAGACGAGGTTGAAGTCTGCCAGAATCTGGGCTTTGATCGCAGTTCGGGGCCGGCCAATAAAGTGTTTTGAGTGCTGCAGCCATTTCCGTGAGCTTCTGGACTTCTTTTGTGGTGGAGGGGCTCTGAATGTCCTAGATCGAGGTGATCTGGTCTGGATCAGCCCCTATCCCCCTTCGCGTTACCAAGCTACTGAGGAACTGGCCAGGTGCTAAGCCGAAGGCGCACATGGAAATATTTATTTTGAGCTTGCATGCCCGAAAGACGTCGAAGACTTGGCCTAGATCCGCCAGGTGGTCGCTGGAATACACTGATTTGGCGACCATGTCGTCGATGTACATCTCTACCGTTAGGCCGAGCTGAGCCTGGAACATCCCCGTTATGTGGCGCCGATAGGTTGCCCCCGCGTTCTTTAGCCCGAAGGGCATCTCCTTGTAGCGGTTAGCACCGCGGGGGGTTGTGAATGACGTTACCCTCGTCGGGCTTGTGAAGTGGAACTCGGCGGCAGCCTCTGTATGAGTCAAGGAAGCTCATCCGGTCGTGGTCAGTGGTGGCGCCGATCAGGGAGAACCTGTCTGGGTCTGCCGAGTTCAGCCTGGCCTCGGCCATGTCCTCAATCGCTGTGTGGGAGCTGGATTCCCCCGAGATCTTTATCTGAGAGAAGAGATCGCAGGTCGGCCGTGGTGAGCCTTTTTGGGTGCCAGCCCGAGCTCGGCTTCCATCACCCTCTTCCTGTGCGATGCGAGCTTCCGCGAGACGAGGGAGAGGGAACTGAGGATGCCAGGTGTATCACGTTAATGATTTTTTCGGAGTCCTCGCTGTCTGGGTCCCGAGCCGTGCTCTGGTGAACTCGGCCCCTGCTGCTGCCGGCATCTTCTGTCTTCACGAACTCTGGAAGGTGGCCTTCGCCGGCGAGTTTCTCCAGGTACCACTTCAGAGAGCTGCACTCCTCGGTCTTGTGTCCTTTACCTTTGTGGTAGGAGCAGTAGAGCTTGCTTCGACTGCCGTTGGTGGCTCATTTTTCAAGGGCTGAGGCCACTCGAAGAACGGCTTACCCTTTATTTTGTTCATGATCTGGTGTATCGGCTCCCTGAAGACGACGTCGATGCCTTGATTGGCGCTGGCGTGAGGCCTTGGCCTCCTGGTGCCCCCAGACCTGGATGGTGTGGGCATCGCCGAACTGGTGTGACCCAAGCCTGCTTGGGCTCCTGCTACTGGAAGGGTTCCCCGCCTCTCTGCCGAGGCTGATTGCTCTTGTGCTCGGGCTCTGGCCTTTCGTCCTCTCCTCGGGCATGGGTTCCATCTTCCTCCCGGGCGACGAAGCGCTTTATCCGGGCCATTAGCTCTGGCATGGACTCTGGAGGGTCTCCGACCAAGTCCTTCCGGAGGTCGTGGCCGAGGATCAGGGCATATTGGAAGGCGTAGATTGCTATCTCTTCCCTAGTGCCCTCGATCTGGCTGTAAACCGCCCAGAATCGTCGGGCGAACTTGGCGAGGGTCTCACCCTGCTTCATTCTCAGGGCGAGAAGGTCCCCTTCTCTCTTGGGGACGGCGCTGTAAGCTTGGAACTTCTTCAGAAAGGAGAGCTGAAGCTCCTTCCAGCTCGATATCGACTCCTCCGGGAGGGCGCAGAACCATTTCAGAGGGAGGTCTCCCAAACTGGAGGAGAAGATTTTGCAGTTAAGGTGACCCTCGTTTCCCCAGATGGACATCCTCTGGGAAAAGTGACGGAGGTGAGCGGACGGGTCGGACAGTCCGTCGTAGGGGACGAACCGCGGGACGGAGAATCTCCTGGGCAACGGGGTGCGCCCGATATCCCTCGTGAAGGGCGAGGCCCCGAGATCAGCGTGGCCACAGATCTGCTTCTGGTCCCGCACGTCCAGGTTGCACTGAAGAGCCAACCTGACGCACTTGTCAAATCGCTCTTGCTCGTCGTCCTTTTCCGGAGTCTGGGCTCTTGACTTTCGCTTGGAGCGGTTCGGGCTGTGATGGCTGTGGGCTCGGCCATCGCGACTACGATGACTTCGGCTGTTGCTAGAGCCTTCGTCATGGATGTGGCTTCGCTTGTGGTCCAGATGGTTTCTGAAATCTTCGCGAGGAGGCTGGGCTGCCCTGCTGGGGGCGTCCTTCTTCTTTCCTTGAGGATCAGAGACTTGCCTCAGCGAGGCAGTCTGCGCTGCTCTCAGCTGCTGCTGGAGCTCGCAGATCAGCCGCTCCTGCTTCTGGAGGAGAGCATTTTGAGCTGCGACGTCTCCCCCAGCGGCAGGAGGTTGAACTCGACGCGCCTTTTCCACGGCAACGGCCTTACCCTTGCGAGGACGCTCATGCCGACGCTCGTCGCGTCGGGGGTGGCGTAACTTCCTCTGCTGAGAACGAGGTCTCGAGTCCTTCTTGGAGGGGGACCTCGACAAAAAGCTGTGAGCCTAAGCGGCCCTCGCCTGCTGACGTGCCATGCACCGTTCGGGAACGCCCCTGAGGAGGGACGTCTGCCGATGGTGCTGGCAGCTCAAGCACTGCTCTCGAAGATTCTCCGCCCTTCTTAGCTTTCGGAGGCATGGCTTCTGGGAGTTTGAGGCTTAGAAGGTTGGGAAGGTTTGGAAAGGTTGGGATATTACTTTCCCACAGACGGCGCCAATTGTAGGTGCAAAAAATAATGACCCACAATAACTGGGGAGCCTTAGAGGACTTATCCAACGATGGTGACGACTGGGTACCGTCCGAAAGCCTGAAAGAGAAGAGCAAACGGTCAGAGGACCCTGGCCTGGGCGGCGCAAGGCTCTCCGATGCCAAAGTCAGTGAAGGAACTGGAACAATGGAAGGAGAAGAAGAAGAGAGGCAGAGTAACAGCTCTATGGGTTGTATTCTGCGTACCTTGCATGTGGTATGGAATTAGATTTATAGAGGCTTGGCTTGTATTTTTGGAGGACACCTTGGTGTGGGTCCCATGATTTGATTGGGAGCCATGATAAGCCCACAAAGTAATAAATGCGGTCGAATCCAGCCCACCCTGCATTTAATGCCAGTCGGATCAGCCCACATTGCATTAAATGCGCGTCTTGTTGGGCCAGATCGTGTTGGGCGCTTTTGGCGGTAGGAGCATCATCGGGCCTGCCCTCGGGCCTTGCCCTGATGTGGCCTCAGCCGCTGGATGCCGCCTTGTCAGTGATTTAGCGAAGATTATGGACGGCTGGATGTCGCATCTGTCTTGCTAGCTTGCGCCCCTGTTCCTCCACGCGCCTGGTGACGTGGGGGATGAGGGGTGCGAGTGGAGGTCTTTTCTTGCTTCGGCTTTCGTCTCGGCTCCTTCAGCCGGGGTGGAGTTCCCGGCCGAGATGGACACATGGGGTGGCCGAGCTCGGCGCTGGTGGTATGGAGCCGTTTGACTTCGGCTGAGGCCTTTGTCCTGTTAGCCGAGGTGAGTTTGGTGCCATGTGGACGGCACGCGGATGGCGTGCGAGAGTGCTTAGTCTCATCGAATGGCTGTGATTAGCGTAGTCCTGGAGTTCAGAAAATCTCTCCACACAGTATATATTATTAATTATATGTTGATCTCTCAAAATAAAATAAATTGTGGGCATTAGTGAAGCGGTCGAGATTTTCGGAAGCTGGGTTCCACTTGTTCCTTTGAGTAGGGTGATGCAGTGGTACTGCAGCGTGACATTTCGGCAATTCTATTTTCATCGTCTTGTTATCTTAAAATGGATTTAGAACGCATTTATTGTGTTTGAAAATCACATTTGCCGATTCCAAAAAACATCATCTCAAGGGTCTCCAATGCCACCAGACTCTCCCAATCTCGCCACGATCTCGCCGATCCCGCCCTCTTCTTCCTCGCCGATCCCGCCCCTCTCTTCTCTGTCACCTCTTCTCCCTCCTCCCCCACTGCTTTCCCCCCCCCCCCTGCTAAACCAACTCCTTCTTCGCTCTTGCCAGTTTTTCAAATTCCTCCATCTCCCGCCCATTTCCCCTCAAGCTCCTCGTTGATCCAGCCCTCTTCTTCTTCTCCGTCATCTCTTCTCCCTCCTCCCCCCTGCTTTCCCCCCCCCCCTCCCCCCCTTCTAAACCAACCTCCTTCTTCACTCCTGCCAGTTTTTCAAATTCTTCCATCTCCCGCCCATTTCCCCCCCAGCTCAGCCCCTTTAGCTGCGGTCCAGTCAACCCCCTTCCCCCCTTGGACTTCCAGACCTCCTCCTTCAAACACCCCCTCTCTTCCCCCAACCAAGCCTTTTCACCACTCTGCCCTCTCTGCCTTCCCTCCCCTATCCTCCCCTCCTGACCCCTCTGCCTTCCCTCCCTTACCCTCCGTAATTCCCCCTACTCCCAGCCACTCCTCTGGCACACCTGTTTTCCCTCCTTCTTCCTTCGCAAACCTCTTTGCTATTCCACAGCCTTCCTTCCACCCTCAATGCTATCCCCCTACCACCTGGACTAATGGTAGACCGACCTTATCCATCCCCCAATCTGTGCTCTCCGCTAGCAAAGAATCCTTCAATTTCTCTGTCATTGGCAAATTTGCAGGTAAACGCCCCTCCCTAGAATGGGTTGAAGAGAAGGCCAAATTCTGGGCCCTTTCCAGACGTTGCTTGGTTTCCCTTACCATCAAAGGTCACTTCATCTTCCGTTTTAACTCACCAGAAGATAAAGCCTACATCCTGGGCCTCTCCCCTCTGTCCTTAGACAGGAAGAAAATCTTCTTCCAACCCTGGTCCACTGGTCAGGACGAATCAGTCTGGCCCTCCTTTTCCCCTGTATGGGTGAGACTTTCAGGGCTACCTTACCACTGCTGGAGCCAACACATCATCTTCTCCATAGCCAACTCCATTGGCCAACCAATCAAGCTAGATGCAATTACCTCATCACAAAGAATTCTAACTTTTGCTCGGGTCCAGGTCAATATTGACCTCTCCAAACCTAAACCCAAAACCATCCTAGTAGACTTGCAGGGTGAAGGGGAATTGGAAATTGCAGTTTCCTATGAACACTGCCCTTGCCCTCTCTGCTTTCAATCAGGCCACTCCTCTCAGAATTGCCATCTAGCTCCTCAGCCCAGTAACCACTCCCTAGACCCTGATACCACACCCCCCTCCCCTTCGGTTTCACCTCCTTTTTCACTCTCCTCCCAGCCCCCCCACTCTCTCCCTTAGCCCAATTCAGCCCCTGCCTTTCACCCAATCCCCCCCTCCTCAGTCTCAGTTTCCCCCTCCTCTCTCAACCAACCTTCCTTTGGTTCCCCCAACCATCATTGTTCCAACCTCCCTCTCTCCACCTACCTCTGCAACCAACCATCCTACCCCCTCTTCAGCTATTACCACCAATACTTCCTGCCCCTCCTCTTCTCCTCAGCCTTTTCAATCACTTCAACACTCCAAATCCTCAAAGACTTTAGCCAGTTCTCCCGGTAAGACTCTCACTAAGGCTAACACTCTCACCCTCTCCTCTTCCAAGCCTTCCCTCAATGACCTACCCTTTGAAGTAGTCTCTGTAATCCTAGAAAAAACCTCTCCTCCAACCATTGACATATCCAATCCCTTTGACATCCTCGATAAATGTTCCCTATCAGATCCCACCTCTAACCCAAACCTCTTTGGTCGCAATCTTCAGGCTCTCTCTGAGGATGCCTCCCCCCCACCAGGCTTTGATCATCCTTCAGACACCCCTCTGGCCAACCCTCCTTCACCCCCTCCAGCCGAACTCCCTCAGGTTATGACTCTTAGGACTACTCCTGCAGGCCCTTCCAAGCATCACTCCAAAGGCAAAGGGAAATCCAAATGCCCAGTCTCTGGTCCAATCACCAGGAGGTCTAGAAGTAAGTTCACCTCCCCCCCCTCCTAACCATGTTAAAGGTCCTTTACTGGAACTGTAGGGGAATAGCAAACCCCCCTACCATTAGAGCTTTGGCTAACCTGATCCGCTCCCATCTCCCTGACTTAATCTTCATCTCTGAACCAATGTCTAGCTTCTCCTCCACCAATTCACTTGGCCTGTTAAATTTGGGCTTTGACACTTTCCACTCAAACCAGCAATCTTTAGATACCCCTAAACTTTGGTGCTTCTCCAAATCATCCCATCACCTCATTACCTCTGTCCTCAATGCTTCATCCCAACACCTAACTCTTCTCCTTCAAAACCCAACCTCTGGTCACTCTTCCCTTATCACAGGAGTCTATGGCTCCACCAATCATACCCTTAGGAAAGACCTTTGGAAAGTCTTAATTGACACCTCCCAAACCTCCCATCCCTGGTGTGTTCTAGGTGACTTTAACGCCATCCTCTCCCACCATGAGAAGCTTAGCCTCCGCCAAGCCTCCCCCTCCTCTCTCAAAGACTTCCAGTCGACGGTGTTTCAAGCTGGCCTCTCTGACACTCTCTATTCAGGTAGCAAATTCACTTGGTCCAACAATAGACAAGGCCTCTCCTATGTAGCAGCTAGACTCGACAGAGCTCTAGTGAACTACCACTGGCTGGACTGTTACCCTGACCCTTCGCTTCTTCACCTCCCTAGGATCTCCTCTGACCACAGTCCTATCCTACTGACCCATTCCAATCTTCCCCCAGCCCCTAAAGCCCCCTTCAAGTTTGAGAATAAATGGCTCCTCCACCCTTCCTTCCTTGATGTCGTTGCATCCAGCTGGGCTACTCCCATTGCTGGAAATCCCCAGTTCATCCTAGCCCAGCAGCTTAAAGCTCTCAAACAGTCCTTGAAAATCTGGAGCAAGGCCACCTATGGCCAAATCCACCAAAACAACCTAGCTGCGGAAGCTTCTGTCCTAAGGTGCCAACAGAATTTTGACTCCTCCCCTTCGGATTCTCTTAGGAATGACCTTCTGGCAACAAAGCTTAGTCTTCATGATGCTCTAAAAGCCCAGGAAATTCATTGGAAACAGAGATCCAGGAACTCTTGGCTCAAGGAGGGAGACTTGAACACTAAGTTCTTCCACCAATCTGCAAAAGCCAGGAGCTCCTTCAACAGAATCAAGCACATTACTGTCAACGGCAACTAGACTGATGACCCCACCATCATCCAAGCTCAAGCGGTGGACTTCTTCTCCAACCTCTACAAACCTCATGATGGCCAGCTTCACCAAATCCTCTTTCAATCTGATAGACCCAAGGTATCAGACCTGGAAAACACTACCCTTGTTTCAATCCCTGCTGACTCAGAGATCAAAGATGCAGTCTTTGCCCTCAAAAGAAACAGCTCTCCAGGACCAGATGGCTTCAACGGCGCTTTCTTCACAGCAGCTTGGGGAATTATAGGTCATTCAGTAACCTCAGCAGTGCAGCACTTCTTTCAATCCAAGAAAATTCTCAAAGCCTCAAATGCTTTCTTCCTTGCTCTAATTCCAAAATCCAACTCCCCTGCCACCTTTGCTGACTTCCGACCTATTAGCCTGCTGAACTTCTCCTACAAAATCATATCCAAAATCCTATCTTCCAGACTCACAAAGCTCCTCCCAAAACCGATATCCTCCTATCAGGCAGCTTTCATCCCAGGCAGATCAATCCAACACCATGCAGCCTTGACCTTCGAGTTATTCCAAAAGCTCAATTCCAAGCTCAGTAAAGGTTCCCTTTGCCTCAAGCTAGACATTTCCAAAGCTTTTGACAAGCTCAATTGGCAATTCCTTTTCTCTGCTCTCAGGTTTTTCAACTTCTCTGAAGATTGGATCTCCCTCATGCGAGAATGTATATGCACAACCAGATGCTCTGTCTTGATCAACCGAACCCCTCATGGTTTTTTCAGCCCCCACTGCGGTCTTCGTCAAGGTGACCCCCTATCACCTTACCTGTTTATCCTTGCAGAGGAAATTCTCAGCCTTCATCTCCACAACCTTCATTCTCAAAGGACCATCCTTCCCCTATCCTCAGTTCCCTCCACCCCTTGCCACCTCCTCTATGCGGATGACATAATCATCTTTATGAAAGGTACCACTTCAGGAGTGCTAGCTCTTCAAGACCTGCTGGAGCTTTACCAAACCTCCTCTGGCCAGCACATAAACCTTCTCAAGAGTCAGCTCTTCATTGGCAAATGTGGGATTCGTAGAAAGTCCAGAATCTGCTCTATCCTTGGTCTGCAGGAGAGCCAGGCTCAGCTAAAATATTTGGGATTTCCTATAGTTTTTGGCACTCCGAAGCAAGCACACTTCCTCCCTCTGCTGGATTCCCTTCTCGCAAGGCTGTCAGCTTGGAAAGCCAAATATCTCTCTTTTGCAGGCAGACTGATCCTCATTAAGCACGTCCTCTCCTGTATCCCATTACACACAGCCTCCATCCTTCCACTCCCTGTCTCTATATGTAAAGCCATTGACAGATTGATGAGAAGGTTCCTCTGGTCTGGTAATGCCCCCTCCTCTAAGATCAACCACGTCAATTGGTCCCAAGTTACCCTCCCAAAGTCAGAAGGAGGCCTCGGCATCAGAAGGATCAGTGAAGTCAATAACGCAGCTTTCATCAAGTTGGGCTGGCAGGCTTCCACCATGAACACCATCTGGTCTGCATGGTTCAGGGACCGTTACTTCAAGCTCAGCAGCATCTGGAACCCTGCAAATACCATTTATGGCTCCTGCATTTGGAAAAAAGTTCGTCGTCTTGCTCATCTTCTCCACCAGGGCAGCGCCTGGGCCTTTGGCAATGGTAAAGACATCAACCTCTGGCATGACACATGGTGTGGAGACAGACCTCTCTCTACTGTCTTCCCCAATCTGCACTTTCCTCTGGATCAAAGGCTGGCCTCCCTCTTCCACTCTGGCTCTTGGCATATCCCCCTGAATTTGCCAACTCCTGTTCAAGACCTGCTCGCCAACGCTACCTCATACCTCTCTCCCAACCATGCTGCTAAAGACAATCTCTACTGGAAAGAGTCTACCGATGGCCAGCTATCCCTGAAAACTGCTTGGAATGTAATCAGACAGAGGGGTATCATCCTCAACTGGCCTTCTCTCATTTGGAACGGTATCTCCCTTCCCAGAGTCAGTTGTTTTGGATGGAGACTAATGCTAAACAGAACACCCACTGATTCGCGTCTGCAGCAAATCGGCTTCTCCTTAGCTTCGAGATGCAGTCTCTGTCTCAGCGGAGAAGATTCAACTAGCCACCTTTTCTTCTCCTGCTCGTTTGCTCATTCTCTCTGGCAATGGCTGCTGGTCTCCTCAACTGCATTGCACCCGCCCTCCTACTCCGCCTCTTCTATTTGGCATGCTCTTTCAATAGGAAATGACTCAGCTGGGAGGCACTTCATGGCAGCAGTCTTTCTCTCAGTACTTCATACTATCTGGAAGGCAAGGATTGCAGCTATTTTTTGATGATCATCACCCTTCCCTTAATCAGATCTTACTTAATCTGCATGATGATCTGGGTATCTCTCTGAAAAGGATCTCAAAATCTTTTGGCAGCCACCAACTCACCTCCCTCTTCAGATTTTTGAATATACCTGTAAATCAAAATTACAACTGAATTCTCCCTGGCTTTTGTATCTTCTCAGGGTCTTTTGGCTTTTCTTTACTTGTATTTTCCCTTTCATTGAGGCTTCCTTGGCCTCTGTATTCTTTCTTCTCTTTCATTAATACAATTACCCTTTAAACAAACAAAAAAAAAAAAGAAAATCACATTTGCCATGTATGATTCAACCCACGTAAAGACATATAATGTCTGATTGGGACAACACCGAAACCCGGGTGAAATGAAATAGACATCGGCATCGGAATGACGCACGAGTGAACAGTAAAACGGGTGGACTTTTTTCATGTTATTTTTATTTTTTTCTAAATTTGAGTCCCTAAATAATGATCCGAACTGTTGGGAGAATTAATAAGACAAAAGACGGCCCTTGGTCTTGATCTATCTCAGGATGCCAGCTTTTAAGATGTCCTAAAATCTTATAGATATAAGAGATGGGGTATCAAAATGGGGAGAAACCTGAGGAGGTCTAGAATGGTGCTTTTTGTATTTGGAACCACATCAATAAGCAGAGATGCAAATTAAATAGAGTTGTAAGTGCCTAAATATTGCAGACTTTGTAATGGAAGTTATGTTGAGTCTGATGCTCCTTTGAAGATGGTGGATGCCCTGAGAACCTGAAAGGGGAGAAGATAAGGACGTCAAAGGACCCTGGCTGTGGGCAGCGTAAGGCTCTCCGATGCCTAAGTCAGTAAGAGGCCTGAGCAATAGGATGGAGATGAGGGAGAAGAGAGGCAGAGTAGCAGCTCTCTGGTAATGGTTGTGCGTACCTATGATGGAGATCGTTCCTCTATTTATAGAGAAGGAACCTACGCTGCATGGCGGGACTCATGATGATGTCCTAGCACTCCCTGGGGTACTGTCGCATCAACCCACTACACATTAAATGGCAGTCCGATCAGCCCATAATGCATTAAATGCTGGTCTAATCGGGTCTTACCATAGCTGACTTTTGGGCCTAGTCCCATCGGGCCTAGCTTGGAGCTATACTCTGATGGGACGTAACCGCTGGATGCCGCTCTGTCAGGAGTGAGGGACAGCCAAGATGGCTTTGTCAAACCCAGCTGGATATCTGTGAAAGTACAGCCGTCATTGACCATCTCGGCTAGAGGCCCGGCTCCGGTGCCGAGCGGAGCGGTCGAAATGGAGACTTTGTGCCGAGGTCGGGGGTGCCCGAGACCAGAAGCGGTCTCAGGTCCAGATGGCATTTTAATAACATCCGCCGAGGTCAAGGCGACATTATCTGATAATAACGCAGTTAATGTAACCTCAGTGCTTTGGGGGACATCCCCACACAATTGCCCCCTAGCTTCTGAGTTCACGGAATTTGCCGACTTCGTGAGGTCGGGAGCTACAAGACGGGAGATCCTTCTGGAGTAGAACTCACCTCGGTTTCGACTACTGACGTTTGATCTTCATCTATGGTTGCTTTGAATGACCGAGGTAATAAATGATGCTCACAAATTAATGCGGAAGAATTACCGACGGCACCACGTGTCTTTACCTGATTGGTCGTTCAATCATATCGAGGGAACGTGCGCCGCTTATCGGGGATGTGCCCAGGGATCGAAGCGACACGCGCGGAACCCCAGGGGGCATCTGGAATGTGTGTCCCTAAGGTTTCAAAAAAAAGGGGGGGGAGCCCTTCTTCCTTCCTTTATATATGGGATATTAAAGCTCTCTTCTTCCCTACTGACGCTTTATTCCGGAGAAGAGAACACTGCTCAGAGAGATCTACTTGAGAAGAGGAGTGTCGCCGAGATTGAGCTCTCGCTAGTCTGAACCCTGGTTCGGTCTTCGTAAGTTCTTTTTCTCCTGCCTTTTCCCGTAAGTTTAGGGTCTAGGGTTTCTTCTTGCTCATAGATTCTGGTAGAGATGGGCATTTACAGTCATTGGTTAGAGAGTGAGGCGGCGATTGAGGGATTTAGGTCAACATATGACATCCCTGCCGACGTCCAAGGTAGGGGGGCTGATCCTAACGGTATCAACCTCCGTGACTTCTCGGGAGGCTGGATGCCTTTCCCGTTGGTGATGGACCGCGCCCCGGATGCTCGGGTTCCTACCGAGGTCGGCGGACGTGGGAGTCCGTTTGGTTCCGACCCTTTCGTAACCGGGGGGCAAGGGGGCGTGCATCAACATTTCTTTTTTTGTGGGTGTGCCAGATTTTCTATTTTTACTTGGAATTGCAAGTGGTGATCCGGAGATCAACCTTCGCAAGTAAAAAGGAAATCAACTTCTTTCAAGTTTTCCATTGCACATATATTTAAGAAAAGAGACATTTTCTTGATTTGCCGTGAAAGGCGATTTTTTTGGCATTTATAGCCGATTTTGGCGTTTATAGCCGATTTTTGGCGTTTATAGCCGATTTTGGCGTTTATAGCCGATTTACAATCCTTATCAACAATGAAAGACAAGAATTGTGATTTTTGTCTCTTTTGAAAAAAATACAAACTACAATGAAAAGCAAGAAAAGGAGGATCTAACTTCTCAGGAGATTGTGGGGGACCCGTTTAGATTGACGGTCGCAAGCCATATGTGGGCTTCGCCATCATCCATGCAGATGAGAACAGAGGATGCTATTGATTCGCTTGGCTTGGCTATAACCTCAGGTTTTTAGAAGACAAAGACCAAAAGGAGGTCCTATATCCAATAAAAAGCCGAGTAGACGGGCTGAAAAGCCACATCTAAGCCATTGGAGGCAGGAGGAGAAGGCAATGACCTTGGGGGGGGTACCCCCCAAGGGACTTTTGTCACCTTGTTGCGGTGGCCGGTGTAGAACTTCCGCAGAGTTTTCTCTCTTTTTCCTTTCTCTGGATTTCTGTCTGTGTGCTTGTGCTTTTTTCTCTGATGTTTCTGATGTGTTTTCTTCTTGGAGAGCCCTCCTATTTATAGGCTTTTACGTAGCCTTTTAGGTGGGTTTATGGGCTTTTATTGTCATTAAGCCGCATAATGGGAGGAGTTACAAAATTGAATTGTTTATTTTGTAACTCCTTTTTCTTGGCTTCTGATTGGCCGGAGGAGATTGAGGGCATTTGATCGCCTTTAATCGCCATGATGGGAGGAGTTTCATGGGTTAAATGCCATGAATCTCTTGACTTGTAACTCTCGAATGCTTGCTTCTGATTGGGCCGTCCAAAGAAATGGATTAATGACTGTAATAAAGCTAGTCAATTAATCGCATTAAGTGGTCGCCGAGCAGCTGAAGAGTCGCGGGCCGTGCCACGTCTTTTGGGATTCTTCTATTGATGATCATCGATGGATCTTCATGTAGATCGACATCAGATGGATCATGTAATTTCAGGTGTTTGTTGCCAACAGCGGGTCGGTGCCATCTGTCCTGTCGATTTCTCGATCGGTCGGGTAGAAAGCACACTTTTTTTGGTTGACCGGGTGGCGATCAATATTGTTTTCGATACTCTTGATGATTGACCAGTGTTTTGGACGGATGTCAGAGGACTTGGTGTCTCAAAAGCATGAATTTTGGAAAGTACCAGAGGCTGGGCTCTTCGAATCGCGAAAAAAACGGCAAAAACCGGGGTTTCCGGTGCTTTCCCGGCGACCCCGGGTTCCAAGGTCGCCGGCGACCCTGGCCCAGGGTCGCAGGGGTCTGCGACCCTGGGGGGTTTTCCCCCTTTCGTGTCCCGTTTTGCGTCCGTTTTTGCTGTTTTTCGATTCTTTTTTCTTCTGTACTTTTCCTTGACATTTTGACCATTTATTGGCCTAATTTCTTTGTAGGAAACCTGATGAGAATCCTTGCATTTTATTTTGCAAAGCTTCCAATTTCCTGAGAAAGCCGAAGACTTTGTCGCGCAGAGCTGCCGATTTTCCGTCAGAAGCTGAAACTGGGCCAAACGATGTCGGAATGACCTGAAATTTGGTGTGAAGCCTCCTGAGCAATAAATAAGACCAACCATAGGCTTTTGTTTGAGTTTTGAATCCGTTTGGGGTCCTATCACCTGTAGACTTGCTTTTTGTCGCGATGAAGATGTCGCGGTTTGATGTGCGGTCAACCGATGTCCGATTGACTTGAAATTTGACAGGGAACCTATTCGAGTCATTTTAAGATGATCCATAGGCTCTGTCTTGGAAACCATGGTCCCGGAGAGCTTTGCCGCCGAGAGCTCCTTTTCAGCTGTCGGAGAAGCGAAGTTAGGCCAAATGATTTTGAAATGGCCCGAAACTTCTTGTGTACTCCTCTTTTGGCTGTCTGGAAGAATCTTGCAGTTTTTGTTTGATTCTGACAAGATTTGATTTTTGGAAGCAGCATTGCCTATTTATGGCAGGTTGCGACTTCATGTAGCTCTTTGGATCTTGAAAAGGCAAAGTGACATTTTTGGTGTCAACAAATGCCCCCTCGAGGTACAGCGGCGAGTTGCTTAACTTTTGTAGTCGATGTGCCTCGAAGAGATTTTTGAAGGAGAGCCTGTGACTTGACCAAGAGTCTTTGAGCAGTCTTTCTTTTTGGTATTTGTAGCCTTTTGAGCTTCCAGGGGAATTTTATGGTAGTGAAAGGGATCACGTAGCATCTCGAGGCAAAGTTTTGAAGATGACATCAGGGGATGTGGATTTGGGTTTTGACCTTGTGACCTAACAGGCTATATGTGGCAGGTTAGGGGGTCGGGTTTGGTTTTGATCGTGTGACCCAACAAGCTGTATGTGGAATGTTGGGGGATCAATTTTGGTTTTGATCTTATGACCTAACAGGCTGTATGTGGCAAGTTAGGGGATCAGGTTTTGGTTTTTGGTTTTTGGTCTTGTGACCTAACAGGCTGTATGTGGCAAGTTAGGGGACCAGGATTTGGTTTGATTTTTGTGGAATGTCAATTTCAAGATTTTGGCTCAATTTGGTAGATGAGGCTGGATGGTTTGATTTTTGGAAGCTCATGGGGCTTGGAATTTTCTTTTGTATGGTCCAATCAACTCAAAAGAGGCATGGAACCATTTTTGTATGCTCTTGGTAAGAGGGATTTATCTTTGACTAAAAGCCCAAAAATTTTTTTTTTTTTTTTTTTTTTTTGTGCCTAGGTGGTCAAACCTGGCTCATATGGGCTAACCCATGGGACCTTAAGCTTTTGAAATGGCTTAGATCTCATATGGTGTCATTTTTGTAAAGAATATCCAAAAATATCTCATTTGGATAGAGAATATCCAAGAATATCTTTACTTGGAGAAAATCTCTCATGATCCCTTTATTTTTGGGATAGAATATCTCAAGATATCTTTCTTTTGGGAAAGAATCCGTCGTAGATCTCTTTTTGGGAGAAAATCCTTCAAGATATCTTTCTTTTGGGAAAGAATCTTTCTAATCTCTTTCTTTTGGTAAGGTTACTAATTAGTAACACTTACCTCTTTCTTCTTTCCTTCTTTGGTTTGCTCTCCTCTATAAAAGCAAGGAGAAGGTTGGATCTCTTGCTCTTATTACTTTCTTTTGCAATAATCTCAAGAGGGCTTCAAGACCAAGAGTTCTTCTTCTTCAAGATCTTCAAGACTTTTCTTCTTCTTCTCCATCAATGGCTTCAAGTAAGTTCTCCTTTTTTTTTTTCAAGAAAAAACTCCATTGTAGGAAAAATAAAGCTTTCTCTTCTTTTTTCTTTTTTTTTTGTTTCTTTCTTTTCTTTTCTTCTTTTTTTCTTTTCCACGTGTTTGCCCCCCTTTTTTTCACACGGTTTTTTTTTTTTTGCTTTCTTTTCTTTTTTTTTTCATGTTTTTTTTTTTTGTGGGCTGTACGGACAGATCCGTACGGATCTGGCCGTCCGGCAACGTGGCCTGTGGGCCCCGGCCTGGGGCACAGCACCTTTAATTTTTTTTTTCTTTTTTTTTTCCTTCCCCTTTTTTTTTTGAGAGAGTTTCTTTTCTTTTTTTTTTTGTTTTCTTTCCCCTTCTTTTTTTTAGAGAAAGTTTCTTTTCCTTTTTTTTTTGTTTCTTTCCCCTTTTTTTTTTTGAGAAAGTTCTTTTCTCTTTATTTTTTTTTTGTTTTCTTTCTCTTTTTTTTTTTTGAGAAAGTTTCTTTTCTTTTTTTTTTGCTCATCATGACAATGCATTTTTTTTTTTTTTTGCAAACCAAGATGTTCATGCATGCATTCAATTTGTAAATTAAATTTGTAGCATGATGTGAGAGCATACCTGAAAGTTTTTGCAAATTTGGGAATTTGGAGCTCGCAGTGATGTTGAGCCCTTCCTGATTTTGCGGAGACTTTGAGGTTTCGAAAGTTTTGGAGTTTCGGAGCTCGCAGCGATGTTGAGCCCATCTTCAAGCTTTCTATTTCTTTCGGGATAGTTCCTTTTCTTCGGAATTGCCCCGTCATCATGTCAAAATTTCGCCAGATTTTTTTTTAGTGAGATTCTGTCATTTGATGTTTGATCTTTTTCTTTTCCATCCTTTTCAGGTGGTTCCTCCAGAGCGAACAAGGGTAAAGAGCCTGCTACAAGCGTACCTCGTCGATCTTCTAGATCTTCTAATCCGGCCGTTCAGCAGGCTTTTGAGAAGGTCCAGTATGTTGAGAGAAATCTGGAAGAGTGCGACTCCCTCAACAGAGATGAGATGAGGCAAGCGACTGATTGCTCTCAAGGGAGAGGAATTCTATAAGATCATGGTAAGCAGTCGTCCATGGGTGATGGAAGATCAGAGCGTTTTGCCCAAGCCTACCTTCTTCTTTGGTGATGCAGTCCCTGATGACATGACATACCAGAGGAGATGTTTTCAGTTTTCCTTCACAGCAGATGGTGAGAAGAAGACTGTTGCTACCCGGTCGACGTTTGATCGCACCGTCTCGATTCTGAGCCTTGCCCCCACGTGCCCTAAGAGGGAAGATCCTCCAAGCTGGGTGAGAAGGACAAATGTAATCAAGACCGGGGTTTTTGTTGGCGGTTCTCCTGGATATACGGAGAGGTCGCCTGTTGACATGGACATGTTGATGCCATCCAGCGGCTACCAGGGCTCTGATTATCCGTCGGTCGATTTGAGACCGGTGGGCCTTGGTATTTTAAGTGGTGACGGCAGCAATTGGATCAAGCCTTTCCGACTTCGTGGCCTCTTCAATGCTGACTCCGAGTGGAAGTCGTGGACTGATCGCGTCCTGCTGATTGGTGGCGCCGTTTTGAAGGAAGCCGGGATTTTTGATGCGGTCCGCGCCTTTAGGGAGACCGTGATCTTTTCCGACGAGGCCTTCATGGCTATGCTGGAGTCATTCCTCCCACAAACCAATACCTTCGTTGTGACGAATGGTGAGATTGGTTTTTCTTTGAAGGAGCTGAGCGCCATTACTGGATTGCCCATCCTCGGCAAACTCTATGAGGAGTTTATGCCGATTGACAGCGTCCTCGAGGGGCAGTCTGAGGAGTTCAGGCTTCTATACTTTCAGCTTGTCGCCTTCTATGATTTTTTGAAGGAGAAGGGGGGTTTGAAAGTTAGATCCAGCAGTTGGAAGAGTTTTAGCTCTTCATTCCCCAACTTTTTTGATAGCAGGGAGCCTTCTGATAGCGTGACCCAAGAAGCCGGAGCTCAAGATCCAAGTTCAAAGAAGATCTTGGCCATGCAAGAAGAGTTGAGAGATTTCTGTGCAAGTACAAACGCCATATGTCCTGACATTGTCACTGCGGAGAGATCTCGCTGTTTACCTCACTTATTGGCTTGGTGAGGCTGTTTTTGCTGGAGGAGATGGAACGCACATCAGGCCGCATTGTATTTTCCGGGCTTGTCAGATGGCGTTTGGAGAGCAGCTTGCTTTGGTGCCAGCTCTTTACTCCTACCTGTGTACCGAACTGCAGGCTGCTGCTTTTCTGGTTTGGCTTGGGCTTCCCATGAATAGGGTATTTTCAGCCCATATCTTTTATTCGTGGTATGTATACCACTGTCCTGGCTTCCATCGGCTGGGTGCTGCACAGGATGATGATCCTCTGATGATTCGACTGGCTAAGGGCAAAGCCGTTTTCGAATCACTTTTGTTTGCCCGCATGAGGATCCGACGGTTCAGGGACGTCGAGATGGGGCAGTCTTCAGTGAAGCTTTCTCCGGAGTTGCGGAAGAAGGCTTTTGATTTTGGTGCCTCCCGAGACTCTACCAGGGCGGGGTCGGGAAGGCATTATTCCTTGACAAATGCAGAGAGAGAGTGGCTTTTCAGCATACGTGTCGGCACGATGGTGTACCGCAGACATCTTTTCGTCGACATCCAGCCGTATGTACCCTCTCGCTTTTCTCAAGGCTGGGCTTTTCTCAAGGCGTTGTTGGAGCGCCTTCAAGCATGGTGAAGCGCTTTGGAGGCTTACAGGATGGGAGAAATGCATGGGCTTTCTATAGTGCTAAAGACACTACAGCCATGATTTCTTATCCTGTGTTGCTGACTTCCCGGACTGCCGGCTTTGCGAAGTGGTTCGCGGAGAGCTTTTCGGCATATCGGGGGCTTTCCAAGAAGGAGCTTGATGTGAAGCTGGCATCTGGAAAGGGCCTTGGAAAGTCGGATGGCATCCGGCGGGAGGAAGTTTGGGCCTTCCTTTCTGGAGAGAAGCACAAGATAGGCTTTCTCGGTGACCAGGGCGTCATTGGTTCTGAAGCTGTTCGAGAGATACCTGATGAGGCTTTGGAGCAGCTAGAACAGGAGGAAGCCGAACTTGGTGCTTGGATGCAAGCGGCACAGAGGCAAGCTTCCGTGGAGTCTACTGGCAAGAGCAGACCATCCAGTGAGGAGTCGAGTGGGAAACCTGACTCTGACAGCGGGGTAGGTTCTTCTAAGAAGCGAACCCGCCGGAGTAAGAGGGGGAGGAGTCATCATCGCAGCAAGGGGCAGCATGAGGACTCTCCTGACTTGGAAGTTCCTCTTACTATCAATGAGGATGTGCCAGTGGATGCTGACGAGCCTCCAGAGAAGAGAAGCCGAGAAGAAGAGACCGTCGGTGAAGGTATGATTCTTCCTTTTTCTCTTTCCATTTCTTTTCATGGGATTTTTTCCATGTTATGATTTGCTTCTTGTTTCTGCTTTTCTTCTTTTTTTTTTTTTTTTAGCAGAGGAAGACTTGGTGATGCCTGAGGTCCCAACCGATGAGGTGGTGATGGATCCTGTTGAGGCACCTGAAGAAGAACCGAGGGATTCTGGAGTAAATCCAGAATCTCCAATTGGTATGACTTCTTTTGCTCTTTTTTTTTTGAGTTTGTGACTTGGTTTGCTAACACACATTTTTTTTGTTGTCAGCTGACTTGCCACAGGGTTCTGATGACTTTGAACCATCGATGGACGCAGATGTTGATGATGCTTCTGATGAGTTCATGGAGGAAGAAAGTGTTCCGCCAGTCGTCGAAGAAGGTATTTTGTAGTTATAACTCTGATAATGATTTTCAAACAGGGTCATATTCATACCTTTTTGTGTTTCCTTTGCAGGTTTTGAAGTGGCAGAGGAGGGTCCGTCGCTTCCAGGTCAAGGGATGCCAGAGGTTAATCCAGAGGTAGAGACTCCTGGGACCAGTTCTGACAATGTTGAGGAGATTCCTCGCGCTGAGATTCCTTCCCGAGCAGGAGCAGCTTCAACTGGAAAGAGTTCTTTTGTTACTCTTTCAACAGATGATAACATGAGCAGCCGACCAACGGAGTTGGGCGAATCTTCAGCTGGGCCATCTCTTCTTTTTGCGAAGAAGGTGGTGGTGCGAGTTCTGAGCTCTTGGATTGAGACTCTCTTTTCTGGGCACTTGGAAGCCGGATTTAGCATGATCCAGCATGTGCGTGAGATTCTCGGTGATGCTGAAGAAGCTGGTTTGGATGTCACATATGCCAGGGCGATCGTTAATAGGATCATTGAGCTGGGTGACAAGTGGTTTGAGACCATGGGTTTTCCTGACGATCAGTTCTTCAAGGAGATGTTCTCGGACCCTGCGGATAAGGCTCAATCTGACCTGGATGAGGCACCAGAAAGCAAGAAGCAGGCAGTCCGAGAGAGGAACTTAGAAGAAATAACCATCATTAGGCTGACACATGACCTTAACATCCTTGATAGGGAGGTCGATGAGGCCAGGAAACGTCTTGAGCATCTGCAGGCACAAGTTGCTGCCAAGTGGACTGAAATAACAGAGGCTCGTGAAAGGGAGACTGCTCTGATTCACCGAGTTGAGGATGCCATTCGAGTTCTCAAAAGGAAGTCTGATGAGGACAAACAATGGAAAACCGCTCGAAGGAAGCTTCCCAGTGCAGAAGAAGGGTTACAGCCCACCCCAGCATCTCATGGCAGGTTCCTGAAGAAGCGTGCCTTGGAATCCTTGACGGATGAAGCCAAAAGCTTGCTTAAGGAGCTGAACTCTTGGCTGGAGACCGTTTTTGATTGAGCTCCTGTATACAGAAACCATCCTTCTTTCTTCTTTTTTTTTTTGGTACCACTTGTATTTTTTGGTACTCTTTTTTTTGTAGTGCTTGTGAACACTTTCTTTTTTTCTTTTTTTTGGTACCACTTGTATTTTTTTTTGTACTCCTTTTTTTTTTGTGTAGTGCTTGTGAACACTTTCTTTTTTTTTTTTTGTTATCCCTACGCTCACTTTAACCTTTTTGTGATAAAAGTAATTGCTAAATGGGATGCTCTCTCTTTTTTTTTTGTTATCCCTACGCTCACTTGAATCTTTTTGTGATAAAAGTAATTGCTAAATGGGATTTGATCAAAAGGTTGTCATTTTGTGAAAATCTTTTGTCAAGTAATTATTTTGGCATGAAAGCCAGGTTTTTGTTTGTGGCATGGAAGCCAATTTTGGCATGAGAGCCAGCTTTTCTTGTGGCATTGATAGCCGAGTTTTTTTTTGTGGCATCTATAGCCAGTTTTGGTGGCATTGATAGCCGGTTTGTGGCATTGATAGCCTGTTTTGTTTTGGTGGCATTGATAGCCGATTTTTTTTTTGAAATCCAAGTTTTTGTTTGTGGCATTGATAGCCGGTTTTGTTTTGGTGGCATTGATAGCCGGTTTGTGGCATTTATAGCCTATTTTGATGGCATTTATAGCCGGTTTGTGGCATTTATAGCCTGTTTTGATGGCATTTATAGCCGGTTTGGTTTTCAAAAAAAATGCAAGTATCGACTAAAAGTCGCCTCCCTGCTGAATGTTCTTGCAAGTATCGATGGAATGTCGCATCCTTGCTCATTTGGTTGCGAGTATCGATGGAATGTCGCATCCTCGCGGATTTGGGTGCACGTATCGATGGAATGTCGCATCCTTGCTTTTCAAAAATTTTGGTTTTGCGGGTACTGACTTGATGTCGTTTCCCCACGATTTTTGAAATTTGTGGTTTTCTCGAACCTTTGAGCTATGGATATCAACTGAAATGTTGCGTCTCCACAGTTTTTTAGGTTTTTTCGAACCTTTGGGTTATGGATATCAACTGAAATGTTCTTGATGGACCGCGCTCCTGCTCGGTTCTACCGAGGTCGGCGGACGTGGGAGTCCGTTTGGTTCCGACCCTTTCGTAACCGGGGGGCAAGGGCGTGCATCAACATTTCTTTTTTTGTGGGTGTGCCAGATTTTCTATTTTTACTTGGAATTGCAAGTGGTGATCCGGAGATCAACCTTCGCAAGTAAAAAGGAAATCAACTTCTTTCAAGTTTTCCATTGCACATATATTTAAGAAAAGAGACATTTTCTTGATTTGCCGTGAAAGGCGATTTTTTTTGGCATTTATAGCCGATTTTGGCGTTTATAGCCGATTTTTGGCGTTTATAGCCGATTTTTGGCATTTATAGCCGATTTACAATTCTTATCAATAATGAAAGACAAGAGTTGTGATTTTTGTCTCTTTTAAAAAAATACAAACTACAATGAAAAGCAAGAAAAGGAGGATCTAACTTCTCAGGAGATTGTGGGGGACTCGTTTAGATTGATGGTCACAAGCCATATGTGGGCTTCGCCATCATCCATGCAGATGAGAACAGAGGATGCTATTGATTCGCTTGGCTTGGCTATAACCTCAGGTTTTTAGAGGACAAAGACCAAAAGGAGGTCCTATGTCCAATAAAAAGCCGAGTAGACGGGCTGAAAAGCCATATCTAAGCCATTGGAGGCAGGAGGAGAAGGCAAGGACCTTAGGGGGGGGGTACCCCCCAAGGGACTCTTGTCACCTTGTTGCGGTGGCCGGTGTAGAACTTCCACAGAGTTTTCTCTCTTTTTCCTTTCTCTGGATTTCTGTCTGTGTGCTTGTGCTTTTTTCTCTGATGTTTCTGATCTTCTGTGATGTTTCTGATGTGTATTTTCTTCTTGGAGAGCCCTCCTATTTATAGGCTTTTAGGTAGCCTTTTAGGTGGGTTTATGGGCTTTTAATGTCATTAAGCCGCATAATGGGAGGAGTTACAAAATTGAATTGTTTATTTTGTAACTCCTTTTTCTTGGCTTCTGATTGGCCGGAGGAGATTGAGGGCATTTAATCGCCTTTAATCGCCATGATGGGAGGAGTTTCATGGGTTAAATGCCATGAATTTCTTGACTTGTAACTCCCGAATGCTTGCTTCTGATTGGGCCGTCCAAAGAAATGGATTAATGACTGTAATAAAGTTAGTCAATTAATCGCATTAAGTGGTCGCCGAGCAGCTGAAGAGTCGCGGGCCGTGCCACGTCTTTTGGAATTCTTCTGTCGATGATCATCGATGGATCTTCATGTAGATCGACATCAGATGACCATGTAATTTTAGGTGTTTGTTGCCAACAGCGGGTCGGTGCCATCTGTCCTGTCGATTTCTCGATCGGTCGGGTGGAAAGCACACTTTTTTTTGGTTGACCGTGTGGCGATCAATACTGTCTTCGATACTCTTGATGATTTACCCGTGTTTTGGACGGATGTCAGAGGACTTGGTGTCTCAAAAGCATGAATTTTGGAAAGTACCAGAGGCTGGGCACCTCGAATCGCGAAAAAACGGCGAAAATCGGGGTTTCCGGGGCTTTCCCGGCGACCCCGGGGTCCAAGGTCGCCGGCGACCCTGGCCCAGGGTCGCAGGGGCCTGCGACCCTGGGGGGGTTTTCCCCCTTTCGTGTCCCGTTTTGCGTCCGTTTTTGCTGTTTTTCGATTCTTTTTTCTTCTGTACTTTTCCTTGACATTTTGACCATTTATTGGCCTAATTTCTTTGTAGGAAACCTGATGAGAATCCTTGCATTTTATTTTTCAAAGTTTCCAATTTCCTGAGAAAGCCGAAGACTTTGTCGCGCAGAGCTGCCGATTTTCCGTCAGAAGCTGAAACTAGGTCAAACGATGTCGGAATGACCTGAAATTTGGTGTGAAGCCTCCTGAGCAATAAATAAGACCAACCATAGGCTTTTGTTTGAGTTTTGTAGCCGTTTGGGGTCCTATCACCTGTAGACTTGCTTTTTGTCGCGATGAAGATGTCGCGGTTTGATGTGCGGTCAACCGATGTCCGATTGACTTGAAATTTGACAGGGAACCTATTGGAGTCATTTTAAGATGATCCATAGGCTCTGTCTTGGAAATCATGGTCCCGGAGAGCTTTTGTCGCCGAGAGCTCCTTTTCGGCTGTCGGAGAAGCGAAGTTAGGCCAAATGATTTTGAAATGGCCCGAAACTTGTTGTGTACTCCTCTTTTGGCTGTCTGGAAGAATCTTGCAGTTTTTGTTTGATTCTGACAAGATTTGATTTTTGGAAGCAGCATTGCCTATTTATGGCAGGTTGCGACTTCATGTAGCTCTTTGGATCTTGAAAAGGCAAAGTGACATTTTTGGTGTCAACAGTTGCGTCTCCACAGTTTTTTTTTTTTTTTTTAGGTTTTTTCGAACCTTTGAAATTTGGGTTGTGGATATCAACTGAAATGTTGCGTCTCCACAGTTTTTTTTTTTAGGTTTTTCCGAACCTTTGAAATTTGGGTTGTGGATATCAACTGAAATGTTGCGTTTCCACGGTTTTGGATTTTGCAAGTATCGACGAAATGTCGCTTCCCTGCGATTTTGGAAGTGTCGAACGTGGTTCGTTTACTTCCGATTTGTGCGAGTATTGACTAAGTGTCGCTTCCTCGCGGTTTTTGAAAAACCATTTTTTTTTTTTAAAGACACGAGGGTCATAAATTTTGACCTAAAACCATTTTGGCGGTAAAAGGCAGGGTGGACTAGGGTGGAAATCCCTGAATCCGGATTTTGTTTCAAACCATGAATTTTGGGTTCAAGGGTTGAAAATTTTGGTCAAGTTAGGGAAAGGTTCCTAAACTTGGATTTTTTTTTTTTGAACAATGAAACGATAAAAGTAAGCATTGTTTTAGATTTCTAGAAATTTCAACATTTGATATGAAAATTCTAAAATAAGGTGAGTTTAGTGAGCGTGTACCTGGAAACCGGTTTTGGCCATACAGGCATTGCTCTTACCCAGTTGGGTAAGTCTTCAAGGGTAGTACCGCTTTAAGAACTTGCCGTTGATGGGCAGCATACATCTGTCACCTTCCATGTTTAGGAGTGCGTATGCGCCATTGGAGAAAACTTTGTTGATGACATAGGGTCCCTCCCATTTCGGCTCAAATTTACCTTTGGACTTGTGAGCGAAGACCATTGGTCTTTTTACCGCAAGAACCAAGTCATTCTTTTTGTAGGCGCGTTGCCTGACCTTTTTATCGAAAGATCCTGCCATGCGTGCTTGGTAAAGTTCAATGCTTTGTTGAGCTTCGAGCCGTCTCTCATCGAGATTGTCCAGCTCATGGAGCCGCAATTTGACATTGCTTTCTTGAGTCATGTCATTTTGCAAGGATACCCTCAAGGAAGGAATTTGTACTTCCAAGGGCACGACAGCTTCGCATCCATAGACCAAGGAGAATGGTGTGCTATGGGTTGGTCCTCGAACGGTGGTTCGATAGGCCCACAAAGCTTCAGACATTTTGTCGCTCCAGTCTCTTTTGTGATTAGAGACCATTTTTTTGAGGATTTTGCAGAGTGTCTGTTGGATATCGCGATCACTGAGAGGGGGGGGTGAATCAGTGATTTCTAAAAACAGGTCCAATTCAACAACAAAACAAGTCAAACCACACAATGACACCATATTTAACGTGGTTCACCAAAAGGCTACATCCACGGATCAAAACCGTCCGAACACCGATCCGGTACAGGTCTGAATATATTTAGTCGCACCAACGACAAAGAGCACCAACCCTTAGTTTCAGATAGCACCAACTATCTAGGAAGCACCGACTCCCCTTACAATTTATCTGCACCCACAGATAGGATCACCAAACCCCAAACACCAAGCACCAACTTGATGTAAAAACAGAATAGAAGATAAACTCTGTCTACAGCCCTTCCCCTCTACAATTCTCTCTCTCTCAATCCCTTACAAATTGAAAATTAAACATAAACAGAGAGACACTTATCTTATGGACGAAATACCATCTTCAAGAACATATCCTCGTCCACACTTGCTGTAGAAAGATGCAGCACAACAGCACACAGCACCAGCACTCTTCTTCTCTCTAAAACTCTCTCTCTTTTCTCTTCTCTTCTTTCTCTCTTTGGTGTCCTCTTAAAAACGACCCTTACATGCCTCTTTATAGGTTATGATAACCCTTAATTGTATTTAAAACAGGCTACAATTCGTTTAGAAAGAGTCCCAAACAAATTAGATAAGAGTGCTGAATTTTCGTGCACAACTTCTAATTCTGCGCAACTCTGGTTCCCGTGCTCGGTCGACATCCTTGCTTGCTCGGTCGACCGAAGACACTGTCTGGAAACAGACAACTATCGCGCTCGGTATACATCCTGGGGTCCCGGTCGACCGAAGACACACTGTGTCACGAAAATAACTGGGAGCTACCTGAATCTGTTTCTGCAGGTTTCTCTTTGCTCGGTCGACCGCATGGGGTGCCCGGTCGACCGAATGCTCTGCTTCAGGAATTCTGAATTCCTGACTGTTTCAACTCTGATTCTCCTTTTCAGCTCTATCAACACTAGCCTACTATCATCATGCTTGTGACAATGTGTTGACAATAATTCCAACTCAAATCAATACTTGAGATACTATCTTCTTCAATTCGTCAAAAGACTTTCAAGTCATCTCAAATTCCAACAATCTCCCCCTTTGGAATTGTTGGCAACACTATTGGAACTTCAACACTTTCAACTCCAGCTTGCAGCTCTTCCAAGTTCTTTTCAACACTCACTTGGAACCAATTCTGAAATTCTGAAATAACAACCATGCACTGTCAACAATCTCCCCCTAGCTTTTATAGCATAACATCTCTCCTTACTATCATAGCATAACATCTCTCCCCCTTTGACAACAAGTCCAAAGGGACCAAACTGAGGAACTAATAGGATATTCAATGAATGCATTGCTCCCCCTTTCAAGCACAACTCCTACGGTTTAGGAGAGTGAGTAACTCCTAACTTTTTCCGGAGATACTCGAAGACTTCCTTTGGCAGAGGTTTCGTGAAAATATCAGCCACTTGCTCAGTTGTTGGAACATATTCCAACTTGACCTCTCCATCAGCAACTTTATCTTTAAGAAAATGATAACGAATTGCTACATGCTTTGTGCGAGAGTGCTGAACAGGATTCTTAGATATATGAATTGCACTCGTGTTGTCACATAGGATCGGCGTAGGATCCGTTGTAGGAACTCCTAGATCAGAGAGCATTTGCCGCATCCATAACACTTGCGTACAACAAGTTGCCGCTGCAATATATTCCGCTTCCGCTGTCGAAAGGGATACTGAGTCTTGCTTCTTACTATGCCAAGCAACTAATCTTTCTCCAAGATAAAATGCGCCGCCGCTAGTACTCTTGCGATCATCTACGCATCCAGCCCAATCGGCATCAGAATATGCAACAAGAGTGAAGGATTTTCCTTTGGGATACCAGATACCAAGCTCCATAGTACCTTTCAGATATCGAAAGATTCTTTTCACTGCTGTAAGGTGCATTTCATTTGGTGCTGCTTGAAAACGTGCAACCATACATACTGCTTGTAGAATATCTGGTCTTGTAGCAGTCAAGTAGAGCAAGCTTCCTATCATAGAGCGATAGGTGGTATGATCAACGGACGAGGCCTTATCATCTTTGCTAAGCTTCGTGTTCGTTGACATTGGTGTGCTCACTGGCTTGCTGTCTTCCATATTGAACCGTTTCAGCATTTCCTTAATGTACTTCATCTGTGATATGAAGATGCCATGTTTCAGCTGCTGAACTTGTAAACTAAGAAAGAACTTTAGTTCTCCAAGCATCGACATTTCAAATTCTTTCTTCATCTCTTCAGCAAAATTCCTGCACATCTCCTCATCATTGCCACCAAAGCTTATGTCATCAACATAAACAATGACAACCAGCTGTTTGCTTAACTCAGTTTTGACATAAAGATTGCTATCAACCATTCCTTTTCCAAAACCGATCTTGCGGAGATAGAGGTCCAGCCTTGCATACCATGCCCTTGGCGCTTATTTCAGTCCATAAAGAGCCTTTTTCAACTTGCACACTAGATCTGCATTTTTGCTGATGAGAAAACCATCAGGTTGCTCAATGTAGACCTCTTCTTCAAGTAAACCATTCAAGAAAGCTGACTTTACGTCCATCTGAAACACCTTGAAGGTTTTGTATGCTGCCAATGCAAGAAACATACGAATAGCTTCCAGACGAGCCACCGGTGCAAAGGTCTCTTCAAAATCTATGCCTTCAACTTGAGCATAGCCTTTACAAACCAACCTTGCTTTGTTTCTAATGACTTGACCATCTTCATTCAACTTATTCCGAAAGACCCATTTAGTACCAATAACATTCTTATCAGTAGGTCTAGGAACAAGTTCCCATGTGGAGTTCTTCTCAATTTGCTCCAACTCCTCATGCATAGATTTCAACCAACTTTCATCGAGACTGGCTTCAGCCACAGTCTTGGGTTCAATGGTGGACATAAGTGAGTAATTGCTAACTACACTTTGTCTAGTTTGAACGCCTGCCTTAGGATCTCCAATGATTTGATCCTTAGGGTGTTGCTCTACCCAAGTGCTGTGCTTCTTAGGTGTAGTATCTTCTGAGTCATCCTTTGATTTCTCAGAATCATTAGATTCAGCCATCTCATCATCAATCTCACTCGAGTCCTCATAAACTGGACTGTCATTATGAGTTGCATTCTTTGGTTCAACATTCTCATCTATTCTCACATCAGCACTTTCTATGATTTTTCTGGTTCTTTTGTTAAGACACCTATATGCCTTGCTAGTAGAGGAGTAACCCAGAAAGATACCTTCGTCAGCTCTTTCTTCAAATTTGCCCGGATTTTGTTCGAGCCGCTTGATGTAACACTTGCTGCCGAAGACTCTGAAGTGCTTGACTGTTGCTTTTCTTCCAAACCATAGCTCATAGGGAGTTTTGATATCATGTGGCCTGATCAAGCATCGATTCTGAATGTATACAGCCGTATGAATTGCCTCTTTCCAATACTTGTCAGCCATCTTGCTTTCACTTAGCATCGTACGAGCCATCTCTTGTACGGTACGATTCTTCCGTTCCACAACTCCATTTTATTGTGGTGTTCTAGGGGCTGAGTACTGTCTTTGAATGCCATGATGTTCACAATATTTAGTGAACTCTTCAGATGTGAACTCGCCTCCACGATCAGACCTTAAAATCTTGATACGTTTTTCCAATTGATTTTCAACCTGTGCTTTAAACACTTTAAAACGATCAAGTGCTTGATGCTTATGCTTAAGAAACAATACCCATGTCATACGAGTATAATCATCAATGCATAACATGAAATACTTATCTCCATTGGTGCTTTGAGTTCACATCGGTCCACAGAGATCAGTGTGCACTAGCTCAAGAGGTTTCTTGGAATGATGCTCCTTTGTCTTGAACATAACCCTCGTTTGCTTTCCCTTTTGGCAAGAGTCGCAAATGGGATTGGAAGGCTTTTCAACTGTAGACATGCCTCTTACAGCCTTTGAATTGCAAATCTTTGACATGTTATCAAAGCTTAGATGCCCAAGGCGTTTGTGCCACAACCAACTTTCCTCTGTCCGACTCATCAAGCAGGTCTTTTCAGCTCCATCTGTCAATGTATAGAGATTTCCAGCAGTTCTTGATCCAGTTGCCACTGTTTTCCCGTTGCTACTCTTCTTGATGGCAAACCCATTCTTTGTGAAGATAACTTCGTGACCCTTGTCACAGATCTGGCTCACACTAAGCAGGTTGTGTCTCAATCCAGACACATATAAGACTTCTTCCGATCTGATCTTGTTTGCCATAAGCTGAATAACACCTTTTCCGCAGATTTTGGCACCATCATTGTTGCCAAACTTCACTGAACCGCCTTCATAGTGCTGTAATTTGATGAATTTCTCTTTATCACCAGTCATATGGCTTGAACAACCACTATCAAGGACCCATGGTGCTGCCTTCTTTTGTGCATTGAATGCTGTTTGCACAATGAGAGATTCTTTGGAATTACCTTTACTTTTCTTTGCCCTCCATGCCTTAACTAACTTGGGTTTTTTTTCAACCTGAAATTGGTTAGCTATAGGCAGCCTACAATCCCTAGCCAAGTGTCCATAATTATGACATATATAGCACTCAATTTTGTGGCTGTTTAGGATTGAAAAAGGGTTCCTAGTCACAAGTGGGCTGTTTCTAACATAGAATCTACAATCAGCTCTTTTATGTCCAAACATATTACAATGAAAGCAATAACCATAGAATTTGTATCTTCTTTGTGGCTGGTTAATCTTCATTACCTTTTTAACAGGAATGGACTCCTTTCTAGGTTGAGTGGGCTTCATAGAATTAGAAGGTGCAGTGACTTGCTTCACAAACTCTTTCTTTTCAGGAGGTGCAATCTTAGAGGATTCACCTTTCTCAAATCCTAGACCAAATCTGAAGTGGGCAGGTCTTTGAACTTTCAGTAGTTCATTGAGTTTCATAGTCCCTTCAATCGCTTGGAGCGCTTTGAGTTTTTTGCTATTTTCCAAATTTTCAGCCTTTGCTCTAGCGATCTCAGTTTCAAGTTTCATAGCCTCTTCCTTTTTGATACTTATTTGGTTTTCAAGGACTTCTACCATTCTTTTATATTCTTCTACTTGAGTTTTCAAAGCAATAATAGAACTTTCAGATTCATGGAGAAGTTTCAGATTTTTCTTACTTGATTTGCATTCCATGCTAAGCTCCTCAAGTGCGGCTATGAGTTCCTCTTCAAGATTGACTTCAGCCTCCTCATTCTCTTCCGGATCTAGCTCTTCTTCTTCTTCAACAGTGACCATGAAGAGAGCTTCGGTTGATTCATCATCGTCTGAAGATTCAGACGTGCTGTCATCTTGTTGACATAGAAAGTTTTTAGCTTTGCCCCTTTTTCTGAAATTTCTCTTTCCTTTACTCTTTTCAGCATAAGAGTCATTATCATTGTCTTCTTTTAGCGGACACTTCGCAGCAAAGTGACCAATACCTCTACAATTGAAGCATTTAAAGGGTAGCTTCCCTTTGTACTTGCCATTGCTTCCTTTCTTCAACTTTCTAACAAATTGAGCCTCAAGCTCATCATCATCAGAATCAGAATCATGACCAGCAGTCTCTTTTGCCTTTTTCTGAACTTTGAAGGCCGCTTCTTTATCAGATGAAGACGTCTTTCCTATGCGCATCTCATAGGCAGTTAGAGAACCATGTAATTCATCCATGGAAAATGCATTCAGATCTTTGGCTTCTTCGATGGCTGAGACTTTTGAATCAAACCGGGGAAGAAGAGATCTTAGAACCTTTTTGACGATGACTGGCTCTTTAATCTCCTCCCCTAGTCCACGAATGTCATTCGTGACTTCATTCACTCGTTGCATATATGAGTCAACATTCTCGCTTTTCTCCATGCGAAGAGACTCGAATTGAGAGCGATGAGTTTGCAATTTGGCTTCTTTAATCTTCTCATCACCTTCATGTATGCTTTGCAACTTGTCCCAAATTTCCTTGGCTGTTTTGCATGCAATTACTTTGACAAGCTCGCTGTCCACAAGGCCACTAAAGAGTGCATTCTGCGCCTTGGAGTCGTTGTCTGCCAACTTCTTCGATGCAGTATCATTGGGTACGTTGGCAGCATTGTAACCGGCTCTGACAGCCTCCCAAACATCATAGCCAAGAGATTTGATGAAGGCTTGCATCCTAATCTTCCAAAAAGAGTAATTAGAACCATCAAACAGAGGTGCTTTCATATTCCCTGTATTGACTGCCATGTGATTTGACAAGAGATCACCCTTAGCGTATTAAACTGATCAAGGGAGCCTCGCTCTGATACCAATTGTTGGATATCGCGATCACTGAGAGGGGGGGTGAATTAGTGATTTCTAAAAACAGGTCCAATTCAACAACAAAACAAGTCAAACCACACAATGACACCAGATTTAACGTGGTTCACCAAAAGGCTACGTCCACGGATCAAAACCGTCCGAACACCGATCCGGTACAGGTCTGAATATATTTAGTCGCACCAACGACAAAGAGCACCAACCCTTAGTTTCAGATAGCACCAACTATCTAGGAAGCACCGACTCCCCTTACAATTTATCTGCACCCACAGATAGGATCACCAAACCCCAAACACCAAGCACCAACTTGATGTAAAAACAGAATAGAAGATAAACTCTGTCTACAGCCCTTCCCCTCTACAATTCTCTCTCTCTCAATCCCTTACAAATTGAAAATTAAACATAAACAGAGAGACACTTATCTTATGGACGAAATACCATCTTCAAGAACATATCCTCGTCCACACTTGCTGTAGAAAGATGCAGCACAACAGCACACAGCACCAGCACTCTTCTTCTCTCTAAAACTCTCTCTCTTTTCTCTTCTCTTCTTTCTCTCTTTGGTGTCCTCTTAAAAACGACCCTTACATGCCTCTTTATAGGTTATGATAACCCTTAATTGTATTTAAAACAGGCTACAATTCGTTTAGAAAGAGTCCCAAACAAATTAGATAAGAGTGCTGAATTTTCGTGCACAACTTCTAATTCTGCGCAACTCTGGTTCCCGTGCTCGGTCGACATCCTTGCTTGCTCGGTCGACCGAAGACACTGTCTGGAAACAGACAACTATCGCGCTCGGTCGACATCCTGGGGTCCCGGTCGACCGAAGACACACTGTGTCACGAAAATAACTGGGAGCTACCTGAATCTGTTTCTGCAGGTTTCTCTTTGCTCGGTCGACCGCATGGGGTGCCCGGTCGACCGAATGCTCTGCTTCAGGAATTCTGAATTCCTGACTGTTTCAACTCTGATTCTCCTTTTCAGCTCTATCAACACTAGCCTACTATCATCATGCTTGTGACAATGTGTTGACAATAATTCCAACTCAAATCAATACTTGAGATACTATCTTCTTCAATTCGTCAAAAGACTTTCAAGTCATCTCAAATTCCAACAGTGTCTTGTTGAAAGCTTCTGCTAACCCGTTTGCTGCCGGATTGTATGGAGTCGAAGGACAGCTTTGGATTTTGTATTTGTCGCAGAACCTGTAGAATCGATGATCCCGGAACTGTGGTCCGTTATCATGGACGAATCTTTTGGGTATGCCGAAACGACAAATGATGTTGGTGCGCAGGAACTCAAGGACTGATGAGGTCTTCATTTCGTTAAACGCAAATGCTTCTGACCACTTGGAGAAGTAATCCGTAGCAGCGAAGATGAAGCGATGACCTTTGCTTGAAGGGGGAGAAATAGGACCTATAATGTCCATACCCCAGGCTTCGAAAGGCCATGAGATCGCTGTAGGATGCAGCCATTCTGGAGGCATGTGAATGTAATCTCCATGAACTTGGCATTGTTGGCAGCGCTTAGCAAATTGCATTGCGTCAGCTACCATGGTAGGCCAGTAATATCCTAACCTTTTTATCTGATCATAGAGCTTAGGTCCAGCCTGATGAGCTCCACAAAGACCAGCATGAACTTCTTTGAGTGTTTCTTCAGCCTCTTGTTGTGACAAGCAGCGTAGAAGTACTTCGTTGAAGGATTTCCTGTAAAGGATTTTTGAAGGAATATCCAAATGGAAGCTTGGGGTTCGCCTTTGGATGCTTACCCATTCTTTTGGATCTTCAGGTAGGATTCCGAACATAATGTAATCAATGAACGGATCCCTCCAGTCGCTAATTGAAGTTTGAAGGATTGAAATCCGACTTCCGACCACTTGGTGGCATTCAGCAACTGCTTGGTGTGTGTTAAGAGGAGGAAGGATTCTTCTTTCGCACACTGTGATTTGCATGTTTTCCCCTTCCTGGATTGCCATGGATGCGGCAAGTCCGGCTAGGGCATCCGCACGTATGTTTTCACCTCTACGAATGTGGGTGATGCGACAGATGTCAAACTTTTGCAGAAGTGATTGTGCCTTGTTGTAGTAGGGCAACAAATCTGGCTTCCTGACTTCAAATTTCTGATTCATCTGGTTGACGATCAGTTGAGAGTCTCCAAAGACTTCCAGCATGGTGATACCGGATTCGATGGCGAGTTCCAATCCTAAGATCAGAGCTTGATATTCAGCTGCATTGTTTGTGCATGGTTCCAGTAGCGAGAAAGCGTGTGGAATCATGTATTTGTCGGGGCTAACAAATAGGATGCCAACTCCCGAGATCAGCTGTCTTTTTTCATTTGTCCTGGTTGCACCGTCAAAGTACATATCCCAGGAGGCACTTTTTGAGAAAGTCTCCACATTGTAGACTGATTCGTCTGGGAGATCATCTCTGAGTGGAGAATCTTTAGGCAATGGATGTTCTGCGAGGAAGTCCGCTAGAGCTTGTCCTTTGATTGCTTTTTGTGGTACATACCTAATATCAAATTGTGACAGAAGGATGGACCATTTTGCCAGTCGAGCATTAAGAGAACCTGCCTTTGTGACAAGGACCTTCAAGAGGTTGACCCTCGAGACCAGGTAGACTGTATTGGAAAGCAAGTAGTGACGCAGCTTTTGTACGGCGAACATCACTGCAAGACATTCTTTTTCGACTGGAGAGTAGCGATGCTCTGCACCTACTAGCATGCGGCTGAGGTAATATAGAGCAGCTTCTTTTCTTTGATCATTTTCTTGCGCAAGCAGAGCTCCCAGAGAGTGATCAAGGGCTCTTGTGTACAAGATGAATGGTTTTCCAGTGGTAGGAGCAGCTAACACTGGAGGTTTTGTCAGGTATGACTTGATGTCTTGGAAAGCAGCTTCACAGTCAGCATCCCAGACAAAGTTTACACCTTTTTTCATCAACCGGGAGAATGGACGGCATTTCCCCGAAAGATTGGAGATGAACCGTCTGATGTAGGCTAATCTCCCTTGAAGCCCTTTGAGTTCTCTCAAGGTTCTTGGAGAGGGCATTTCTAGAATGGCTTTGACTTTTATGGGGTCAAGCTCTATTCCAGCTTTCCGAACTAAGAATCCGAGGAACTTAACCGACGAGACGCCGAAGAAGCATTTCAATGGATTCATTCGCAGTTTGTGTTTGCGAAGCCGGAGGAAGACTTCTCGAAGGTTTTCGAGATGATCTTCTTTTCTTTTGCTTTTGACGGCGAGGTCATCAACGTAACATTCAACCGTCTTGTGCTGCATATCTTGGAATAGCCCTCTGATATGTGGCACCAGCATTTTTCAGACCAAATGGCATGACAGTGTAACAATACACGCCAAATGGGGTTCGAAAGGATGTATGTTTTTCATCCTCAGGATGCATCTTTATCTGATTGTAGCCAGAGAAGCCATCCATGGATGTCATTCGCTCGAATCCACAGGTATTATCAATCATTACCTCTGGTATGGGGAGCGGAAATTCATCTTTTGGGCATGCGCCATTCAGGTCTCTATAATCAGTACAGACCCTGATCTGCCCATTTTTCTTTGTCACGGGGACAATGTTGGCCAACCATTCAGGATGTTGTTCCTCACGGATGAAGCCGACGCTTTTGAGTTTTTGAACTTCTTGTTCAATTTTATCCATCACATCTGGACGGAATCTTCTTTGGCCTTGCTTGACAGGCTTGATGTCTTCTTGAAGATTGAGTTTGTGAACTGCTATTTTGGGGTCTAAGCCTGGCATTTCAGCGTAAGACCATGCAAAGCAATCAACGAACTCACGAAGAAAGGCGATATACTCGGGTAACTCATCATCCTTTATATTCTTGCTTATGAATACAGGACGTGGGTTATCTGGTGTTCCCAAGTCTATCTTTTGAACAGGATCTTCTGTTGGAAGGTTCGAAGGTGGTTCCTCCACAATATTTTCGGAGGCTTCCAGCTCAACGAAACCTTCTGGGGTTTCAAGGGCATTTCCAGACCAAGGTTTTGTTCCTTTCCACGGTCTTCTTGATCGGTAATTTTCCCAAGGCTTGCTATGAGATGATCCCAATCGCCTGTTGAAACCGAGTCGAAGTAGGCTACTTCTTTTGGAGATGAGGGTTCTTCTGGGTCAGAAGTCCACACGTCTGTGCCATCGGACAACTCCTCTTCATTTTCGGAGAAATCGTGCCAATTGGATGAACTTCCTGGATCTTTGTCAGGTGACTCATCAAAGAGATATCTAGGGAGATCGATGTCTTCATGGATTTGAGATGTTGAGGCTTGGTCAGTATATTGACTTTTAAGCCTTTGTGTCAACTGTCTCAAGGGAGTGTCAGGATCATACCCTAACCCGTGTGAAGACTTTTCTACATAGCCGTAGAGTCTCCAATCTTCCAGCTGGCTTTTGGTCAAGACGGGCCCCAATGGCGTGAGAATACCGCGTCCTTCTCCCAAACCGACTGGGTTTTGAGCGTCATAGCCCATTTTCTTCATAATAGCTTGTGCCACAGAACTGTATAAGGATAGTTGAGGCGTACCTTTATTTTGGAAAGGTTCAAGCATGGAGTTTGATGAAGAAGCATCCGATCTATGGAAGAAGATCGGTTTTTCCTTTGCTGAAGTTGCTGGAACAACGAAGGAAGCTGACGTAGGATCTTCTATGTCAGAAGTTGTCTCCATTGGAGTAAGAGCAGGCTGAACTTGCTGAGTGTCAGCTTGGCTTGACGATGTGTCGTCTTCTGGCTCTGAATCCGAGTCCGTGTCTTGCATGATAGACACGAAAGAGACAACAATTTGCCCCCAGGCTTTTGTTTTGCCTTCTTCACTTTAGTTGTGATGACCAAAGGCTTTGAAGATTTGAGGGAGATGATGAAGGGAGTTTGCATGCTCTCCTCAGATTTACCGGATGGTTTGTTTTCCTCCGGTGATTGTTGAGGAGCTTTGCCTTTATCTTTCTGGAGATTTTCGGCAAAGGATGCTGTATGCTTTTCCTCTTCTTCTTTTTCACCTTCATACATCTATGAGTCTGCGAAGTGGATTTCTTTACCTTTGAAGGGTTTTCTGTCCGCAAAGACTCGATGTATCATGCTGTCGTCGCCAACAAACTTGATGCATTGATGTAGAGTTGAAGGGACAACACCATTCTCATGGATCCAAGGGCGTCTGAGAAGGATGTTGTAGCATGAAGGGGTCTTTATTGCATACACCGTGACCTCAGAGATAAGATCACCTATCTGCAATTTGAACCTGATTTTGCCGATAGGCCTTTGAGTACTCCCATCGTATCCAAAGATAGATACAGATGTGTGGCTCAGTCTGCTGGGTGGGATACCCAACTCTTCAAGAGCCGATGTGGAGATGAGGTTGAGTGCAGAACCTGGGTCGATCTGAACTCTATGCATAGGCATTTCCTTGATATACCCTGTGAAGTACAGGGGTCGGTTATGCCTGGTTTCGACAAGTAGGAGGTCATCCTTTGTGAAGGCGATGGTTGCACTGGCTGCTTTTTTAACCGAGAGGCATTCAATGCATGATCCCTCAGTTTTCTTCTTTTCTCCCTTTGAGGAGGCTTCTGAGTTTTTGACCCGGTAATCCATTTCAATTTGGAGGACTTGCGGGGCATGTTTGTCGACATCCTCATTCGCTTTTGTAATTCCGAAATGAGATTATCACGAGTGTGCGGAGACATTCGCAACAAATCTAGGATGTGTAGACGTGCAGGTATGTGCTTGAAGTGTTCAATCAAGTCATACTTGAAAGCCTCCTTAGGGCCTGCATGTTCATCATTGTTGCCACTAGGGGCGCTTACAACATCTTTTCCGAAGGATTTACATATGTAAAGGAAGATTGGTTGTAATTTTTGTGGTAGTCCCGGCCAGAGCGGGTGCCTCTACCAACTTCGAGAGCTTCTTGAGAAGGGTCTTCGTTTGGAAGATTGTCTTCAGGATCAAGAGGCTGTCGTTTTTCATTTGCTGAGGATGCATCAGCAGCAGAGCTACCATCCTCAGTGATTGTGTTGCATGGAGCATTTTCCGGGAACAAGTCCTGAACAGCATCCAGCAATCTTTCTTCTTTCGTTGACTAATTCATCGTCCCAAGCATCAATGGCTGGGAATTCTTCAGTCAGGAAGGGTGTGAACTTTGAAGTCACAGTCTCAGGAGAAGAAACCTGAGAGGGTGTCATCTCAGTGAAAGTCACGTGAGACGAGGTGGCTCCAGAAGATATATTGCTAGGCGTCGCCGGAGTGTAAGTGCTCTCATCAGACGATGCTTCGGAAGAGCTATAATCCCGAATTATCACATTACAGGAAGCTCTGACGGGAGACTTTGCCTGATCGGAGTCAGACTCATCCTCGGATGTGAGAGGATCGTCTATCCAGCAATTTTCTCCATTTTCAGGAGTTAAGGGAGGATGTACCTGGTGGTCTTCGGGGACTTCAGGCTCTGGATTGCGAGGAGGCTCGTTGACGCGTTCTTGCTTTTATTCTAGAGCGAGTCGCTGCAAGATCCTTGCATATTCTTCAAGATCAGGTATGGGAGCCGGATCTTCTTCTTCATCTCTTTGTGGCTCAACATTGTTGATTTCCACTGGAGTGATGAGAGGTGCTGGTTCATCAGCATTTTCTTGTACAGCTTCTTGGTCTTCTTCATCATCAGACCAGGATCCTTGTGGCTGTAGGGGGTTATACCAGATTACTGGCATAAGATGAGACTCAGGAACCCATTCTTCATCGGAGAGATATTCTCCTGTTTCAAGGGA